>JANKKI010000501.1:207500-327994 GCA_025175665.1 Cinchona pubescens
AGGGAGGTTCGGATGCAAATGATCGTCCGAACAAAAACAACCACACAGAGCTTCGGACGATGGTAATCGTCCGACACAAAGAATTTGAAGCAAGCCTCGGACGAAGAACAGCGTCCGATCATATTCCAGAAGACTTCGCTTCGATCGGACGCATGTTCGGACGCATCCTCGGACGTCCGAACGAATACCCTCAGAGAACGGACGCAGTGTCGGACGCAGGATTTAGCAGCGGCCGTCCGAACAGTCCAACGGCTAGTTTGTTCGGACGCACTCTGCTGCATCGGCCGTCCGAAAGTCCAACGGCTGATACCAATTGTTGGCCCCAAAAGCCGTTGGGTAAGTTGTTGGAAGCAAATATTTGGCAACTATAAATACCCCCAGGTCTGATTTAATAAAGAATAGACTTCTACATTGATTACAAACAATTCTTGAGCTATTTGGGAGAAATAGTTGGTACAAGTGTTGTAATAGTGTAGGTAGTGAGAAAAGAGCTTAGAAGTGTAAGAGTTCTTCAAGTGTAAGAGTGGAGAGATAACAATTGTAACAAAGGGAGGTTGTGAGTGTAAAACTCTTGGCTCAACTAAAGGAAATTAGTGTGAGCAAGAGTGATCCTCATTTGTGTACAAGAGGTTATTGTCTCACCTACATTGAAGAGACTTTTAGTGGCTGAACTTCAAGTTGTGAACTTGGTAGTTGCCTTGTAAGAAGCTCTTTGTTGTTGTAAGCTCCAAGCTTGAGAAGCTTGGGAGTTTGGTTTGATTCTCTTAATCTCAATATTCTTATTTGTTCATTAAGCTTAAATTGTTGAATATCTATTGTATTGATTGGTGCTTAAGTTTTTCATTTGGTGCATAAAGTTTGAATTTCTATTAAGCACATAAAAAGGTTTGTTTTTAGAGACAACCTAATTCACCCCCCCTCTTAGGTTGCTTTTGGGGCCAACAATTGGTATCAGAGCCTGGTCTCATATATTGAGCTTAACCGCTTTTGAGTAAAAATCATTATGGCAACCAATAATGCTTTATTTTTAGAGGGGCATTCTATCATTAGACCTCCCATGTTTAATGGCATTAATTTTGTTTTTTGGAGGGATAGAATGAAAATTTTTGTTCAATCTAATGATATTGATTTATGGTATATTATTTGTGAAGGTCCTTTAGAAGCTAATATTTTTGATGAAAATACTCATAGATTAAGGCCTAAGACTAGATATGAGTTAAATGCACAAGATAAAATAAATTTATCTTTAAATGCTAAAGCCATTAATATTTTGTATAATGCTTTGGATGCAGATGAGTTCTCTAAAGTAAAAGGTTGCATATCGGCCAAGGAGATATGGGACAATTCAAGATTGAAAGAAATCCATGAAGGAAGTGAAGATATTAGAGAGCAAAAGAAGTCACTTCTTGTGGCTAAATATGAATCCTTCAAAATGGAACCTCATGAGAACATTGACAAGATGTATTGTAGGTTCAATGATATGGTAAAGGATTTGGACGGTTTGGGTAAAGAATATTCCTTGGGTGAAAAGAATAGAAAAATTTTGAATGCTTTACCTAAGGAATGGGAACCTAAATCCATTGCCATAGAAGAGTCTAAAAATTTAAATTCTTTGCCTATTGATTCATTGATCAATTCTCTAACCTCATTTGAATTGAAGTTGAAATACAAGCTACAAGATGAGGAGGCAAACGGAAAAAGAAGCTTAGCATTTAAAGCTTCATCAAAAAGGAGAAAAGACTCAAGGAAGCCTCACTTCAACAACTTCCAAATCACTTGGGATGATTGCAATTCGGATGGAGAGGTTGAAGAAGAATATGAGGAGGCTCAAATGGCTTTTATGGCACTTGGCGCGATAATGAGGTAACCTCTAGTTGTGATTCTTGTGATGATTCATGTGATAATGATAATGATGATGTTGAATCATTTATTTTAAAAATGCATGAATGTTTGAAAGAATCATATGCTAAGAACAAAGAGTTAAAAATTAAAGTTAACACTTTATTGAGTGCCAACTCAAAACTTGTGCATAAAAATAATTCTTTGACAAAAGAAAATGATGTTTTGAAAGAAAAATTTGTTGGAAAAACCAAGATCATGGAAGAACAAGCTTCATTGAAGAAGAGATTAGATGATCTTGATGTTACTTTGAAAACGAAGAAAGAAAATGTTTTTGAAAAGAAAAGAACTAGAAATATGTTTTTGAACAAAAATTTTATCACCTTTAGAAAAAATGATTTGTGCTTTGTTAAATCTAAATCTTCTTTTTATGGCAATAAGAACATTATTTGTAATTATTGTCATCAACACGGCCATATAAAGAAAAATTGTTATGTTAAAAGAAATGAAAAAACAAGTTAGGAATAAAATCTACTTGGGTGATTAAGCATGTTACTAATCCAATTGGACCCAAGAAAGTTTGGGTACCAAGAGTTGTTGCTTAACCTTGTATGTAGGCATGCTTGGAGAGCACCAAGGAATTCAAGATTGATTATCTATGAAGGGTGCTCAAGGCATATGAGCTAAGATCGTATTGAAATGGGTAACATCTAAAGTTTTTGTGCTTTCATTTATCAAGTTGAACTATGTTCTCTTGAATATTACTCATCTTTATGTTCAAATTTGTTTAGAATGCTAGGATATTTGTTTCCCCAAATTTAGTCTATAATAAGTCACTACTTGCAAAAGAAAGGGGGAGCATTCTCTTTTTTAATGGATTTGTTTTTGCAAAAAATTGCATCACACATGCTTCATTGTTTTGATGAGGTTTTTTATTAAGGAATGAGCAAAAATTGTTTTGATCATAATTACAATTGATAATAATTCTGTGCATGAAGGGGGAGAATAAACATAGGGGGAGCTTTTATTCTTCTTATGTTTTGATAATGCCAAAGGGGGAGAAATAATGGACAAATTCTCTTGTGTAGTACTGTCATTATACACATATGGTTGTTTATAATTGTCCAATTGATTTGTCATCATCAAAAAGGGGGAGATTCTTGAACCCTAGTTATGTTAATCATGTTTTGATGATGACCAAATCATACTAATGGTTTGAAGACAAGTGTGCAGAAAAACAGGGAGGTTCGGTACAAATGATCGTCCGAACAAAAACAACCACACAGAGCTTCGGACGATGGTAATCGTCCGACACAAAGAATTTGAAGCAAGCCTCGGACGAAGAACAGCGTCCGATCATATTCCAGTAGACTTTGCTTCGATCGGACGCATCCTCGGACGTCCGAAAGAATACCCTCAGAGAACGGACGCAGTGTCGGACGCAGGATTTAGCAACGGCCGTCCGAACAGTCCAACGGCTAGTTTGTTCGGACGCACTCCTGCTGCATCGGCCGTTCGAAAGGTCCAACGGCTAGTTTTCCTCAACAGTAAACAGAAAATAGCCGTTGGGAAGTTGTTGGAAGCAAATATTTGGCAACTATAAATACCCCCAGGTCTGATTTAATAAAGAATAGACTTCTACATTGATTACAAACAATTCTTGAGCTATTTGGGAGAAATAGTTGGTACAAGTGTTGTAATAGTGTAGGTAGTGAGAAAAGAGCTTAGAAGTGTAAGAGTTCTTCAAGTGTAAGAGTGGAGAGATAACAATTGTAACAAAGGGAGGTTGTGAGTGTAAAACTCTTGGCTCAACTAAAGGAAATTAGTGTGAGCAAGAGTGATCCTCATTTGTGTACAAGAGGTTATTGTCTCACCTACATTGAAGAGACTTTTAGTGGCTGAACTTCAAGTTGTGAACTTGGTAGTTGCCTTGTAAGAAGCTCTTTGTTGTTGTAAGCTCCAAGCTTGAGAAGCTTGGGAGTTTGGTTTGATTCTCTTAATCTCAATATTCTTATTTGTTCATTAAGCTTAAATTGTTGAATATCTATTTGTATTGATTGGTGCTTAAGTTTTCATTTGGTGCATAAAGTTTGAATTTCTATTAAGCACATAAAAAGGTTTGTTTTTAGAGACAACCTAATTCACCTCCCCTCTTAGGTTGCTTTTGGGGCCAACAATTTTGGGAAAGCTGATGGTCGCGTGTGAATTCTTTGAAGTCAAGGGGCGGCCTAATTTTACATTATTTTTTACTCTGATTTGGTCGAGGTGGTTTTCGTTTACCAGCACGTAGGTGGTCTAAATTCCTATGACCGAGTCTTTCTAGCCCCTGTGAACATCTTTTCTTAATGTGTTAAAGAGGGCCTCTCTATCCGTGAAAAGTGGTTGGGTGTCCACTAACGGCCATTCCTGGCTCGGCTCGGATAACGCAATTCCGGGAGGAGTCGGTAGTTGGGCACTGGGTCCCTTCAGATCTGGAGAACGTGTGACGCTGGGTCGGGGTTTGGTGAACCAACTGGTCGCTCCCTAGTTGAAGTATCGGGCCCCTTTTTCGTTGCGCATTCTAGGTTACACCTTCGGAATACCCTAGAAGGGAATTTTCTCTACTCCCCTAATCTTCACTTTACGCCACGCCGACTCCTCTTTCATCATAAGGTGCATGGAATTAGACCAAGGGAAATCTCCATAGGAACTAGTCCCTTAGATTTTTCACATAGGAGATCGAGACACAGCTCCTTGGTAATGGCTCAATCTATAGATCGATCGCCCTAGATAGACAACTACATAGAGGGTCTCTACAAGTCTATATATTCTTTGATTTTGTTCTCCCCATAAGATCAATATCACAACCTATAAGGTATGATAGTTTCACATCTAAGTAATACCCAATCCGATAGTTTACGATATAGATATATATATATATATATTTAATTTAACAACAACATTCTAAAAAAGATATTAATAGATATCAGCAGTTGTCCGGTCGTACCCAAACAATAATATTCCAGAGGGAAATGCACCTGAGATCAAATATTTCTAGCCGGCTTCCGTGGAAACTTCAAACTTTCTTTTCTTGATGCTGCGATCACACAAAAACATAAACTTTGAGGCTTAATAGCTAAATACATGGCAATTGAATCATAAGCCGAGATCATAAAGAGCATACTGCGAGTAGAATTAATACAATGAATTCAAAAACCATCAAACCTCTCTTGTTCGGAAGAATCGAAACACATCGAAATGGTACCAGCCGTACTTAATAATAGAAGGATTTGGCAAAAATATGTAAAATTGTCCCTCCTAAAAAAATTATTCCAAAATAAATGGGCAATAGTTAGGAGAGGTGCGCCAGAGGCGAGCAGAATCAAGGTTATTGATAAGAGGGAAAGATGGGTTGAACCACACGTGCAGTTTTCCTGCATGTGGCTCATTCGTGATAACTTCTTCGTATTTACGTGAACTAGCGGACCATCACTAAGTGGGGATGCTCTCTCCAGCATGAGCCGAACCCTTTCGGAGCTGGTTAAGAATAGGAGCCACTATCCCAGCCTGGATCCAGCCAGGTTCTATTGATCGTGTCTCCCTTCCCAACAGTTGTATCTTGTCTTGGGGTGTCTTTGGCTTTACGAGAGAAAGCTCACCGGAGAAAGCCAGGTGCTGTGGGTAAGCTCGATTCGGCCCGGAGCCTTGATTCCCCATAATGAAGAGGCTAGCTCTATCTCTCAATTGCCTATCCTGTGCTAGAGAAGGTCCCTCAGTTCCTCGGTAGCACCTCGAGGTGCATTTAGTTTTCTTACATGAGATTCGGGATATTCCCCACTCCATGACACCTTTCGCTCATCCATTTCGCCCGCCCGTTCAGACGCGGCGCCTGTTTCTCATTACATCTAGACTCTTTCTTTCCTCCCGACTATTCACGCATGAAGATCGTCCTATGTATGCTCGACTTCGGTTGCCGGTGCTATAGCTATAGGTAGGAGTCAATTATGGCAGATCAGTCACCCGGGCAAACAACCCTCCTCCAAGAAGAATTGTGCTATACCCCCTCCCGATCCCTATAGAGCGAAAGAGCTGCCTGGTGATCCCTGATAGGGATCAGAGGTTGCAGCACGTCCGGTAGTTAATTTCTCGTGACGCTGCCGCCATTATTAGGACCGACCGACGCCTCACCTGCACAGGTACCTACATAGTGTAATGTCACTCGCACATTCAACATAGCATTCGAACAAATGTGCCTTCCAAAACCAGGGATCTTAGAGCCTGCTGCGTACGATTAGCCAGCCTTGTAGCAACAAAAGGATTAGACGTCCCCCCATGCTACGGTTCCCTGCGGTCCAACCCTGGTGCCGCATTAGGTTAGGGAACTGGACGATAATAGCTCCTCCCCATTCCAAACCGTGCTACCCTCCTACGCACGCAACACTAAGTAATCCAAGCCAACCCACATTACTGACTAACGATCTTGTCTTTTCTCTTCTTCTATTTGTATGATCATCAACGATGGTAGCTTCAAAGGGACCTTCATTTACAACATACCACAAGTCAATATCAATGGATTGCAAAAATATTTTCATTCTATCTGTCCAACTAATAAAATTTGCCCCATAGAATGAACATAGGGGGGCCAAGTAATAGATTGACCCTCAAAAAATAGAGCATTGTTGGTTGCCATAATAGTTATTTTCTCAAAAGCAATTTAAGCAATAAAATGAAACCAAGCTCTAATACCAATTGTTTGTCCCAAAGCAACCTAAGAGGGGGGTCAATTAGGTTTCTAATTTTAGAAAGATTAAACTTATTGAGATTTTTCAACTAACAAATAATATAACGAAGATAGAATCAATGAAACTTAAGGAATGTGAAGAAAGTAAGAGAGTAAATTAAACAACCAATACTCCCAAGCCAACAAGCTTGAAGTATTAATCCACTAGAATGCTTCACATACTTGGTGAGCCAATAATCTTTACAAAGTAGAGAAATTCTTGCTCAGACTAAAACTCTTTTAGTTGAGCCAAGAATTTTACTCACAACCTCACTTTTGTACAAGATTATCACTCCACTCAAAATTTTGAATTGCACTCTAAGCTGCACACTAATACAATATAGCACTATAGCAACTAGCCAATTTGTACTAATATTGCTCTTTTCTAAAGCTTGTATTCAATGTATTAGATGGTTTTTACAGAACAATAGAGCAGGTATTTATAGGGGTAATAAATGATGGTTGTAACTACTTCCAAACGGGTCAATAATAAATGCACAAAAACTAGCCGTTAAGATTTCGGACGTCCGAGAAAAGGATGATTCGTCGGACACAGTGTCTGATCTCAGTGCAGTAGGTGAAGGATGTCATTCGGACGGTCGTGCATGCGTCCATTTCATCATCCGGACTGAGTTTCGGACGGTCGTGTACGTCCGAAGGAAGCTTTGTTCGGATAGTTGTATGCGTCCGTAGAGGAGCATTAAGAAACTTGCTTTCTGCCAGTCTGTTCGGAAGGTGAAATGTGTCAGAGTGAATCTGTATCGAACACTCCTGTTCATTCGAGAAAACTGACATAGTTCGAACGGTGTACTGCGTCCGAACAACCTGTTTCCAGCAGAAAAGATAGTATACTTGCACAGCTTGTTTTTAGCTAGTTTAGAGCTTATGTCAATATCAAAATAAGGTTTGGGAAACATCAAGATTGCCTTTTGAGAGAGAATCTAAAAAATCTTGTTAATAGGAAATCCCATATAAGGTTGAGAACTCCTACTCCACCACTTCCAGTACTACCATGTTCTATCGCCTATGAGATTCCTAGAGGGTATAAAAAATATATCATGGGTATTACTATAGAAAAGTCTCCTCTGCGCAATAGCCAAGTGAGAAATGTGACCATTGTTCCTTTGGACAACAGAAAACTCCAAATAATTGTCAGGAACACCTTGGTCGAATCCAAATTGTCGAGCAAATCTATTAGAGTAGTAAGGTTCTATCCACATATCACGGGCGACTTTGATAGATAAATTAGCATAACAATGCTCAGCAAAAATTCAAAATTATCGAGTGACGGCTCGTCTGTATCAAGAAATTCCATATCCCTAGATGTTCAACTGGATTGGAATAATACTCAACATGTTTCTCTAATCTAAAAACCAGTCGCTGCTTGGGAAATAATGATCTCTTTAGCAAGAACGCTAGAATATCTCGCTAACAAGGATAGTTGCAGGGGAAATCACAAACTGACCTACACAATACAGTGCCGGAAAATGCTTGCCTAACCACCAAACTAGGAGATGAGTGGGAAACAATTCGTTTGCTGAGTCGGACCACCATTGTTAGTACAAATTTTGCCGAGTTTGTGATACATAAAGCCAAGACCAGCCCGTGCAAGAGATATCTTGTCTCCTTGTGCCACTTAGCATGCCATTACAAATGTTTCGGGTCTTACAATATGGCCTCTTGTGGGGAAAAGAAACTTGAAAGGAAAAAGGGTGCTAATTATAAAAGTAAAAATAAAAAGAGAGGGGTTTCATGTAAAATGGCAACGAATGTATACAAAATTTGTTAACCTGCTAGGCCAAAGAGCAATAAAAGATGCCAAAGTCTCTTCTTCAGAGGCTCTGAAAGGTAACGAGAAATGCTTTTCATCATGTTTCGGATGCATAGGGTGATGTTATCTCACCAAAAGCTCCAAAAATAAACCCAACCACGGTGAAAGTAGTCAATCCACTACGACCATGACACTTTACTCTCCTTAAATAAAACACACAATTCTGTATGGATGAGCAAGAGTTCAGAAATGATAGACGGCTACAACATTTTTCCTTTCTCGTTTACCACCTGTAGTTGGTGGTTAGAATGAACAAACTCCTCGTAATGCATGCCAGCAATTGGTAGCCCGCATTTCATTTTCAAGTGGTTGGTCAAGAGAGACCAAAGTTTCTAAAAGGCTCCTAATACATTGGCACAGATGTTGTAAGGATAGCGTACAACTACTGTTGCACCATAAATGCCAGCTGGTTCAATGATAGTCGAATAATTTCCCAGAATTAACTCCGCCCACTCCATTAAAAATGGTTGAAAGTTTGCACAACCAGGGAAAGAGAATTGGTGCCGACAATTTTCCCTCTCCTTCAAAAATCTATACTATAATGGATAAAAATTAGGTTTTACTTTATGATCTAAATCTTCCTCCGGATTATTGTTCACCGAGACCAGTGAACGTGCATCAAATATCTACCCTACGCCATTTTTTTACCTTAATAACTTCATTCCCATCCTTGGGGTCGAATATAAGGTTCCTAAATCTTACTTTATCTTCTTAAACTCAGGTAGCCTGGTCGTCGATAGAAACCTCAATATCAAATTGACTAAGAGATTGTGATCGGGCATATTCAGGGCCATGTATATATTCACGCTCTTCCTGAATGATTGCTCTTTCAAACTAAAGAAAACCATTTGGTATCCATTATCTGCAAAAGTGAAAGAAAGTTTGGTATGAAATTAAAGTAATGTAACAATATAGGGGCTTCAATGCTCAAAATCAAGTAACCTGCAAATTGAAATGGGTTGTAGAATCCAAAAGATTAACAACGGTTCTTAAACTTAATTTATTAATAATGGATTTTTGAACCTGCAATGGGCCTCAAAAGTCTACATATTAATAATGGACCTTAAACAATGTACGCTGATAGTGGGCCTTAAAAGTTTATTTATGATAGGCTTTAGAGCCAATGGATCTAATGTGTTAATCACGGGATACAAAGCCTGAAAGCTCAAGTGGCCCTTAAAAGGTAATTTATTATGGACTTTAGAGCCTGTAGATCTAATTTGTCAATCACGTGATACAAAGCCCAAAAGTTTTAGAAGACCTTAAAAATGGATCGATAAACATGGATCCAGGATTCGAACAAATTAAAACGGGCCTCCGAGTCAGATTTGTTGATTTTAGGCTTTATATTGATACATTTTTCAAAATTTAATCACAAATGTATTTTAGTAAAGCGGGTCTTAAAGCCTCAATTGGGAAATCAGGGCTCAAAGGCCTTAATTCAAGTATGAGAGCTCAAAAGCCCGAGTTGAATTCAATTGGGTTTAACACTTGATCTCTGGAGGTATTAAATGTTTATTAAGCATTAGCCCATTGTTTTGGGCCCCAAAATCACAAGTACGACTAAAAGGGCTGGAAGGCCCAATGTCAAATACAAGTGGGTCTGAAACCCTTGGAGCCATTAAATATCATTAAAATTTAGCCAATTATTTTGGGTTAAAGTTTAGTCAATTATTTTGTTTCTCAAAACCATAAGTATGACTAAAGGGATTCAAAAGCCAAAAGTCAAATAAGAGTCAAACACCCAATAAAAATAATAAAAATGGGCACGAAGGCCAACGATAATTCTCAAAAAAAAAAATCAAAATAGTAAATGCGATTCTTTAGAGTATGATCGAAATCTAGCACATAAATAAACAGTAAATATAATATCTGGTCTGCTAGCCGTTAAATAGAGTACGTTTCCGATCATACCTCTTTAGTGTTTTTTATCAACACTATTATCTCCTTCATCTTTATCAAGTTTGGTTGAGATGCACATAGGCGTACCAATTTGTTTGCAATCTTCCATTACGAATCGTTTGAGTAGCTCCTTTGTGAACTTGATTTGTGTAATAAACGTCCCTTTCTTTGTTTGGTGAACTTGTAGTCCAAGGAAGAATTTTAACTTTCCCATCATACTCATCTCAAACTCTTTTTGCATCAAGTGTGAGAAATCTTTGCACAAGCTTTCATTAGTTGCTCCAAAAATAATATCATCAACGTAAATTTGAACAATTAGCAAACCATTGGAATTTGTTTTGGTAAAAAGAGTTATGTCAACAACACCTCTTTTAAATCTATTTTCAATCAAAAAACTATTTAGTCTTTCATACCAGGCTCTTGGAGCTTGTTTCAAACCATATAAGGCTTTAGAAAGTTTGAAAACATGATTTGGAAAATTTTTATTTTCAAAACCGGGAGGTGTTCAACGAAAACTTCTTGATCAAAAAAGGCACTTTTGACATCCATTTGAAATCATTAAAACATGCAGATGCGAGAAGTATGCGAATGGATTCTAATCTAGCAACGGGGTCAAAAGTTTCATCAAAGTCGATACCTTCTTCTTGAGCATAACCTTTTGCAACAAGTCTAGCTTTGTTCCTTATGATGATTTCATCTTTATCATTTAATTTGTTTCTAAAAACCTATTTTGTTCCAATTACGGGATGAATTGATGGTCTTTCAACTAAGGTCCAAACATTATTTTTCTCAAACTGACTAAGTTCATCTTGCATGGCAATGACCCAAGATTCATCATTTAAAGCATCATCTACATGTTTAGGTTCAATGTGAGAAAGTAATGCACAATTACTATTCAAGGGTTTATGAGATTGAATTCTTACCCCATCGGATGGATCACCTATGATCAACTCTTGAGAGTGACTAGAGACAAATCTCCATGCTTTTGGAAGATCTTTCGGAATATCCTCGTTCTTTTATTCTTCATCATCTACTTCATGGTTGTTGACATCATTTTTTGAGGTGATCTCTTGATGATCTTCATGGATAGTGGAGCTTCTCAAGCTCCTTTTGAATACCTACATCTTCATCTTCACATAAATTCTTTGAGATGACATCATTAGCTTCATCAAATGTAACATGTACAACTTCTTGTATTAGAAGTCTGTTCAATCAAAAGCGTTCTTCTATTGTATACTCGGTATGCTTTCTTGTCACTAGAATATCCTAGAAAAATTTCTTCATCCGATATTTTGTCAAATTTACCAAGATTTTCTTTGATTTTTTAAATAAAACATTTGCAGCCGAAAACTTTAAAATAGCTCACAACGGATTTTTTTACAAAATAGGAGCTCATAAGGAGTTTTGTTAAAATGGATCTCAATAAAACTCGATTCATGACATAACAAGCCGTGTTAACGGCTTCGGCCCAAAAATATTGTGGTAAATCGTATTCACTAATCATAGTTCTAGCGGTTTCTTGAAGATTTCAATTTCTCCTTTCAACAACACCATTTTGTTGAGGAACTCTAACAACCGAAAATTCATGTGAATACCGTTGTGATCACAAAATTCGGCAAAGTCTCCAAATTTAAATTCGGCACCATTCTCACTTCTTAATCGATTGATATTTAAATTCAATAAATTTTGAATTTTAGAAAACAATTTTACTAAAATTTTTCAAAAGCTTCATTTTGGTGAACAAGAAATAATACCCAAGTATATCTCGAATAGTCATCCACATCACAAAAGCATATTTACAACCACCAAGACTAGCATGTTGAGTTCGTCCAAACAAGTCTAAATGCAACAATTCTAGAGGTTTAGAAGTAGACACATAATTCTTTGGTTCAAAGGAAACTTTAATTTGTTTACCAAATTGGCATGCATCTCAAATTTTATTTCTCAAAAACTTTAGTTTTGGCAAACCTCCCACCAATTCCGTCTTAGCAAGTTTGTCAATTAAATCCATATTAAAATGACAAAGTCCACTATGCCAAAGCCAAGGATCATCTATGGAAGCGGTAAGAAATTTTACATTGCTATTACTAATTTTGTCAAGATGAATCACATAAACATCATTGTACCTAGCACCCTTAAATAGAACAACATGATTTTTATCAAGAATAAGACATTCATGCTTGGTAAATAACACATATAAATTTTTATCACAAGGTTCTTAGCAGTTGACTTACTCTCAATAAATTGAAATTCAAATTATCAACAAGAAGCACATTCTTTATCAAGGTTTCACCATTTTTACCTACATCACCAATGCTGATTGATTTTGCTTTATTGTTATCCCCAAATGTTACTTTTCCACTGTTTTTGGATTTGAGATTTGTGAAGAGAGAAGCATCACCCATCATGTGCCTTGAGCAACCACTATCTATGAACCACTTAGCATTGTTGGTGATGTTAAGTACCTACACAGCAAATCAATTGATAACTTTTGGTACCCATATTTTCTTGGGTCCAATAAAGTTAGTGAAATTGCTATTAATCCTTACGGCTTCCATTCCAAGTTTCTCATTTTTCTTGACATAACACATATTCTTGACATGTCCATGTTGTTGGCAATATTTACTAATAATATTTTTATTTCCATATAAAGAGAATTTTGATTTTACAAAACATAAGTCATCCCTTCTAAACATGATAAAATTTTTGTTCATTAATACATTACTCTATTTCTTTTCCAATCAAAAACATTTTCTCTTTTTCTAGTCATGAGAACATTCAAATCATCCAATCTTTTCTTCAAGGAGGTTTGTTCTTCCTTTACCTTTGATCTCATATGCATTCTTTTCTTCAAGTCACTATTTTCTTGTGATAACCTATTATTTTCATTCACAAGTTTAGAGTTAGCATTCAATAAAGCATTAGATTTCTTCACTAACTCCTTATTTCTAGCATATGATGATTCCTTTAAGCTATCATGCAATTTTAAAATGAAAGCTTCAAGATCATTTTCATCATTTTCATCATTGGAGTCATGGTTAGAATTTACCTCATCCTCTCCAATGGCCATAAAAGCCATTTGTGCCGACTCTATTTCTTCTTCAATTTCTCCTTCGGAATTGCAATCATCCCATGTGATTTGAAAGTTGTTGAAGCGGGGCTTTCTTCTTTCCTTCTTTTTCTTGGAAGGGCACTCATTTGCAAAATGTCTGAGTTCACCGCATTCATGAAAAACACTTTTCATTTTGCTTCTTCATTTCTAGCTTAGTCTTCCCTTTGAAATTATTTGAATTGGTAGCTCCACCTCTTCTCAATCTTCGTTTACTGATGTAATGTTTAAGAAATCTTTGGTGATGAGTGCAAGATCTCCTTCATCAAGATCTTCATCTTCTAGATTGATGGTGCCATTTTCATCCTCTTCTTGAGATGTCATTAATGCAATGCTGCTTTTTGGTCTTGCTTCTTCATCATCCACCACTTTGGCCTTCAACTTCAATTCATAAGAAGTAAGAGAGTTGATTAGTGATTCAATAGGCATAGAATTTAAATTCTTTGCCTCCTCTATAGAGATTGTTTTGGCCTCCCATTCTTTGGATAGAGCATTCAAGATTTTTCTATTCTTTTCACCCAAAGAATACTCCTTAACCAAGGCCTCAAGATCCTTAATGATGTCATTGAACCTACAATACATTTTGTCAATATTTTCATGTGGTTCCATCTTGAAGGACTCATACTCCTTGGCAACAAGTAAGGATTTCTTTTGCTCACGAACATCGTCGCTCCCTTCATAGATTTCCTTCAATTTATCCCAAATTTCTTTAGCGAAAATGGATCCCCTTGACACGAATTGATTCATTAGCATCCAAGGCATTATATAACACATTCATGGCTTTTGCATTTTAAGTCAAGTTTGTCTTGTCTTGGAGTGAGCTCATCCCTTGTCTTTTCTCTTCTTCTATTTGTAAAGGGACCTTCATTTACAACATACCAAAAGTCAATATCAATGGATTGCAAAAATATTTTCATTCTATCTCTCCAACTAATAAAATTTGCACCATTGAACATAGGGGGCCAAGTAATGGATTGACCCTCAAAAAATAGAGCATTGTTGGTTGCCATAATAGTTATTTTCTCAAAAGCAATTTATGCAATAAAATGAAAACAAGCTCTGATACCAATTGTTGGTCCCAATCTTTCTAATTTTAGAAAGATTAAACTTATTGAGATTTTTCAACTAACAAATTAATATAACGAAGATAGAATCAATGAAACTTAAGGAATGTGAAGAAAGTAAGAGAGGAAATTAAACAACCAATACTCCCAAGCTAACAAGCTTGAAGTATTAATCCACTAGAATGCTTCACATACTTGGTGAGCCAATAATCTTTACAAAGTAGGAAAATTCTTGCTCAGACTAAAACTCTTTTAGTTGAGCCAAGAATTTTACTCACAACCTCACTTTTGTACAAGATTATCACTCCACTCAAAATTTTGAATTGCACTCTAAGCTGCACACTAATACAATATAGCACTATAGCCAATTTGTACTAAAATTGCTCTTTTCTAAGGCTTGTATTCAATGTATTAGATGGTTTTTACAGAACAATAGAGCAGGTATTTATAGGGGGCAATAAATGGTGGCTGTAACTACTTCCAAACGGGTCAATAATAAATGCACAAAAACTAGCCGTTAAGGTTTCGGACGTCCGAGAAGAGGGTGATGCCTCCGACACAGTGTCTGATCTTGTTGTCAGTGCAGTAGGTGAAGGATGTCGTTCGGACGGCCGTGCATGCATCAATTTCATTGTTCGGACTGAGTTTCGGACGGTCGTGTACGTCCGAAAGAAGCTTTGTTCAGACAGTTGTCTTTTCTGCGTCCGAACAACCTGTTTCCAGCAGAAAAGATAGTATACTTGCACAGCTTGTTTTTAGAGTTTAGAGCTTATGTCAATATCAAAATAAGGTTTGGGAAACATCAAGATTGCCTTTTGAGAGAGAATCTAAAAAATCTTGTTAATAGGAAATCCCATATAAGGTTGAGAACTCCTACTCCACCACTTCCAGTACTACCATGTTCTATCGCCTATGAGATTCCTAGAGGGTATAAAAAATATATCATGGGTATTACTATAGAAAAGTCTCCTCTGCGCAATAGCCAAGTGAGAAATGTGACCATTGTTCCTTTGGACAACAGAAAACTCCAAATAATTGTCAGGAACACCTTGGTCGAATCCAAATTGTCGAGCAAATCTATTAGAGTAGACTTAAGGTTCTATCCACATATCACGGGCGACTTTGATAGATAAATTAGCATAACAATGCTCAGCAAAAATTCAAAATTATCGAGTGACGGCTCGTCTGTATCAAGAAATTCCATATCCCTAGATGTTCAACTGGATTGGAATAATACTCAACATGTTTCTCTAATCTAAAAACCAGTCGTGCTTGGGAAATAATGATCTCTTTAGCAAGAACGCTAGAATATCTCGCTAACAAGGGATAGTTGCAAGGGAAATCACAAACCGACCTACACAATACAGTGCCGAAAAATGCTTGCCTAACCACCAAACTAGGAAATGAGTGGGAAACAATTCATTTGCTGTGTCAGGACCACCATTGTTGGTACAAATTTTGCCGAGTTTGTGATCCATAAAGCCAAGACCAGCCCAAGCAAGAGATATCTTGTCTCCTTGTGCCATTTTGCATGCCATTACAAATGTTTCGGGTCTTACAATATGGCCTCTTGTGGGAAAAAGAAACTTGAAAGGTTTAAAAAGGGTGCTAATTATAAAAATAAAAATAAAAAGAGAGGGGTTTCATGTTGATGTTTCCCAAACCATATTTTGATGATGACATAAACACTTAACTGTGTAAAACAAGCTTTTGCAGGAACAGATCTTTCGGACGCACAGGATCGTCCGAACTGGGTCAGAAACATCTCGGACGCATTGCATCGTCCGAACAAACTGGCAGAAAAGAATGGAACTCTCTGCCTTTTCTACGGTCGCTCTGGACCGTCCGAAACCTCTGTCGAACGAAGGACCGGACGCAGGCACGGACGTCCGAACGAAGCATCTCAACAAACTGAAAGTAGATCGGACGCTTCCTCGGACGCATACAATCCTCCTCGGACGTCCGAACCCCCAACGGCTATTTTTTGTGCATTTATTACTTAGCCGTTAGGAAGTAGTTGAAAGCTCTATTAATTGCTATTATAAATAGATGCTTTAAGTACCTGAAGAAATCATCTAATACATTGAATACAAGCCTTAGAAGAAAGTAATCATTGAAGTGCAAATTGACTTTAGAACCTTGTTGTATTAGTGTGAAATTGTGAGTGTAATTCAACATTGAGTGGAGGGATAATCTTGTACAAGAGTGTGATTGCAAGTGAGATTCTTGGCTCAACTAAAAGAGTTTTAGTGTGAGCAAGAACTTCCCAGCTTTGTAAAGATTATTGGCTCACCAAGTGTGTGAAGCATTCAAATTTGATACTTCAAGCTTGCTAGCTTGGAAGTAGTTTTTGTTCAATTTATTCTCTCTTTAATTTACTGTTCTATTGATATTATTATAACTGATTTTGTTATAACTGATCTTATCTTGAAAATCATAATATCTCTTAAAGTATTTTTAAGAAACCTAATTCACCCCCCCTCTTAGGTTGCTTTGGGACCAACAATTGGTACCAGAGCTTGGTCTCACAATATTGCTTAAACTGCTATTGAGAAAAGAACTATGGCAACCAACAATGCTCTATTTTTTGAAGGCCAATCTATTACTAGGCCTCCCATTTGTTTAATGGGGCAAATTTTATTAGTTGGAGAGATAGAATGAAAATATTTCTGCAATCTATTGACATTGAGTTGTGGTATGTTGTCAATGAAGGTCCTTTTGAAGCATCTATCATTGATGATCAAACAAATAGAAGAAGAGAAAAGACAAGGAATGAGCTCACTCCACAAGACAAGGCAAATTTGACGTTAAACGCAAAAGCCATGAATGTGCTATACAATGCCTTGGATGCAAATGAATCAACCCGCGTAAAGGGTTGCAATTCTGCTAAGGAAATATGGGATAAGTTGAAGGAAATTCACGAAGGAAGCGATGATGTTCGTGAGCAAAAGAAATCTCTACTTGTTGCCAAGTATGAGTCCTTCAAGATGGAACCACATGAGAACATAGACAAAATGTACTGCAGGTTCAATGACATTATAAAAGATCTTGAAGCCTTGAGTAAGGAGTACTCTTTGGGTGAGAAAAACAGAAAAATCCTGAATGCTCTATCCAAAGAATGGGCTCATGCCAAAACAATTGCCATAGAGGAAGCTAAGAATTTTAATTTAATGCCTATTGAATCACTAATCAATTCTCTTACATCTTATGAACTTAAGTTAAAGGCAAAGGTTGTGGATGATGAAGAAGCAAGGCCAAGAAGGGGCATTGCTCTAAAGACCTCTCAAGAGGAAGATGAAAACAGCTCCATCAATCTAGAAGATGAAGATCTTGATGAAGGAGATCTTGCACTCATCACCAAAGGATTCCTCAAACATTACATCAACAAACGAAGAATGAGAAGAGGAGGAGCTGCAAACACAAATAATTTCAAAGGGAAATCAAGACTTGAGCTAAGGAAGCAAAATGATAAATGCTTTGAGTGCGGTCAACTCGGGCATTTTGCAAATGAATGTCCCTCCAAGAAAAAGAAGGAAGGAAGAAAACCAAGATTCAACAACTTTCAAATCACTTGGGACGATTGCAACTCCGAAGGAGAAGTTGAAGAAGAAATGGAGTCGGCACAACAATAGCCATGGCCTTTATGGCTATTGGAGACAATGAGGTAAATTCTAACTATGACTCCAATGATGAAAATGATGAAGATGATCTTGAAGCTTTCATTTTGAAATTGCATGATAGTTTAAAAGAATCATATGCTAGAAATAAGGAGTTAGTAAAAAAGTCAAATGCTTTATTGAATGCTAACTCTAAACTTGTGAATGAAAACAATAGGCTATCACAAGAAAATTGTGATTTGAAGAAAAGAATGCATGAGAGATCAAAGGTCAAGGAAGAACAAGCCTCCTTGAAGAAAAGAATGGATGATTTAAATACTCTCTTAGCTAGAAAGAAAGAAAATGTTGTTGATATGAAAAGAAATAGAAATGTAGCAATCAACAAAAATTTTGTCATATATAGAAGAGATGACTTATGTATTGTAAAACCAAAATCTTCTTTATATGGAAACAAAAGCATTGTTTGTAGATATTGCCAACAACATGGACATACTAAGAATATGTGTTATGTCAAGAAAAAATGAAAAACTTGGAATGAAAGTTGCATGGATTGTAAGCAATCTCACTAACACTCATGGACCCAAAAAGACATGGGTACCAAAAGTTATCAATTGATTTATTGTGTAGGTACTTAACATCGCCAACAATGCTAAGTGGTTCATAGATAGTGGATGTTCAAGGCACATGACGGGTGATGCCTCTCTCTTCACAAACCTTACATCCAAAAACAGTGGAAAAGTCACTTTTGGTGACAACAACAAAGCAAAATCAATCGGCATTGGTGATGTAGGTAAAAATGGTGAAACTTTGATTAAGAATGTGCTTCTTGTTGATAACTTGAACTATAATCTTTTAAGTGTTAGTCAACTTTGTGATAAAAATTTATATGTTTTCTTTACCAAGCATGAATGTCTTATCCTTGATAAAAATCATGTTGTTTTGTTCAAAGGCACTAGGCACAATGATGTTTATGTGATTCATCTTGATAAAATTAGCAATAGCAATGTAAAATGTCTTACGTAGACCAACGCTTCCATAGATGATCCTTGGCTTTGGCATAGAAGACTTTGTCATTTTAATATGGATTTGATTGAAAAATTAGTCAAGAAAGATTTGGTAAGAGGCTTGCCAAAACTGAAATTTCTGAAAAATAAAATTTGTGATGCTTGTCAATTTGGTAAACTAGTCAAAGTGTCTTTTAAACCTAGGAATTTTGTGTCCACTCATAAACCTTTAGAACTATTGCATTTAGACTTATTTGGACCTACTCAATATGCTAGTCTAGGTGGTTGCAAATATGCATTTGTTATTGTAGATGACTATTCTAGGTTAACTTGGGTATTATTTCTTGTTCACAAAAATGAAGCATTTGAAAAGTTTGTAAAATTGTTTTCCAAAATTCAAAATTTATTGGATACCAAAATCATTCGTTTAAGGAGTGACAATGGTGCCGAATTTAAATTTGGGGGTTTTCCCGACTTTTGTGATCACAACGGTATCTTTCATGAGTTTTCGGCTGTTAGAGTTCCCTCACAACAAAATGGTGTTGTTGAAAGAAAAAATAGGACTCTTCAAGAAACGGCTAGAACTATGATTAGTGAGTGTGACTTACCACAATATTTTTGGGCCGAAGCGGTTAACACGGCTTGTTATGTCATGAATCGAGTTTTATTAAGATCTTCTTTAAATAAAACTCCTTATGAACTCATTTTTTGTAAAAAACCCGTTGTGAGCTATTTCAAAGTTTTTGGTTGCAAATGCTTTATTTTAAAAATCAAAGAGAACCTTGGAAAATTTGACAAAAAATCGGATGAAGGAATTTTTCTAGGATATTCTAGTGACAAGAAAGCATACCGAGTTTACAATAGAAGAACGCTTTTAATTGAAGAAGTTGTGCATGTTACATTTGATGAATCTAATGATGTTATTTCAAAGAATTTGTGTGAAGATGAAGAGACAGATTCTAAAGGAGCTCGAAAAGCTCGATATTCATAAAGATCATCAAGAGGTTACATCAAGCGTTGATATCAACAACCGATCAAGTTGATGATGAAAAGAATGAGGATGCTCAAAACGATCTTCCGAAAGCTTGGAGATTCGTCTCTAATCATCCTCAAGATTTAATTATAGGTGATCTATCCGAGGGGTAACTACTCGCTCTCATAAACCTTTGAATAATAATTGTGCATTACTTTCTCACATTGAACCCAAACATATAGATGTTGCCTTGAGTGATGAATCATGGGTTATTGCTATGAAAGATGAACTTAGTCAATTTGAGAAAAATAATGTATGGACCTTAGTTGAAAGACCTTCTTCTCATCCCGTTATTGGTACTAAATGGGTGTTTAGAAACAAATTAAATGACAAAGGTGAGATCTTAAACAAAGCCAGACTTGTTGCAAAAGGTTATGCTCAAGAAGAAGGCATTGACTTTGATGAAACCTTTGCACCCGTGGCTAGATTAGAATCCATCCGCATGTTTCTTGCATTTGCATGTTTCAATAATTTGCAATTATTTCAAATGGATGTCAACAAGTGCTTTTTTAAATGGTTTTATTGACCAAGAAGTTTATGTCGAACAACCTCCGGGATTTGAAAATAAGAATCTTCCAAATTATGTTTTCAAACTCTCCAAAGCTTTATATGGTTTGAAACAAGCTCCAAGAGCTTGGTATGAAAGATTAAGTGGTTTCTTGTCAGAAAATGGTTTCAAAAGAGGTATTGTTGACACTACACTTTTTACAAAAACAGATTTAAAAGGATTGTTAATTGTTCAAATTTATGTTGATGATATTATTTTTGGAGCAACTAATGAGAGTTTGTGCAAGGATTTTTCACAACTAATGCAAGAAGAGTTTGAGATGAGCATGATGGGCAAGTTGAAATTTTTCCTCGGACTACAAATTCATCAAACCAAGGAAGGAACATTTATTACACAAATCAAGTACACAAAAGAGCTGCTCAAACGCTTTGGCATGGAAGATTGCAAACAAGTTGGTACACCAATGTGTACTTCAACCAAACTTGATAAAGACGTGTTAGAAGAAGGTAATAGTGTTGATGAAAAACACTATAGAGGTATGATCGGGAGTTTACTTTACTTAACTGCTAGTAGACCAGATATCATGTTTGTTGTTTGTCTATGTGCTAGATTTCAATCTTGTCCTAAAGAATCACATTTGATTGCAGTTAAAAGAATTTTTAGATATCTAAAAGGAACAACGGATTTTGGTCTGTGGTATCCAAAGTCCTCTACATTTGATCTAATTAGCTATTCTGATGCTAATTTTGCTGGATGTAAAATTGATAGAAAAAGTACCAGTGGAATGTGTTATTTTTTGGGAAATTGTCTTGTGTCTTGGTTTAGCAAAAAACAAAATTCCATTTCTCTTTCTACGGCTGAGAATTTATACATTGCTGCCGGAAATTGTTGTGCTCAACTTCTTTGGATGAAACATACTTTAAAGGATTTTGGTGTCATTTTTGATTGTGTTCCAATACTATGTGACAACACTAGTGCAATTAATCTCACAAAAAATCCTGTTTTGCAACTCTAGAACTAAACACATTGATGTTAAGCATCATTTCATTAGAGATCTCGTTTGTAAAAAGGAAATTCGTGTTGATTATGTGCCTACTTTAGACCAATTTGCTGATATTTTTACAAAACCCTTAGCTCTAGATCGTTTTGAATCACTCAGAAAATGCTTGGGGATTTTACACAACTACTGTGCATAAATTCATCGTTCGGACGCACTTATTCGTCCGAACACATTTACTTTCGCACGCTCTGGATTTTATCTGTCACTTATGTTCATTCTCCATGCTTCTTATCACAGTCCGAAAAATATTCTATTTTTCCTTAAACTCTCTGGAATTTTTCCGGACGCACTAGCTCGTCCGAAAGAACCTTCGGACGCACTAGCTCATTTTCGGCCGTCCTTTCTTCAGCTTTCGGATGCTCTGTCGGTCGCAGGCCAAACGTTCGGCCGTCCGAACGGTACTTCTGTTCCATTAAAACCATCCAAATTCCCCCTTTCGGACTTACCTCCCCCACCGAAAAAGATAAGCGAATTATCATCCCCTTCCCTACCAAATCAAAATTAACACTCTCCCTTCCAAAATTGATCAAAGAATCATCCTACCCATAATCCTTAGCCCCTAAATCACATCTTATTTCTCCCTTTCACCATCCAAATTCCCTAAAATCTCACAAATCTTCAATTTTTTTAAACAATGGTGAAAGCACGTGGCGGTTCCTCTTCGGCGGTTCGCGGTAGAAAAACCAAAGGAAAAGCTCCTGTTCGAGGAGAATCATCTGCAACTCCTCAAGTTTCCACCACTCCGACTCTGTCCAAATTCATCGATGCCAAGGCATCGGAGCGGTACACTTCTCTTCTTAGTAAATCCATTATTGTTCAACGTCCTGCTTCGAGTAGTCTTTTCGATGAGTATAATCTTCCTATTATAAAATCCTGTTTTGAAAAACAAAATTGGGGTCATTTAGTCCATCTCGATTTACCTGTTTATCACGATATGGTGCTTCAATTCACGGCCAATCTTCGGTAAAGGTCCGACTATTCGCACCCTTATTTCTCGTGTTAATAACACTGATATTGATATTTCATCTAATATAGTTAACACCATTTTTGAATGTGAAATCTCCGACCCCTCTGATTTTTCCTACTTCTTTTCCTTGGATAAATGGCCCGCTGAGGATACTCAGTTTGATATCGACGAAGTTCGAGCCATTTTCAGTGTCCATTTTAAACAGGCTTCGGAAGCCAAGACTACTCTGCTCAGCCCTGAACTTAACATTTTGTATACCCTTGTAACATTTTGTATACAACAACTGTTTCCTTTTTCTCTTCGTGATAGGGCAAAGTCATGGTTGCAATCCCATGCCCAAGGAACATTCACCACTTGGAACCAACTTGCTCAAGAGTTCTTGGCGAAATACTTTCCTCCCAGAAGAACCGCTAAATTAAGGAATGAGATTACATCGTTCAAACAAGATGTTGGTGAAAGCCTAGGGAAAGCTTGGGAAAGATTCAAAGAGTTGCTAAGAAAACTTGAGTGCTCGCATCACGCCATTCCTTTGTGGCTTCAAGTTCAAACTTTTTATAATGGTTTACTTCAAGAGACAAAATCCATCGTAGATGCCTCCGCCGACGGTTCTATCTCATATAAGACTCCGGAAGAAGCTCAAGAGTTGTTGAATAGGATGGCATACAACCACCACCATCATGGACCGATAACTCCACCGGTGGTTCAACATCAAGCTAATCAAGCTAATCAAGCCCATGCAAGTAGTGGAGTGTTGAGTCTAAACATGCAAGATGCCCTTTTAGCTCAACAAAGCGTGTTCATGAATGTGATGAATAACATGGCAAAAGCGTTGGAGAATCTAGGGAAACCTAGTAATGTGAATGCGATGACTTCTTCTCCAACTCAACCAAGCATGACATGCGATTTTTGTGGAGGCGGCCATGCCAATGGGAATTGTGAGATGCCATATGGAGCTAATGAGTAAATCAATTATGTGGCTAATCAATCTTCATTTCCAAGGAACCAATCCGGACACAAGCTTATGGGAATACTTACAATCCTTCTTGGAGGAATCACCCAAATTTCTCATGGAGTAACACCAACAACCAATCCAATCCTCCTTACCAACCAAATCCCGCACCTCAAAATGCCCAACACACTCAAGCCCTGAATTCCTCATCTAGACCTTATCAACCGCCACATCAAAGAAAGGTCCAACCCAACACATATCAAAATTTCCCCAATCTTTCTTTTCAAAACCAACAACTAAGAGCTCCTTTCCATTATGCGAATTCTTCCCAACCCATGTGCCATGATCAATATGCCCCTAGAGATAATTTGGGTGAAGAAGGTTGGAGAAAACAAGCCGAGTATTTGAGAAGAGAATTGGACAGGAAAGTGGAAGAACATAAAAGAGATTATGAGATTTTGAAGGCTTCAACAAGGACTTTGGAGATTCAATTGGGGCAATGGGCAAGGTTGAATAATGACAAACCTATTGGGACATTTTCGAGTGATACGATTCCAAACCCCAAGGAAACAATGCAATGCCATAACCTTAAGGAGTGGAAAAGAATTGGTTGAATCTAAGGAGAAGAAAAAGGTCGAGGAAGGAAGCAAAGAGCAAAAGTCCAAGGTAGTTGAAATTGAAAAGGAAGTAGTTGATGATGAAGCCAAAAAGGAGCAAAAGAATGAGATCAAGGTATCCAATAAGAAGCATGTAGAGGAACCTTTGAAGATAGATCCATCAATAAAAGTGCCATACCCTCAAAGACTCATTGCTCAAGAAAGGAGGAAAAAGAGATGCAATTCACCCATTTCTTGGATATGTTTAAAAAGATTAATGTCAACATTCCTTTGATTGATGTCCTCATCAAGATGCCCAACTATGCTCGTTTCATGACGGATCTTTTGGCAAGGAAGTGAAAGTGGGATGATGATGAGAAAGTCTACCTTGATGCCTAATGTAGTGCCATTGTTCAAAGACGGTTGCCCCCTAAACTCAAGGATCCCAGTAGTTTTATGATACCGGTGAATGTTGGAAGGAAAAACGTGGCATCGATCACTTTGTGATTTGGGGGCAAGCATAAATATCATGCCAAAGGCCATCTATGACAAGTTAGGGATTAACAATGTCAAGCCAACTAATATCACACTCCAATTGGCAAATTTATCCAAGAGGAAACCATATGGCTTGTTGGAAGTTGTTCTTGTACAAGTTGAAAAGTTGGTATTTCCCGTTGATTTCCTTGTGCTAGATACGAGTGAAGAAAGTGAGATTTCATTGATTCTATGGAGGCCTTTCTTGTCGACCGCTTATGCATTAATTGATGTGCACAAAGGGAAGTTGATCTTACGAGTTGAAAATGAATCAATTGAATTTTGATGTGTTTGAATACAATGATAACATTCCCATTGTTGAAGAGAAATGTGCTAATCAATCTCTTAATTCTATCCTTACTAGGTCAAATGAAGAGCAAAATGAAGTGAGCCAAGGCAATTCGCTCAAGCAAGTGTTGGAAATAAAGGAAAATCTGAGAAATGATTGAGATGGATTGAAAGAAAAACCACCCGATAAGGGATGTGTGTTTGATGAAGGATGAAGAGAGTTTTGCAAAGAATAAGCACAATGGTGATATCAAGAAAATGAGAAGGCATAAAAAGAAAAGAAAATGGTTTGAGAAACAATTGGGGATGTTAATTGGGGCACTAGCGATGGCTAAAGAGAAAGAAAGGACTTGTGCATGGAAAACCCAAAAATCAAGCTTTAATCATGAAGAAAAAGGGGATCAAACTTTTTCCGTGGAAACCAAAAGGGAAAGGAGGATCAATCATCCTCAATTACTTGGAATGAGGGTCATGTCATAGTCAAGCTAGTGACTATAAAAGAGCGCTTTTTGGGAGGCAACCCAAGTCTTTAGTTTAGTTTTTATTGCTTTCTTTTGGTGTGATTTTTAATTGTCTTGATTTTGAGTAAATTGGTTTGAATTAGGTTAGAATTTTTGTCAAAAAAAAAAATATTTTGAGTTTTTAAGTTGAATAAATGATGCTAAAGATAATGAGTGAAAATTGTCATCCTAACTTGTGAATTTTTTGTTTTTAGGTTACCTTTACAAATGGAGAAAAATGGTCAAGAGTGGAGCAATTTCGGCTAAGTGTAAAAATTCACTTTGCAGAAATTGAGCTTGAGACCGCGATCTCAACTTTTGAGATCGCGGTCTCAACCTCAAACTTCTGGAGGGTACATTTGGTTTGAGACTGCGATCTCAAGATTGAGACAGCGGTCTCGACCCCAAACTTCTGCAAAGGCATTTTTCATGCCGAGTTGAGACCGCGATCTCAAATTCGAGATTACGGTCTCGGGGAAAAAAAATTAAAATCACTTCAACCATGAATTTATTTTCTTCTTAGTTTTTAATTTGGAAGTAATTTGATTTTCCTTTTTAGTAATCTGGCTAATGGCCTTAAGTTGACACCAAGTGGCTAATTATTTTGATGCTTCATGGATTGAATCTTTGTGAAAGTTAGTGCTAGACACTTGGCGTAGCTTTGGTTATGATTATTGTCAAATAAGAGTAGTATGGCTAAGGGCCCTAAGCTGATGCCATCTTTGCACTAGTTGATGAATGGGATTGAATGATGATTTTGTTTGAAGCTTGAATGGTGAGATGCATGGCACGGTTGCTCTTGACATTTTTACTCATTTTTAATTCTAGGCTTAAAAGTTGGACATAGTTTAAGTAGTTTTCGGTTATTTGTGGTTATGTCTTGATGTTTAAGTTTGGGTGAGTGGAAGGATGATTTGTTCATCAATTAGAATAAAAGAGACAAGTTTGGGGGTGTTTTTCTTTTTGTGTTGGAAATGGTCATTTTATACATTTTGTTGCCACTTGATGATTAATGGATGGAAAGTTGATCAATTAGGTACTCAATGATGATAAATTTTGACTTCTACATCTCTTCTAAGAGTCCTCTTATACCTGTTTTAGGTACCACGCCACCTACCGCCGGCGATCGCGTTCAGTGATCATTTGTGCAGTTTTTGCTTTGATAGGTGGGTAACACATGGGGGTCTTCATGTGTATAAGTTTCACGACTTTCGAAGTATGAAATGGATGGATTTTAGAATGTGTATGATGTTTGGAACTGCACTTTTACCAAGTTTTGGAACTATTACATATGAAATCGGGACCAAGCTATTTTATGTTAATCAATTGATATGTTTGCAAACTCTTTTGATATGAAAGCATTTTATGACTGTTTTGGCTCATAGGTGACCTAGGTATATAATTTTGGATGTGTTTGGAAATGTTTGATTTGGGGAGAACCGGTTCTATAGTCATCCATGGGACGCCATGGTGACTGCTATGATATTATGAACTATTTGATGCGGGGTCTTGTGATGGGATAACTTGACCTCCAGGTCAGACTAGTAGGTGTGGTAGATTACTAGATCTGGCTAGTACTGTAGGTCATACCTTTGAGCCTAAAAGATACTCATGCTATTTTATTATATTCCAGATTGAAACTGTACTTAGATTTGTTCGCTATGCTTTAGCATACTATGTTTTGAAATGATTGGATCTTTTTGGCTATGTTTTGGACATGCCTGACGTTTAAATGGCATGATACATTTTAGAAACTACTTATGATTATGGTTTATTGACGTTTAAATGGCATGAGATATTTTAGAATCTGCTTCATGACTATGGTTTTCGTAAATGTTATTATCTTTATGTTTTCTTTTTATCGCAATGCTTGGCCCCATTTGAAGAGCTTTTATGATATCCACTGAGCTAGTTATGCTCACCCCACGTGATTTATAATTTTTCAGATTAGGTGCTCGTTTTTTACTATCCACATTTTAATAGCTTGTTAGATTTTCTCCAGATTCCACATTACTGGTAGGACTCTGCGGATAATCTTCCAAGCTTCTCTTTTGTTTGGAGAGGGGTAGTGTATTAGATAGGTTTTGTATTGATGAACTTTGTTTTTGTTGTAGCATCTTTTGTACTAAGAAGAAATTTTGTAATTCGTATTTTTTTGTGTAAAATGAAATATTCGGTTTATAGTATTAAGTAATGGTTTGATGGTTCTATTACATTGCGGTTAAGTTTGTTGCTCTGTTCGTTTGTGCCTTGCGCTTTGGGCCGGTGTACCATTAGCGCGGCGTGTTACGGTCCCGTTTTTGGGGCGTGACACTCAGTCCGATTTAGTACGTAAATATAATTTTCAAACAAGAGTTTTAAAAATAATTTTTTAAAATATGAAAGAGAATTAGAACCCCTACCTCGATAACCCTAATAAATAAAACACCTCAAATACTTGTGACCTCCACGTTCTTTTGGTCCCAACACCACAACCCGAGGAGCGCCGCTGGGTATTCTACCCAAGCCGGACGCCAAAAGCATCTTTGGGTCCTTTATTCACAAATTCTTTACTGCATACTAGCTACATTCAACTAAGGCCATCAACATCATGCAGCATAATCATTAAATAATCAAAACTTTGTCTTCTTATTTTCCAATCCACAATTTACATATCATCCAAATCGTTGTGATACTTCTAGTTCTCAAATTTCTATTTCAGATATAAAAAATCTTCATGGGACTATTCTTCATAGTACTTAATTTACCGATGTTGAATCGATAAAAATTCTCTTAACACATAATCATTATATAATCGTTAATAACCTAAATCAAATCAATCTACACTCTTATATGTATTTTTTGAAATAACAATACATATTACTACTTACAGTACCAATAAAAAATTTAGTTTAGGAGATACTGAATATGTATTACCTTCAAATATCGCAATCTTCAATTAATGTTTTGCCTTGATCCTCCCACTCTTGCAAGAACCCTAATTAACTCGCCAAACAAAATAATCGTGAATAGTTAAAACCGGTTATTTATAGTGACTACTCTTAAATAATTAAAACATAATCCATACTCTCTTGGTAAATAATTAATTAGACCCAAATAAAAGTTATTGGGCTTATACGAGTATATGAACTTAAATATTACTGGTGGGCCAAAAAGTCTGGATTTCACAGGTTGGGACTCATTTACATGTACATCAGTTTAGAGGAGAAATGGTTGACATAGGTTGGGACTCCCTTTCACACACAGTAATTAGGGAGGAAGTGTTTGGGTAGACTGAGAATCCTTTATAATCACGATAGTTTGGGAAGGATTGCAGTTGGAGTTGGGATGGAAGTCCATTGGTGGCTGGTACGTTAGAATTAACAAATTTTCTTGTTGCCCAATTGATCAGATGATGAATTTTGATTAATGTCTCGGCCACCTTGATGAGTAGCAGTTGTTTTGGGAACCCATTAAAGCATTTCAAAACCTCCAACAGCCTTGACTTTATTGTGAGTTCCATCCATCGGATTAGGGTTCTTAGAGTTTTTGGGGTTACGGTTTGGCTTTGTAGGATTTAGAATTTGAGGCAATGACGACAAGATTGTGGAAGATCTTTGTGATTTATCAACTACCAACGATCCGAGATGTCTTTTTTCCCAATCCAGGAATGTTTGAGAAGTAGCTTCAAAACATCAACTTCCATGCAAAATCTAACTACATTGCTGGTCTTAACAATACAGTCATAAAACCATCCAATTTTAACGGTTCTCCAATCATCTTAGTAATAGAATAAAGCCACTGCTTGTCATAAAGATGAAAAGGCAATTGTTCCAACAATATCCAAACCAAAACGATCAAAGATTCACGATCCACATGAAAATTAGGGGTCCACTTCAGAACTCGCATACCAAAGCCCTGACGAAACCAAAATCCTCAAAGCCAACACATGTGATAATATTCTTCCATATCAAACTAAATGTGAATGTAACAATAATCAATAAATCCCAACATGAAGGAACTTCTAAAACCCACAATGAGAAATTCTTTTCGTAGAGATTCCATACTATGTTCCCCCTCCCTGTGAAAATTTTCAATCAGAGCAAGCTTAAAAGAGTTATAGAGTGTCCCGATCTCTTAATAAAAAATAATAAAGCTAGTTCTCATCAAAAGTGTTTTGGCTATTTGAGAGTGATAGCATTAGGTTTACCGCTAATAACATCTGCAAAAGTACTAAGGAGCAAGAGGAATAGGGTTTAAGATGCCCTCCAACTAGAGACTGAATGGCAACAATGGATAATGAAAACCCTAAATGAACCTAAGGAAGAATGACAATTAAAAAATTAGCATTATTTTTCTGTGTTTTTTTTATCAAATGTTCATATATTTAGTTCTATTTGTCATGTTTTAGGGGTAAATTAGTAATATTTGGGAATTTAGAGTTGTTGTGTTAGTTTTTATTATTTTTTAGTTAAATGTATGTTTTTGTTGCATATATTATCTATTTATATAGTTTTGTGTATTGCGCAAGTGGATAAAGCGTAGAAAGGTCATTTGGTGGCTAATGAAAAGGCTAGAAGTGAAGGAACAAGAACAACACATGGGCTGTGGAAAAAGACTAGCCATTGATAGTGGCTGGATAAGAACAGAATGGTATCTGCCGTCATCAGAAGTTACAAGGCAAATCAACCGCTGTCACTCGGTCAATGTAGGGAAGCAATTATTGTACTTTTTAAGGAGTGCAAACTCTCAGACTTTTACTTAGGGTTTTCACCTAGGCTTTTGAACGACAAATTAGGCTAGTTTGTTCTTCAATTCCTTAGACTAAATTCCAAGCTGAGATTGTTCAAGTTATTATTCCAAGCAATATTACGGTTTTTTCAATTACGGTATCAAGTAATTTATTAATTTATTTTTCATTATACTTTTCTTTTTTAGTTTATCATTTTAATATGTGTGCAATCCATTCTATTGAATTGTTTTCATTCTCTCACATAATGAATTGCTAAATTAGTTAGGCTTCGGCTCAGGTGATGCAATCAATCATGGGAGAATCGAATTGAGAGTTATTAGTAAAGATTATGGTAATTGGCTAATATTTAACATAAATAGACAATTCAAGGGAGTAGCTAACCCTAGTTTTAGTTAGGTTGATTGAGGGGATAAGGATTTTGAACCTTTGTTATAGGCCGATGTTAATTTATTATGATAAATAATTTAGTTCAGGTTGGCAGATATAATTAGTTCAAGATTCACCGAGTTTCTCGAAAGGAAATTCAAATTCTAAAAAATTAATGACTCAGACTAATTGGACAGGTTAATGAAAGGTTTCACAACCCTATTTAAATTAATTGTAGGACTCAGTTACCAAAGTTTTGGAGTTGGATTGAAATATGGGAATATAATCACCATTATTATAATTAATTAAATGATAAATTTGTTATTTGATTGACTCTAAGCAATTGCTAGCCGTGCATTCGACCCATCTTAGTCGTTACTTTTAATTTCTTGAATTTAATTGTTCTCTTGACTTTTAGTTCTTTTAATTTGTTTCCTTATTTTTGCAAAAATTGATTTTCATTACCAAAACATTATAAATCGATCATCTAAATAGAAGTTGAATTAGACTCTCAGTACTTGTATCAAGTCCTCATAGGATCAACCCTAGCTCATTCTACTACCTTGATAACCGTATATTTGTAGAATCAGTGGAAATGTGGGAAAGGAATTTAAAACTTGTCCAATACGTATAACGTGTCAAGTTTTTGGCACTGTTTCCAGAGACTGGTAGTTTTGTCTAGGAATCGATGGATCTTAAGGCTTTTGATTGGTCTCATCTTCACCTGAGTGATCAACGTCCTCATGTTGTGCTTTCGAAGTATCTTGAAGACCCCACATAGATCTGCAAAGTGATCCATTGTGGTCCCAGAAGCGGTTAAGGGGCAGTTGATGGAAAGAAAGTGCGTAGGCCGCTAAAGAGGTACTCAAGGACATACGAGAGGAGCAACTCCAAGAGCTCAGGTTTAAAGCCTCAGAAGGTGCGAAGCAAATCCCAAACAAGTCTCACTGAATCTGTCTTTTTTGCCACATCGCATATAATAGGAATTGAAACCCCTCTGCTGCATGAAACTCATCACTACCTCGTTAGGGCGTTGAGACCATAGCATGTTACACGAAAGCTCAGATATTGTTGGTGTCTTTTTTCTCCTTCCCATTTGTAATGTTGAGATACTAAAACAACCCCTAATTTAGATTTTTTAGTTATTTTTATCTCTCGTTATTTTTTTGTGAGCCATGTCTTCTTCTTTTTTCTCCTAGTTATTGTGTTATATACAGTGGTGTTTGTAACAGTTTCCTTGTACCTATAGTTTATGCACAGGTCTGGTCAAAATCTTTAGGCAACAAAGAAGGCAAGCTTTACAGTAGCAGGTAGACATGGCTTAAGAAAGGAATCCACGTCATCCTGTGGGACAACAAGAAGTACCACAAATTAACTGTGAGCAGTAGGAAATAATGAGGAATATGAGGATAATGGTCGGAACATGCCTCCACAGAACAACAAACTATTGAGAGAGTATGCCCAACCTACTTTTGGAGGAGCAGAGTCTTGTTGAACCCCAGTTATGATAATCATGCTTTGATGATGACCAAATCGCACTAATAGTTTGAAAACAAGTGTACAGAAAAATAGGTAGGTTTGGACGCAAATGATCGTCCGAACAAAACAACCAAAAGACTCCACGGACGCAAATGACTGTCCGAAAGACAGTTTCGGACGATGGAAATAATCGTTCGACACAAAGAATTTGAAGTAGTCTCCGACAAAGAACAGCGTCCGATCATATTTCCAGAAGACTTTAGTTCGGTCGGACGCATGTTCGGACGCATCCTCGGACGTTCGAACGAATACCCTCAGAGAACGGACGCAGAAGTTAGCAGCGGCCATCTGAAAGGTCCAACGTCTAGTTTTCCAGTAAACAGAAAATAATAGTCGTTGGAAAGTTGTTGAAAGCAATTTTTGGGCAACTATAAATACCCTTAAGCCTGAATTAAAGAATCTGAGACTTCTATATTGATTACAAGTAATTCTTCAGCTATTTGGGAGAAATAGTGAATACAAGTGTTGTAATAGTGTAGGTAGTTTTGTGAAAAGAGCTTAGAAGTGTGAGAGTTCTTCAAGTGTAAGAGTGGAGTGGGAACAATTGTAACAAAGGGAGGTTGTGAGTGTAAAACTCTTGGCTCAACTAAACGAAATTAGTGTGAGCAAGAGTGATCCTCATTTGTGTACAAAAGGCACATTTGTCTCACCTACTTTGTGAACTTGGTAGTTGCCTTGTAAGAAGCTCTTTGTAGTTGTAAGCTCCAAGCTTGAGAAGGTTGGGAGTTTTGTTTGATTATCTTAATGGGGGTAAAATTGTCCAATCACTTTTTGTCATACTTTACCATCAACATCTTACTTTTCCATGAACCATATCCACCATCCTCCTCCTTTAACCACCTTCTACCATCAACCGAACCCCATTTCCACCAACCCGTCCTCCATCGCCAACCTCTTTTTCCCACACCAGTCTCACCTTTCCCTGCCTTTCCTTAACCCTACCCATCCCAAACCCGCCACCTCTCTGCCACCCCAAACTCGCCACTCCTACCCATTTCTCACCCCCAAGTAGCCATCCCCATCCCTTTCCCACCCCAATCAGGTTACCCAGATCCAGATCTGGGTGACGAGATGGAGATGGGGATGGGAAAGGAATGGGAGTGGCAAGTTTGGAATGGGGAAGGGATAGCAGTGGCAGTATCAGGTTTGGGGGTGGGAAAGGGGTAGGGATGGCTGGTTTGGGGTGGGAGAGGGGTGGGAGAGACAGGTTTGGGATAGGAGAATGGTAGGGGTGGCAGGTTTGGGGTGAAGAGGAGTAGGGGTGGGTGGTTGGGGTCTGAAAGGGGGTGGGGAGTGGCAGGTTTGGGATATAAGAGAGGTGGGGATGACGGGTTTGGGGTGGGAAAAGAGTGCCGAGTTTGGGTTGGGAAGGGGGATTAAGGATGGATGATGGGAGTGAGGAGGTGTTAGGGTGGTGATTGAGGAGAAACATGGTTAGGAGCTCAAATTGTAAATTTAATAAATTAAAATTATTTAATTTTGTACCCAACATTTTTTATATCTTCTAGTAAGTCCATTTATAATTTGTACCTACTTTTTATCATCTAATTTTGATCCCAAATTTTTTATTAATGTTAGTTTTCTGTAGCTGGACAAAAATGCCCCAGATGAGATGCGCGTGACATGCACATGCATTGACTAATGGAGACTTAACATCGTCCTCAAATTGACGAAGTTACCATGGAGATGTATTTTTAATAGTTTAGTGACCTTTTGGCCATCAAACAAGTTTACTGACCAAATTAACAACTGGAGCGTAATTGAGTGAACAAATAGGCACTTTGCTCTAGAGAAATCACCCGAATTTATCAAGGGGTAATCAACAAAATTAGAATTCAAATGCTCGACCTCCATTTCAGTAATATCAACCTTAACAAAATCAAGTGCAATTCACCTCTACCTAGCAAGAGAAAGAAAGTCAATTAAAAAAAGCTCTTACACAGTTTATCTAGTTTCGTGCTGAAAGAATGAAGAGTCAAGATGCTACGATAAAGAATCTGGAGACTCAAATGAGGCAGTTGGCAAGAAGTGTAACAAATAGGCCACTTGGTACATTGCCAAGCGACCCTATTGCGAACCCTAGGAAGCATGGAAAAGCGATAACGTTGAGGAGTGGTAGAATTGTGAGAGTAGAAGAAGAAAGATATAAAATAAAATGTGCTAATTTGAAGGTGAGCAACAAGAGAAAAAGGAGGATGAGGATAAGAATGCTAAGGTAAAGGACAACGCGTCACAAAAGTATAAAATTCCTTCCAAGGGGAAACCAAAAGTCCAAGTTACCCATCTGTCTATTCGAATTCCATTCCCAAGTAGACTAAGAGCTAAAGATGATACAAAAAAGTTCAAAAGATTCCTCGAGATCTTCAAAAAACTGGAAATCAACATACCTTTCATGGAGGCACTAGAGAACATTGCCCAAATATGCCAAATTAATGAAGCAAATGTTGACCAGATATTGGGAGATGAAATTCTTTGCCTAACCGAGGCACGTAGTGCAATTATTCAGAAGAAGTTACTTCCAAAGCTTAAAGATCCCTAGTTCATTCTCAATCCCGAGCATTATGGGAAAAGTTGAATTTGAAAGGGTTTTGTGTGATTTAAGGGCATTCATCAATTTGATGCATTTGTATATTCACAGAAAGCTCACTGGTGGGGAATGAAGCCAACCACAAATGTATCCCTCTAATTACCAGATTGAAGTGTGAAGTACCCTGAAAGGATTGTAAAAGATGTGTTTCTGAAAGTGGGGAAATGCTATCTACCTGCAGACTTCATCATCTTGGACATGGAAGAGGATAAAGAAATGTCCTTAATTCTTGATAGACCATTCTTAGCTACGGGAAGGGAAATAATGGATGTCCAAGAAAGGAAGTTATAATTGAGAGTCAATGATCAGAATGTCAAATTCTCTATTTTTAACGCTAATAAATTTTCCTCTATTTACAATGAAGTTATGGTGATTAATTCATCTAACGATGAGGCTAATGTACCTTGTAGATAAGAAGATTCTCACAACCCAATAGAGGATATGGCAGATTAGCTAGCGAAGATAGAGATAACTGAAGAAATTTTAACTGATGACTGGAAGCGAATCAAAGAGGAACTATTCAAAATGGTTGGCACAAATATTATCAAAGCAATGCCCACTGGTAATTAGGTAGATCTAATAGGGTTCAAACGACTGGAGAAAGGTCCATTACCAATTAAAGTATAGCTTATGCATGAGAAGAAGCCTTGGCGAGAAATTGGGGGGTGGTTCTCCTTCATTAATGTTCATACGCTTCCTCTCAATCGATATGGTGCTTAAATTCCGCATTCAAGGATCCCTAACTTGATGGAAGCATTCAGGCTACCCAAATACACTGAGTGGTTAGAGAAGGAAAATGGAGAGATATCAAAAGATGAAACCCAAGGGGAGACGAAGGAAATTGCCTGAATGAAGGAGAAACTTAGGCAGTGGAACATCACTGAAATGATATGTGATGCATTAATATGTAACAAGCAACTTTTGATTACATTGCCTAAGAAAAATGTGGAAGGTTCTTGGATGGATGACTTGCAAAGTATTGAAAATGAAGGCGTTGCTTACTTCCGCAACCTTTTAACCAAGGACACCTCCTTAAGGATTGATGATGAGCTACTAGAGAACATCACGAAATCAATCACAAGGGAAGACAATCAACATTTGTTACTTGCGGTGCTTTCCCTGTCCAAATTAAAAGAAGCGGTTTTCTCACTCAAACCAGATGGTGTGCAGGAATTGACGGACTTAATGGGGTATTCTTTACCACTTGCTAGAACATCATCCACCAAGACCTTTTGCTAGCCACAAAAGCATTCTTGAACGGAGCCAAACTGCCAGGGCCTTCACTAGTACAATCATTACACTCATCCCCAAATCAGCCAACCCCTCTACTTTTAATGATTTTTGTCCCATAATCTTTGTACTTACTTTAATAAAGTTTGCACCAAGATATTGGCAAATAGGCTTTCTTCTCTCTTGTCCAAAATAATATGTCTTGAGCAAGTGGCCTACGTGCGTGGGAGGGAAATTGCGGATAACATTTAACCTGTGAGGGAGGTAGTGGATTTTCTTGAAAGAAAAACACGTGGAGGAAACATGCTCATCAAACTCGACCTCACTAAAGCATTTGATAGGTTATCATGGACATTCCTCTATGCTGTTATGCGTCAGTTTGGCTTTGCAGAAGCATGGATCTCTTTGGTGCGTAATATACTAGAAAATTGCTGGTTTTTAATACTCATCAATGGAGTGCCAAAGGGATACTTCAAGTCATCAAGAGGAGTTTGGAAAGATGACCCCTTATCGCCTCTTCTTTTTATTATAATGCTGGAGGCCTTCTCTCGAGGATTATAAAAACAATTCCAAAGGGGCAAGGTAATGGAATTCTCTCAGCCTAAACAATGTCCAGCCATAAGCCATCTAGCTTTTATAGATGATATTGTGGTATTCACAAGAGGAGACCTCAAATCCATCAAGAATCTAATGGATTTCTTCACTACATTCGAAATTTCATCTGGACAGCTCTGCAACAAGGCAAAAATATCTTTCTACATGCCAAAAAAAGCTCCAGGAAGTAGGATTCGGAATATACACAATTTAACAGGCTTCATGTGGAAATCCCTACCATTCCTATACTTCGGTGGCCCAATCCAGAAAGTCAAGAAAAGGAAGTCCTTATTTCACAACCAATACTCGAGAAAGTAACTTCTAGGATTCATGGCTGGCAAACAAAATTCCTATCTCCCCGGAGGCAAGTTAATTCTCATTTAGCACGTCCTTAATAGCATTCCAATGTACCTCATGGTTGTTCTAGCTCCACCCAAAGGATCGTTAACGAATTGGAGAAGCAATTTGCCAATTTCTTTTGGGGAGAGAAGGAAAATCAGCACAAGCACCATTGGATCTCTTGGAACACCATTTGCCAGCCAATAACCGCTAATAGCCTCGGTATTAACTCTCTCACAGAAATGGTTAGTGGATTTAGCAACAAGCTGTGGTGGAAATTCTGCAAATGAGATTCTTTGTGGAGTAATTTCATCAAAGGGAGGTACCTAAACAATAGTATTCATCCCACTTAAATTAACCCTAATCCGAGCGACTCATCCATATAGAAAAGAATGCTAACTGCTCGAGAGTATGCTGAAAAATCACATGGTATTCTTGATTAGGGATGCAAGCTGCTCTTTTTGTCATGGTATGACAAGGGGATGGAACAAGGGCCACTCAACTTGTGGAACAAGTATACGATGGACATCTTATGGTTTCACAAGTTTGGAGAGTAAACAAATGGGACCTTTCCATGCTAGACGCAAGATATTCCAATGAGGAGCTGCAGAAAATTGGGAAACTTCTTGAAGACAAAGCGCTTGTGTTGAGTGATGAAACAGACATATTAGTATGAATGCCCCAAACGGAACTTTCTCCATCTCTTCCACATTCCCTCCAAGAGTAGCCTCATTCACAAGGCAAATGATTTGGGATGACAGAATCCAACTTAAAATTTCTGTCCTCATGTGGCATTTGTTAAACAACTGCCTTCCCCTGGATGATGGCCTTCCCAAAACAACTGCTACTCATCAAGGTGGCCGAGACATTAATCAAAATTCATCATCTGATTAATTGGGCAACAAGAAAATTTGTTAATTCTAACGTACCAGCCACCAATGGACTGCCATCCCAACTCCAACTGCATTCTAAGTCCTTCCCAAACTATCGTGATTACAAAGGATTCTCAGTCTACTCAGTCTACCCAAACACTTCCTCCCTAATTACTGTGTGTGAAAAGGAGTCCCAACCTATGTCAACCACTTCTCCTCAAACTGATGTACATGTAAATGAGTCCCAACCTGTGACATCCAGACTTTTTGGCCCACCAGTAATATTTAAGTTCAGATACTTGTATAAGCCCATGAACTTTTATTTGGGTCTAATTAATTATTTACCAAGAGAGTATGGATTAGGTTTTAATTATTTAAGAGTAGTCACTATAAATAACCTGTTTTAACTATTCACGATTATTTTGTTTGGCGAGTTAATTAGGGTTCTTGCAAGAGTAGGAGGATCAAGGCAAAACATTAATTGAAGATTACGATATTTGAAGGTAATACATATTCAGTCTCTCCTAAACTAAATTATTTATTGGTATTGTAAGTAGTAATATGTATTGTTATTTCAAAAAATACATATAAGAGTGTAGATTGATTACCTCCTGATTTAGATTATTATCGATTATATAATGATTATGTGTTAAGAGAATTTTTATCGATTCAACATCGGTAAATTAAGTACTATGAAGAATAGTCCCATGATGATTTTTGATATCCGAAATTTGAGAACTAGAAGTATCACAACGATTTGGATGATATGTAAATTCTTGATTGGAAAATAAGAAGACAAAGTTTTGATTATTTAATGATTATGCTGCATGATGTTGATGGCCTTAGTTTAATGTATCTAGTATGCCGTAAAGAATTTGTGAATAAAGGACCCAAAGATGCTTTTGGAGTCCGGCTTGGGTAGAATGCCCAGCGGCGCTCCTCGGGTTGTGGTGTTGGGACCAAAAGAACGTGGAGGTCACAAGTGTTGGTCCCAAAGCAACCTAAGAGGAGGGGGATGAATTAGGTTTCTTAATAAAATTATACTTTCGGAAAATAGTGAGCTTTTTAATTAAATGCAGATATAACAAAAACAATAGAACAGTAAAGGAAAGAGAGAACAATAAATTAAACAATCAATACTTCCAAGCTAGCAAGCTTGAAGTATCAAATCTCTTGAATGCTTCACACACTTGGTGAGCCAATAATCTTTACAAAGTTGGGAAGTTCTTGCTCACACTAAAACTCTTTTAGTTGAGACAAGAATCTTACTTACAACCACACTTTCATACAAGATTATCACTCCACTCAAAGTTGAATTACCCTCACAATTGCACACTAATACAACAAAGCACTATAGTCAATTTGCACTCAAATTACTCTTTTCTAAGGCTTGTATTCTATGTATTAGATGGTTTTTTCAGGTTATTAAAGCACCTATTTATAAGAGCAATAAATAGTGGTTTCAACTACTTCCTAACGGTTAAATAATAAATGCACAAAAAATAGCCGTTGGGGTTTCGGACGTCCGAGAAGGATTGAATGCGTCCGAGGCAGCGTCCGATCTTCTTTCAATTTTGTTGAGAGGCTTCATTCGGATGTCCGTGCATGATGAAGTCCTTCGTGACAGGACACATATTCGGAAAGATTTATTTGTGTGCTTAGCTATGATTGTAGGATCCCATTCTTTCTGCCAGAATTTCGTTCGGACGATGCAATGCGTCCGAGGAGTTTTGACCTAGTTCGGACGGTTCTGTGCGTCCGAAAGATCTGTTCCTGCAAAAGCTTGTTTTACAGAGTTAAGTGTTCATGTCATCATCAAAATAAGGTTTGGAAAACATCAATTCTCCCTTTTTGATGATGACAAACCTCAATTTGATATGACTAATCAATTTGCAATATATCATAATTGGATATCAATCATCAACACATATCAATCATATCAAAGCACAATAATATAACTACTCCCCCTTTTGACATCAATCAAAAAGACTTCCCCTTAGATCATGCAAGTAGTTTGATAGAAAGGAAACAAGTTTAATACATCCAACTGAAAAGTTTAATAGTGCTAAAGTCAAGTAAATACATAACCAAGCCACAGAATTGCTGAAAACCAAAAGAAATACTGAAAGGTTCTAATAAGCCAGAGAACTGCTGAAAACAAAGTACAAAATGGGAAAAAGAACTAATGTGAGTCATTGTGCTTTTTGGAGCGTTTTTCAATCTTTTGTCGTTTGGATGGAACATCTTCAGCGGTGGCTTCACTGTCATCCTCCTCCCCGGTACGACGTTGTATGATAAAGTCAAACGTGTCGTCAACATCTTCATCATCGTCGTCATCGTCATCGGCAGCTCCTTGAGCAGCTTCTATATTTTCTTCACGTGTATGTTCATTTTCAGGTTCATCACTATCAAAAGATGACTCAAGTGGATATTGGGACTGAAGATTAGCAAATTGAACTTGAGCCGAAGCAGACATGCCAAGACTGAGTGCCTCTTGGAGAATCATTTGATGAGTTTCAAGTCGTTTTAACTTGCGATTTGTGCGACGTTGAAATGAACTGACTTGAGTACTTAGGGAGGTGAGAAGTCCACAGATATGTGAAAGAGATGGTTCAGAAGTAGATGGTTCAGATGTAAGTGGAGGTGGTTGAGGGAGTAGGAGAATGAGGGATAGCAAAATCAGAGGTGGAGGCATGGGATTGGGACTGTGCAATATCAAAGGCTGCCTTAGTTAGCCATTGATCGTTGAAAAAATGGAGGCCTTTGCGTTCAATGTAGGATTTGTTAAAATAGGAAGGATATTGTTTGTTTCCGCTGAAAGGAATGTTGAGGAAAACAAAAATTTTGGTGAGAAATTTTCCAAAAGGAATGTTTCTTCAGGTATCAATGAGAAAGAGTTCCCATAGGGAACAAAAAAGATACCCAAAATCAAGAAGAATACCCTTGAAAACACAAAAAAATAAGTAAAGTTGCATTTTTCCGGGCTCAGTACGATGCCCGTCAGTTGGCAATAACAGATTTGTGACAAGGGTGTACAGAATATTAAGTTCAGGAGCGAGCAATGTTGTTTTGGCTTCCGAGGCCTGTTTAAAATGAATGTTAAAAATTGCTCTAACTTCATCAATTTCAAACTGAGTATCATCAGCGGGCCATTTGTTTAAGCGGAACGAAAAGAAATAGGAAAAATCAGTGGGGTTTGAGACTTCACATTCAAAAATGGTGTTAATGATGTTTGATGAAATCTCAAGATCAGTGTTGTTAACACGAGAAATGAGAGTGCGAACAGTAGGACCTTTCCGAAGATTGGCCGTGAACTGAAGCACCATGTCATGATAAACAGGTAAATCAAGATGCACAAGATGACCCCAATTTTGTTTTTCAAAACAAGATTTGATAATGGGAAGATTATATTCATCAAATAGACTATGAGAAGCAGGACGTTGAACGATTATAGATTTACTTAGAAGGGAAGTATACCGTTCGGATGCCTTGGCATCGATAAATTTGATAAAGTTGGAGTGGTGGAGACTTGGGGATTGGCTGAGGATTCTCCTCGTACTGGAGCCTTCCCTTTAGTTTTTCGACCCCGATTTGCTGTAGAGGAACCTCCTCGAGATTTCACCATTGTAATAAAGAAGAGAAAATTGAAAAATTTTGAGGACTGGTGAGATCGAATTCCTGAGGAAATGAGATGGTGGATGGGGGAAATGAGATGTGATTTAGGTGATAAGGGCTATGGGTAGGATGATTTTCCAATCAATTTCGGAAGCACTTGATCCTCCTTCCAACCTGTCTAGTGGACAGAAAAGATTGTATAAGAGACAGATGTGGTTTTCTTGATAAGGTGAGTCTCTTATACACATCTAGATGTGTATAAGAGACAGCCTCTCGTACCTTTCGGACTCGGCCGAACGTTTGGTGTGCGTCCGACAAAGCGTCCGAAACCTGAAGAACGGACGGCCGAAGGAGGAGCCAGTGCGTCCGAAGTTCTTTCGGACGATGCTATGCGTCCGGAAGATTTCCAGAGAGTTTAGAAAAAAAAGAATATTGTTCAGACGAATATGAGCGTCCGAGAGGTAACAGATGCTTTCGGACGATCCAGAGCGTCCGAAAGAAAAGTTGTTCGGACTAAGGAGTGCGTCCGAACTATGAACCTATGCCAAATTTATCTGTAAAATTCCCAAACATTTTCTGAGCGATTCAAAGCCCACAACGATCTAGAGCTAAGGGTTTTGTAAAAATATCAGCCAATTGACCTGAAGTAGGCACAAAATCAACACGAATTTCCTTTTTACAAACGAGGTCTCTAATGAAATGATACTTAACATCAATGTGTTTGGTTCTTGAGTGCATAACATGATTTTTTGTGAGATTAATTGCACTAGTGTTGTCACACAATATAGGAACACAATAAAAAATTACACCAAAATCTTTCAGAGTATGTTTCATCCAAAGACGTTGAGCACAACAATTTCCGGCAGCAATGTATTCGGCTTCAGCCGTAGAAAGAGAAATGGAATTATGTTTTTTACTAAACCAAGACACAAGACAATTTCCCAGAAAATAACACATACCACTGGTACTTTTTCTATCAATTTTACACCCAAAAAGTCAGCATCAGAATAGCTAATCAGATCAAATGTAGAGGACTTTGGATACCACAGACCAAAATCCGTTGTTCCTTTTAGATATCTAAAAATTCTTTTCATAGCTATCAAATGTGACTCCATCATTCTTTAGGGCAAGATTGAAATCTAGCACATAAACAAACAGCAAACATGATATCTGGTCTACTGGCAGTTAAGTAAAGTAGACTTCCGATCATACCTCTATAGTGTTTTTCATCAACACTATTACCTTCTTCGTCTTTTTCAAGTTTGGTTGAAGTACACATTGGCGTACCAACTTGTTTGCAATCTTCCATACCAAAACGTTTGAGCAGCTCCTTTGTGTACTTGATTTGTGTAATAAATGTTCCTTCCTTAGTTTGATGAACTTGTAGTCCGAGGAAAAATTGCAACTTGCCCATCATACTCATCTCAAACTCTTCTTGCATTAATTGTGAAAAATCCTTGCACAAACTTTCATTAGTTGCTCCAAAAATAATATCATCAACATAAATTTGAACAATTAACAATCCTTTTAAATCCGTTTTTGTAAAAGTGTGGTGTCAACTATACCTCTTTTGAAACCATTTTCTATCAAGAAGCCACTTAATCTTTCATACCAAGCTGCTTGGAGCTTGTTTCAAACCATATAAGGCTTTGGAAAGTTTGAAAACATAATTTGGAAGATTCTTATTTTCAAAGCCCGGAGGTTGTTCGACGAAAACTTCTTGGTCGATAAAACCATTTAAAAAAGCACTTTTGACATCCATTTGAAATAATTTTAAATTATTGAAACATGCAAATGCAAGAAACATGCGAATGGATTCTAATCTAGCCACGGGTGCAAAGGTTTCATCAAAGTCAATACCTTCTTCTTGAGCGTAACCTTTTGCAACAAGTCTAGCTTTGTTTCTTATGATCTCATCTTTGTCATTTAATTTGTTTCTAAAAACCCATTTAGTGCCAATAACGGGATGAGAAGAAGGTCTTTCAACTAAGGTCCATACATTATTTTTCTCAAATTGACTAAGTTCATCTTGCATAGCATTAACCCAAGATTCATCACTCAAAGCAACATCTATATGTTTAGGTTCAATGTGAGAGAGTAATGCACAATTACTATTCAAATGGTTTATGAGAATGAGTAGTTACCCCATCGGATAGATCACCTATGATTAAATCTTGAGGATGACTAGAGACGAATCTCCAAGCTTTCGGAAGATCATTTTGGGCATCCTCATTCTTTTCATCATCAATTTGATGGTTGTTGACATTAACGCTTGATGTAATCTCTTGATGATCTTCATGAATAACGAGCTTTTCGAGCTCCTTTAAAATACCTACATCTTCATCTTCACATAAATTCTTTGAGATAACATCATTAGTTTCATCAAATGTAACATGCACAACTTCTTCAATCAAAAGCGTTCTTCTATTGTAAACTCTGTATGCTTTCTTGTCACTAGAATATCCTAGAAAAATTCCTTCATCCGATATTTTGTCAAATTTTCCAAGGTTTTCTTTGATTTTTAAAATAAAGCATTTGCAACCAAAAACTTTGAAATAGCTCACAACGGGTTTTCTACAAAATATGAGTTCATAAGGAGTTTTATTTAAAGAGGATCTTAATAGCATACAAAACTCGATTCATAACATAACAAGCCGTGTTAACCGCTTCGGCCCAAAAGTATTGTGGTAAGTCACATTCACTAATCATAGTTCTAGCCGTTTCTTGAAGAGTCCTATTTTTCCTTTCAACAACACCATTTTGTTGAGGGACTCTAACAACCGAAAACTCATGAAAGATACCGTTGTGATCACAAAAGTCGGGAAAACCCCCAAATTTAAATTCGGCACCATTGTCACTCCTTAGATGGATAATTTGTGTATCCAATAAGTTTTGAACTTTGGAAAACAATTTTACAAATTTTTCAAATTTTTCAAATGCTTCATTTTTGTGAACAAGAAATAATACCCAAGTGAATCTAGAATAGTCATCTACGATAACAAATGCATATTTGCAACCACCAAAACTAGCATATTGAGTAGGTCCAAATAAGTCTAAATGCAACAATTCTAAAGGTTTATGAGTAGACACAAAATTCTTTGGTTTAAAAGAAACTTTGACTTGTTTACCAAAGAATATTGGCATGCATCACAAATTTTATTTTTCAAAAATTTCAGTTTTGGCGAACCTCTTACCAAATCTTTCTTGGCAAGTTTTTCAAGCAAATCCATATTAAAATGACAAAGTCTTCTATGCCAAAGCCATGGATCATCTATGGAAGCGGTAAGACATTTTACATTGCTATTGCTAATTTTATCAAGATGAATCACATACACATCATTGTGCCTAGTGCCCTTGAATAAGACAACATGATTTTTATCAAGGATAAGACATTCATGCTTGGTAAAAAATACATATAAATTTTTGTCACAAAGTTGACTAACACTTAATAAATTATAGTTCAAATTATCAACAAGAAGCACATTCTTAATCAAGGTTTTCACCATTTTTACCTACATCACCAATGCCGATTGATTTTGCTTTATTGTTATCTCCAAAAGTGACTTTTCCACTATTTTTGGATGTGAGATTTGTGAAGAGAGAAGCATCACCCGTCATGTGCCTTGAACATCCACTATTACATTCTATGAACCACTTAGCATTGTTGGTGATGTTAAGTACCTACACAATAAATCAATTGATAACTTTTGGTACCCATGTTTTCTTGGGTCCATTTGAGTTAGTGAAATTGCTTTCAATCCATGCAACTTTCATTCCAAGTTTTTCGTTCTTCTTGACATAACATATATTCTTAACATGTCCATGTTGTTGGCAATATCTACAAATAATGCTTTTATTAACATACAAAGATGATTTTGGTTTTACAATACATAAGTCATCCCTTCTAAACATGACAAAATTTTTGTTGATAGCTATATTTCTATTTCTTTTCATATCAACAATATTTTCTTTCTTTCTAATTAAGAGAGCATTCAAATCATCCATTCTTTTCTTCAAGGAGGCTTGTTCTTCCTTGACCTTTGATCTCACATGCATTCTTTTCTTCAAATCACGATTTTCTTGTGATAGACTATTGTTTTCATTCACAAGTTTAGAGTTAGCATTCAATAAAGCATTTGACTTTGGAATTAACTAACTCCTTATTTCTAGCATATGATTCCTTTAAACTATCATGCAATTTCAAAATGAAAGCTTCAAGATCATCTTCATCATTTTCATTGTTGGAGTCATAGTTAGAATTTACCTCATCATCTCCAATGGCCATAAAGGCCATTTGTGCCGACTCCATTTCTTCTTCAATTTCTCCTTCGGAGTTGCAATCATCCCATGTTATTTGAAAGTTATTGAATCTCGGTTTTCTTCCTTCCTTCTTTTTCTTGGAAGGACACTCATTTGCAAAATGACCGAGTTGACCACATTCAAAGCATTTTTCATTTTGCTTCTTCATTTCAAGCCTTGACTTCCCTTTGAAATTATTTGAGTTTGTAGCTCCGCCTCTTCTCATTCTTCGTTTGTTGATGTAATGTTTGAGAAATCCTTTGGTGATGAGTGCAAGATCTCCTTCATCAAGATCTTCATCTTCTAGATTGATGGAGCTATTTTCATCTTCCTCTTGAGAGGTCTTTAGCTGAAGCAATGCTCCTTCTTGGCCTTGCTTCTTCATCATCCACACCCTTGGCCTTTAACTTGAGTTCATAAGATGTAAGAGAATTGATTAGTGATTCAATAGGCATTAAATTTAAATTCTTGGCTTCCTCTATAGCAATGGTTTTGGCATCCCATTCTTTGGATAGAGCATTTAGGATTTTTCTATTTTTTTCACCCAAAGAGTACTCCTTACTCAAGGTTTCAAGATCCTTTATAATGTCATTGAACCTGCAGTACATTTTGTCTATGTTCTCATGTGGTTCCATCTTGAAGGACTCATACTTGGCAACAAGTAGGGATTTCTTAATGCTCACGAACATCATCGCTCCCTTCATGACTTTCTGTCTCTTATCCCACATCTAGATGCAGTATGCAACCCTTCACGCGAGTTGATTCATTTGCATCCAAGGCATTATACAACACATTCATGGCTTTTGCATTCAATGTCAAGTTTGCCTTGTCTTGTGGAGTGAGCTCATTCCTTGTCTTTTCTCTTCTTCTATTTGTGTGATCATCAATGATAGATGCTTCAAATGGACCTTCATTGACAACATACCACAAATCAATGTCAATAGATTGCAGAAATATTTTCATTTTATCTCTCCAACTAATAAAATTTGCCCCATTAAACATGGGGGGCCTAGTAACGGATTGGCCCTCAAAAAATAGAGCATTGTTAGTTGCCATATTTCTTTACTCAATAGCAGTTTAAGCAATATAATGAGACCAAGCTCTGATACCAATTGTTGGTCCCAAAGCAACCTAAGAGGAGGGGGATGATTTAGGTTTCTTAATAAAATTATACTTCCAGAAAATAGTGAGCTTTTTAATTAAATGCAGATATAACAAAAACAATAGAACAGTAAAGGAAAGAGAGAATAAATTAAACAATCAATACTTCCAAGCTAGCAAGCTTGAAGTATCAAATCTCTTGAATGCTTCACACACTTGGTGAGCCAATAATCTTTACAAAGTTGGGAAGTTCTTGCTCCAACACTAAAACTCTTTTAGTTGAGACAAGAATCTTACTTACAACCACACTTTCATACAAGATTATCACTCCACTCAAAGTTGAATTACCCTCACAATTGCACACTAATACAACAAAGCACTATAGTCAATTTGCACTCAAATTACTCTTTTCTAAGGCTTGTATTCTATGTATTAGATAGTTTTTTCAGGTTATTAAAGCACCTATTTATAAAAGCAATAAATAGTGGTTTCAACTACTTCCTAACGGCTAAGTAATAAATGCACAAAAAATAGCCATTGGGGTTTCGGACATCCGAGAAGGATTGAATGCGTCCGAGGCAGCGTCCGATCTTCTTTCAGTTTTGTTGAGAGGCTTCGTTCGGACGTCTGTGCATGCGTCCGGTCCTTCGTCCCACAGAGGTTTCGGACGGTCCTGAGCGTCCGAAAGACATACTCAGTCCGATTTAATTCTTTCTGCCAGTTCGTTCGGACGATGCAATGCGTCCGAGGAGTTTTGACCTAGTTTGGACGGTTCTGTGCGTCCGAAAGATCTGTTCCTGCAAAAGCTTGTTTTACAGAGTTAAGTGTTCATGTCATCATCAAAATAAGGTTTGGAAAACATCAACAAGTACTTGAGGTGTTTTATTTATTAGGGTTATCGAGGTAAGGGGCTCTAATTCTCTTTCATATTTTTAAAAATTATTTGTAAAACTCTTGTTTGAAAATTATATTTACATATTAAATCGGACTGAGTATGGTTTACTTTTCTTGTTTGATTATATAAAACTATTGTAAGTGGTAATTTGACATGATAAATTACTTGTGTGATGCATGCTTGATATTTTGACTATTGTATTGTTTGGCTCTTGGCTATCTTTGGTGGAATTGGTGGGAGTTAGTTCCCAATACTCTATATGAGTCTTTGTATGGCCCTTTTTCCAATGGGTTATAGTAGTTGGACTTTGTTATGGCCCTTTTCGTAACGGGTTATAGTAGTTAGATTGGATATCCAGTTTGCCAATAAAGCTATAGGGAACTGGCTCCATGAGCCTAATATTGATTATCGTATCATGTTTGTACTTTTGTCATGGATATTTAGTATTGAATTGTAATTATTTGAATTATTGATAATGCCACTTATTTATATATGTACTCGTACCTTACCGCCTTAAAACATTTGCTTATATATATATCTATGCATGTTACGATGTGTTTGAAACAAGTTTTCAAGTTATAGATATTATATAACATACTCGTTCGAGTGAAAGCGAACTCGAACTTCTTACTGAGTAATGTGTATACTCACCCCATTATATAATATTTTGCAGGTGTTCGTAATTTTCCTTAAGGCAAGTAATCGGATAATACCTCATGAGAATATTGACAAGATGTATTGTTGGTTCAATGATATTGTAAAGGATTTGGAAGGTTTGGGTAAAGAATATTCCTTGGGTGAAAAGAATAGAAAAATTTTGAATGCTTTACCTAAGGAATGGGAACCTAAATCCATTTCCATAGAGGAGTCTAAAAATTTAAATTCTATGCCCTATCGAGTCTTTGATTAATTCTCTAACCTCCTTTGAATTGAAGATGAAATACAAGGTACAAGATGATGAGGAGGCAAAGGGAGAAAGAAGCATAGCATTTAAAGCTTCATCAAAAAGGAGAAAAGACTCAAGGAAGCCTCACTTCAACAACTTCCAAATCACTTGGGATGATTGCAATTCGGATGGAGAAGTTGAAGAAGAATATGAGGAGGCTCAAATGGCTTTTTTGGCACTTGGCAATAACAAGGTATCCGCTAGTTGTGATTCTTGTGATGATTCATGTGATAATGATGATGATGATGTTGAATAATTTATTTTTAAATGCATGAATGTTTGAAAGAGTCATATGCTAAGAACAAAGAGTTAAAAATTAAAGTTAATACTTTATTGAGTGCCAACTCAAAACTTGTGCATGAAAATAATTCTTTGACAAAAGAAAATGATGTTTTGAAGGAAAAATTTGTTGGAAAAACCAAGCTCATGGAAGAACAAGCTTCATTCGCTGGGAAGAAGAGATTAGATGATCTTGATGATATTTTGAAAAAGAAGAAAGAAAATGTTTTTGAAAAGAAAAGAACTAGAAATATGTTTTTGAACAAAAAATTTATCACCTTAAGAAAAAATGATTTGTGCTTTTTTAAATCTAAATCTTCTTTTTATGGCAATAAGAATATTATTTGTAATTATTGTCATCAACATGGCCATATAAAGAAAAATTGTTATGTTAAAAGAAATGAAAAATTAGGAATAAATTCTATTTGGGTGATTAAGCATGTTACTAACCCAATTGGACCCAAGAAAGTTTGGGTACCAAAAGTGTTGCCTAAATTTGCATGTAGGTATGTTTGGAGAGCACTAAGGAATTCAAGATAGATTATCAATGGAGGGTGTTCAAAGCATATGAGCTAAGATGACATTGAAATGGGTAACATTTAAAATTTTTTTATCAAAATTGTGCTTTCACTTGCCAATGTGAACTATGATCTCTTAAATGATTTTCAACTGTGTGGATGTGTTTAAATTTGCTTAGAATGCTTGGGTTCAAGTATCCCCAATTTTTTGTTTATAATAAGTCACTATTTGCAAAAGTAAGGGGGAGCATTCTCTTTGTACTCACTTAAATTACATTCACATTTTAAGGGGGGAGAATAAACTCAGGGGGAGCTTAAATTGCATTTTATTATGTTTTGATGATGCCAAAAGGGGGAGAAATAATGGACAAATTCTCTTGTCTTGTACTTCATATTTTATGGTTATTTTTTGAATTATCCAATTGATTTGTCATCAACAAAAAGGGGGAGATTGTTGAACCCCAGTTATGATAATCATGTTTTGATGATGACCAAATCGCACTAACAGTTTGAAAGCTAGTGTGCAGAAAAACAGGGAGTTTTGAACGTAAATGATTGTCCGAACACAATCAAGAAAACAACCAGTACAACTCTACGGACGTTGATCATTGTTCGAAAGGAAGTCAATTCGGACGATGATAATCGTCCGACACAAAGGACCTGAAGCCTCGGACGCCTACTATCTGTCTCAAAGAATAACGTCCGATCATACTTCCAGAAGACATTGCATGGACCGAACGCAAGTTCGGACGCATCCTTGGACGTTTGAATGAATACTCTCAAAGACCGGACACAGAGGCCAAGCATCGGACGTCCAAAAGGTCCAATGGCTAGTTCGTTCGAAGGTACACTCACAGCATCGGCCGTCCAAAAGACCAAACGGCTAGTTTCTTAGGAAATAGAAAATAGCCGTTAGAGAACTGTTGGAAGCAATATTTACCCCCAAGTTTGTAAATGTATGACATAGAGAGTAGAACTACTGCATTCAATACAAACACTTGTAAGAGCTATTTGGGAAGAAATAGGCTAAAATATTGTGGGTTGTATTTGTTTGAGTAGTGTAGTTCTCTTGGCTCAACTAGAGGGAATTAGTATGAGCAATAGTAGACTAGTGAGTGATCTTCAAGTGTAAGAGTGAAGGGATAACGGTGTACAAAAGTGAGGTTGTTGTGTAAAACCCTTTGACTCAACTAGAGGGACGGTTAGTTGGTGCAAGGGTGAGCCTACTTTGTGTACAAGAAGGTTATTGCCTCACCTTCTTCGAAGAGGCACTACTAGTGGAAATGCTCCAAACTTGAGAAGATTGGGAGTTTGGTTTGATACTCTCTATCTCAATCATCTTGATATTTTTTCTTTGAGATTCAATTATTGAATATCTTTAGTATTCATTTGTGCTTAAGTGTTTATTTGTTGCATTTCTCATTAGGCACATTAAAAATGTTTGTTTTTAGAAACAAACTAATTCACCGCCCCTCTTAGGTTGCTTTTTGGGCCAACCAATAGATAGCCCTTCCATTATAGCAAAAACCCAACAAACTCTCTCCCTTTGATCGAAACTAATAGTGCATGAACCCCAAATACAATAACTTATGAATTAAAACTAGATTTTAGGCAGTAATTGAAGGCCATTCCTAGGGGATCCTAAGTATTTGTTCCCTCTACCATTCATCTCCCAAGCTACCTTATTATAGCCAAACGATTTTTATCTACATGTTATCATAATTTGGACTCCCGTTTGCTACAAGATTCGAGTAACCACTGTTATGGATTCTAGGGACATTAAAGCATACATTAATCTTTTTTTTTTTTGTGTGTGAAATCAACTAGTTTACCCCTAACCTTGTCTTTACCATCTTTTATGTCACACAAGTTGCCCTTTCAGAGTTCTTAAGAAAAAAGCACTAAAATGCGGATTTTCTCCTCCTCATCTCTAAAATTTTCAAAAACTTTCTCTCACTAAAATTATCACTTTCCTTCCCATGAAGGAAACAGTGGCTGAGGGGCAAGCTCACACTTTTACGGATGTTCTAAAAAACAAGGTAGAGTCTTAACCACACTCTTCGGCCCTTCCTTTGAAGGAGTTGTAATCATTCAAGGAAGAACCAGCAATTTTTTTTTTTTTCTGAGGTAGAGGTTAAAAAATTGGCTGCCTCTTTTCGCTTCACTTCTGTGGGCAACTTCCCAAGGGGCAAACTAAATATGGAAACTGTGCGTAAAAGCTTGCCAACCATGTGATTGGCTTCAAGTTAGTTTCACAGTAGGTTTTCTTGATCATAAACACATTCTAATCAAATTTTCTTTGGATGAGGATTATTTGCATAGTTGGCATAAAAACACTTGGTTCATTAATGGGTTTTACATGAGAGTTGTCAAATGGCACCCCCTCTACATGCCAGACATCGAGCTTTCAATAGTTCCGGTTTGGATTACGTTTGAAGGTCTCCCAGCAAGTTTTTTCACTAAACATGTGGTCTTCAGTTTGGCTCAAGCTGTGGGAACTCTGCTTAAGCTTGATTTGGTCACAGAAAACTTCACACGCTCAAACACAGCAAAGGTTTGCGTGGAGGTTGATCTTTTGGTAACTCTTCCAACTAGAGTATGGTTAGGAGTGGGTGATGGTGGAAAGTGGCAAAAAATCACCTATGAAGACATCCGGTCCTACTGCACCAAGTGTCATAAAATAGGTCATCACTTGGGCGATTGTAAAGTGGGGATCGCTAAACCCTCCAAGAACCTCTTTTAATCACTTCATCCTAAGGGCAAAACTCCTTCATGTTGCTGGAAACCAGTTCAAAATCAAGGAGCCAGGCCTTCAGGTAACCAACGGAAATTCCAGAAGAGTCAATGCCAAATCTAAATGCTCTTAAGAAATAACAGCTAATCATGTGAAAACGTGGTGATGAAAGTACCCACAACCGAAAAATGTGGAAGACTTTCCGGTGGTTGAGCCACCACTTTCCAAGGCGGTTGAGGCCGATAGTGAAGCTCCACAAAAGAAAGACATTCAAAATTCAAATTGCATGGAAGTTGGGATTGGAAATTCAAGTTTGGTTGAGATAAGTCAAGACCTAACTACCTCAAAGGCTGCTGATTTGACCTCTTCAAAGGAGGACCAAAGCCTCCAAATCTGGCCAAGGATATGCCCATTCAAATTTCAAAGGACGATCTGGACCTTGCTATCTCTCATGCCCGAATTATAGAAGAACTCCCTTGGTATTTTTCAGACAACGAATCTCTTTGTCCCATCCTAACGCACCTCCTACTTTGCTTGGGTTGGAAGAAACTACAAAATCTATTGGAGCAGCTTTGAACGAGTCAAAAGATCCTCCCCATGCACAAGGTCAGGCATAAGGTGAACCTTCAAATGAACACGAGCTAGCCAGCAATCCAAAGGAAATCCCACTCCAACAAACCTACCTAGAACGACTCACCACCAAAGTCAAAACATGAAAGACCTCCTAGCCATGGGTAAGCCTACATTCAAGGAAACTGTACTATTTTTGACCAGCAATGAACATTCAAGCACATTTTCAGGCAGCAAATAAATCAACTTCATTTCCAACCTGCCTTCTCCCTAACAGTCGATAGAGTTTAAATTAATTGATGATTCCATCATGCTCAATGATAACGTGTTGGCAGAACAAATTTGCTACTTTTTAGATAATGAATCTCCTAATGGCCGGGAAGTGCACCCAGTCTAAGAATTGGACATTTTCACCCCAAAAAGGAAAGGAAGACGTAAGAGGACTTATACAATATGCCAAGAGCAATTCGAACAAAAGATGAACTCCAAACCCCTTTCTCTAATTTAGTTCTAATATGTAAGAGACCAATTCATAGAATTAGAGGATGTTAGTGCTCCAAATTACTGATTTAGTTCTAGAATGCAAGAGGCCATTTCATAGAATTAGAGGAAGTTAGTATCCTACTAGCCAATCTAGTCCAGTGGTGGAGGCGTGCGAAACTTCACTTGGAGGTCCAAGGTTCAATTCTTTGCATTTCAAAATTAATTTTTAGAGGAAGTTAGTGTCCTATATTTTACAAGACGCTAGAATTCAAAGGGTATGTCTTTGAATTCATTCTCTTATTGCTGGAGATCTAGGCTTCATGTTAGCCTCCATGTACCTCTTCTTTTTTAATAATAATAAAAAAGGACTACCCTCACCTAGTAGGTGGTTGCTCAAAAATTTTTTCCATAACTATGTAAGTGTAACCAGAGTCAACTTCATTGTCAAAGAACCCCTGCTAATCTCAAATCATTTTACTAACAAGCAGTGTCTTAGGGACAAAGTCTTTTTTATAGTAAGTTATTTGTCTGTTATACCGTCAATTGAATTTCAGTTTACCTGCGGATGCCCTCATAGTTCCCTCAATCACTAGATAAATCAAAGCCCCATTCTTGGATTATCGCATGATTAGCATTATTTTTGAACATTTTTTAGTCTTTTTGTTTACAAACGATCATCTATCAAAATTACCGTTTTTCTTAGTAGATTGACCCTGCCCTTCCCTGGTTTTTCTCTTTTTGGGGGCCAAGGCATAGTGACGGCTTTTCCCTAACCTATCTCTAGCTATTTAAAAAGTCCAAATTTAATCAACAATTCAACCAAAAAAATGCCAATGCCCAACATCCAGAACTCAAGCAAACCAAATCTTTAATGAGCAAGCCCAAGAAAAACAATACAAATTCCTCTAATTAACTGTAGTAAAGATATGCTAAACAATTAATCACAAAAATTAATGTTAGAAAAGCTAAATTAGAATGATGCTTTACCAAAAAAATTGAATTTGGTTGACCCTCTTTGAACCTTGAATTCAATATTTGATCGTCCTTCTTATTCCTAAATTTTTTTTTCGGCCCTAAACCAAGGAAAAGGAGTGAAATGTACCAAAAACTAATCTCGAATATCAATTATTCACAAGTTAGAAGAACATTCCCTATGCAAACACACGAAATGTCCCAAAACTCCTACTTCATTTAGCTCATTTCTTTCCAAAAGATAGTTTATCAACAACATAATATAAGTGATTTGATAAGAAACAACATTTCAAATAAATTTTCCTAAAATTTCAGCACTTCTTTTTGAAAAATAGCAATGCTAAGTTTATGAATTCTTTATATTGCAAATGAACCACTCACTCACACAAAAATTCTTGAAATGAATCAATCATATACTTCACTCACAGGGCATTGAACATCAAAATTTATCATCATTGAGTACCTAATTGATCAACTTTCCATCCATTAATCATCAAGTGGCAACAAAATGTATATCTTAAATGACCATTTCCAACACAAAAAGATAAACACCCCCAAACTTGTCTCTTTTATTCTAATTGATGAACAAATCATCCTTCCACTCACCCAAAATTAAACATCAAGACATAACCACAAATAACCAAAAACTACTTAAACTATGTCCTACTTTTAAGCCCAGAATTAAAAATGAGTAAAACTGTCAAGAGCAACCGTGCCATGCATCTCACCATTCAAGCTTCAAACAAAATCATCATTCAATCCCATTCATCTACTAGTGCAAAGATGGCATCAGCTTAGGGCCCTTAGCCATACTACTCTTATTTGACAATAATCATAACCAAAGCTACGCCAAGTGTCTAGCAATAACTTGCACAAAGATTCAATCCATGAAGCATCAAAATAATTAGTCACTTGGCGTCAACTTAAGGCCATTAGCCAGATTACTAAAAAGGAAAATCAAACTACTTCCAAATTAAAAACAAAGAAGAAAATAAATTCATGGTTAAAGTGATTTTAATTTTTTTTTCCCCTCGAGACCGCAATCTCGAATTTGAGATCGCGGTCTCAACTTGGCATGAAAAATTCCTTTGCAGAAGTTTGGGGTCGAGACCGTAGTCTCAATCTTGAGATCGCAGTCTCAAACCAAATGTACCCTCCAGAAGTTTGAGGTTGAGACCGCGGTCTCAAGCTCAATTTCTGCTTTTGAGATCGCGGTCTCAAGCTCAATTTCTGCAAAGTGAATTTTTACACTTAGCCGAAATTGCTCCACTCTTGACCATTTTTCTCCATTTGTAAAGGTAACCTAAAAACAAAAAATTCACAAGTTAGGATGACAATTTTCACTCATTCTTTAGCATCATTTATTCAACTTAAAAACTCAAAATATTTTTTTTTTTGACAAAAATTCTAACCTAATTCAAACCAATTTACTCAAAATCAAGACAATTAAAAATCACACCAAAAGAAAGCAATAAAAACTAAACTAAAGACTTGGGTTGCCTCCCAAAAGCGCTTTCTTTTATAGTCACTAGCTTGACTATGACATACCCTCATTCCAAGTAATTGAGGATGATTGATCCTCCTTTCCCTTTTGGTTTCCACGGAAAAAGTTTGATCCCCTTTTTCTTCATGATTAAAGCTTGATTTTTGGGTTTTCCATGCACAAGTCCTTTCTTTCCAGCCTTAGCCATCGCTAGTGCCCCAATTAACATCCCCAATTGTTTCTCAAACCATTTTCTTTTCTTTTTATGCCTTCTCATTTTCTTGATATCACCATTGTGCTTATTCTTTGCAAAACTCTCTTCATCCTTCATCAAACACACATCCCTTATCGGGTGGTTTTTCTTTCAATTCATTTCTCAGATTTTCCTTTATTTCCAACACTTGCTTGAGCGAATTGCCTTGGCTCACTTCATTTTGCTCTTCATTTGACCTAGTAAGGATAGAATTAAGAGATTGATTAGCACATTTCTCTTCAACAATGGGAATGTTATCATTGTATTCAAACACATCAAAATTCAATTGATTCAGTTTTCAACTCGTAAGATCAACTTCCCTTTGTGCACATCAATTAATGCATAAGCGGTCGACAAGAAAGGCCTCCATAGAATCAATGAAATCTCACTTTCTTCACTCGTATCTAGCACAAGGAAATCAACGGGAAATACCAACTTTTCAACTTGTACAAGAACAACTTCCAACAAGCCATATGGTTTCCTCTTGGATAAATTTGCCAATTGGAGTGTGATATTAGTTGGCTTGACATTGTTAATCCCTAACTTGTCATAGATGGCCTTTGGCATGATATTTATGCTTGCCCCCAAATCACAAAGTGATCGATGCCACGTTTTTCCTCCAACATTCACCGGTATCATAAAACTACTGGGATCCTTGAGTTTAGGGGGCAACCGTCTTTGAACAATGGCACTACATTAGGCATCAAGGTAGACTTTCTCATCATCATCCCACTTTCACTTCCTTGCCAAAAGATCCGTCATGAAACGAGCATAGTTGGGCATCTTGATGAGGACATCGCCTGAATCAAAGGAATGTTGACATTAATCTTTTTAAACATATCCAAGAAATGGGTGAATTGCATCTCTTTTTCCTCCTTTCTTGAGCAATGAGTCTTTGAGGGTATGGCACTTTTATTGATGGATCTATCTTCAAAGGTTCCTCTACATGCTTCTTATTGGATACCTTGATCTCATTCTTTTGCTCCTTTTTGGCTTCATCATCAACTACTTCCTTTTCAATTTCAACTACTTTGGACTTTTGCTCTTTGCTTCCTTCCTCGACCTTTTTCTTCTCCTTAGATTCAACCAATTCTTTTCCACTCCTTAAGGTTATGGCATTGCATTGCTCCTTGGGGTTTGGAATAGTATCACTCGGAAATGTCCCAATAGGTTTGTCATTATTCAACCTTGCCCATTGCCCCAATTGAATCTCCAAATTCCTTGTTGAATCCTTCAAATTCTGATAATCTCTTTTATGCTCTTCCTCTTTCCTTTCCAATTCTCTTCTCAAATACTCGGCTTCTCTTTTCTCCAACCCTCTTCACCCAAATTATCTCTAGGAGCATATTAATCATGGTACATGGGTTGGGAAGAATTTGCATAATGGAAAGCAGCTCTTAGTTGTTGGTTTTGAAAAGAAAGATTGGGGAAATTTTGATATGAGTTGGGTTGGACATTTCTTTGATGTGGCGGTTGATAAGGTCAAGATGAGGAATTCGGGGCTTGAGTGTATTGGGCATTTTGGGGTGGGGGATTTTGTTGGTAAGAAGGATTGGATTGGTTGTAGGTGTTACTCCATGAGAAATTTGGGTGATTCCTCCAAGAAGGATTGTAAGTATTCCCATAAGCTCCGGATTGGTTCCTTGGAAATGAAGATTGATTAGCCACATAATTGATTTGCTCATTAGCTCTATATGGCATCTCACAATTCCCATTGGCATGGCCGCCTCCACAAAAATCACATGTCATGCTTGGTTGAGTTGGAGAAGAAGTCATCGCATTCACACTACTAGGTTTCCCTAGATTCTCCTAACGCTTTTGCCATGTTATTCGTCACATTCATGAACACGCTTTGTTGAGTTAAAAGGGCATCTTGCATGTTTAGATTCAACACTCCACTACTTGCATTGGCTTGATTAGCTTGATTAGCTTGATGTTGAACCACTGGTGGAGTTATCGGTCCATGATGGTGGTGGTTGTATGCCATCCTATTCAACAACTCTTGAGCTTCTTCCGGAGTCTTATATGAGATAGAACCGTCGGCGGAGGCATCTACGACGGATTTTGTCTCTTGAAGTAAACTATTATAAAAAGTTTAAACTTGAAGCCACAAAGGAATGGCGTGATGTGGGCATTTTCTTAGCAACTCTTTGAATCTTTCCCAAGCTTCCCCTAGGCTTTCACCAACATCTTGTTTGAATGATGTAATCTCATTCCTTAATTTAGCGGTTCTTATGGGAGGAAAGTATTTCGCCAAGAACTCTTGAGCAAGTTGGTTCCAAGGGTGAATGTTCCTTGGGCATGGGATTGCAATACATCACCCATGACTTTGCCCTATCACGAAGAGAAAAAGGAAACACCCTCATCCGAACACAATCTGGGTGTACTCCGTTAAACTTAAATGTGTCCAAGACTTCTTCAAAATTCATGAGGTGTGTGTAAGGATCCTCATTTTGTCCACCTCCGAACATGGCATGGGCTTGGAGCATTTGGATTAAGGCGGGCTTGATTTCAAAATTTTGGCTTGCACGGGCATCCGTTCAATGCTTGAGTTCGCCCCATCAAAATTAGGTAAAGCTTACTCCCTCAATGGCCTTCCATTCCCATTCATGTCATTTCCATTCCTATAGCCACCCATTCCATTATTTCCACCTACCTCTTCTTCTTCATTCTCCATGTTCACATTCCCTTGATGAGCATTAGCATGTGCCATTTCTATCCTTTCTTGCTCTTATTGTACCCTTCTCAATCTTCTAAGTTCTCTTAGCTCTTTCTCCCTTTCCTTGTCTAAGCAAATGAATGGCTCTTGAGCTCTTCTTACCAGATGCACTACACAAAACCAAAATAGTCAATTGAAGTTCCAAGTCAATTCTGTAAGACAACCAATCAATCATAAATATCAACAAAATTAAAAACTAAATTAAACTAATCTAAAGTGCTTAATCTACACGACCCATAAAGCGCTTGATATTGCCAAAAACCGAAGACAATCCCAGGCAACGGCGCCAAAAAATTGATGCCTCTTTAACACATCTAGTTATAATTCAATGAAACCCCTAAGTCCTACTACTAACTAGATGGCATCCCGCAAGTATACGGTTGTCAACTAGTAGCAAAGGGAAGTAGCGATCGTTCCCACAAGGATTGTCGATTTCAATTACCAAGGTTTAAGGGTACTTGTGTAGATAAGTTAAATCAATTGGTAGATGATAGAACTATTCTAATGAAAACTATAATTTTAATTCTAACCTAATTTAATCAAATTAACACTAAAATTTAAAACAAGTGAATCACTCAACTAAAAAGACTACAAAAGAGAAACTTTGCACAATATTAAAAGCATTCATTTCTAAATTATAAATTAGAAAGAGTTAAACTAGAAATTTAAATATTTTTGAATTTTTCGATTGGAATTAAGAAAGCCCACTAAGAATTAACTAGAAATTAAAGCTAGAAATTGAAAATTCTTAAATAGAAAGCAAAAAATTGACAAGAACCCTAATTTTCCTAAAAATCCTAATTTGAAAGTAAAGAAATTCTTACTAAATTGGACAAGAAAGCAAATAAAAATTATATCTACTTGAAACTTGCGATTAACCCACTACGATTATCTAATAAAAATTTAAATTGACAAGAAATTTAAAGAAGATCTAAGATGGAAATTAAGAGAAATTTCTGTTAGAAAAAGTAACTTGTAGTTCAAGCTATCCTAATCTATCTAGAACTAACTAAAACTCAATTCTCTTTAAAACTATCTACTCTATATCTCTCTAAAAACTCCAAAGATTACTAATTCTACTTAGCTTAAATAGTGCAGCATTACACAAGGTAAAATTTTAGGGATTTTCTGGCTGGAAGTTTACAAAATTGCCCCTACAACTTAACATTCAGCGAGTTGAGATCGCGGTCTGGAACATTTGAGACCGCAATCTCAACTCTAAAATAGTAAAACTAATTCAGAGGAGAGATCGCGGTTTGGAATAGTCGAGACCGCGATCTCGACTCTCTTTCCAGCAATCTTCATTTCATCCATTTTGTAATGTGGTCCTTTGAGCTTTGTTTCTTCCAGCTTCTAACCTTTAATTTTTAACCTGCATAATATTAACACCATTAAGCACTTAATTAAACTAAAAATTTAACACAAATTTTTCATAATTAATTCAAGAACGAAAATACAAATACATATGAAAGAAATTAATTAAAATCTTCAATTACTTACCTAATTTCAGAATTTAAACAATCAAAATGCTATAATTTAGAGGAAAATAACTTTAGTCTACTAGAGTTATCACTTCTCATGTCTTTTTTGTGAGTTAAAACAGTCCAAATGGATGAGAAGGCTTAAATACTGAGGTTTGGGATGAATTTTGAGTGAAATTGGTGAAAAGAAAAGGAGAAATTCGAGTATAACAGGAAGGGATTTGAGAGCTAGGTATACTCTGCAATTGGGAATAAAATTTCTGCTGGAAATTGATCGAGTGGTGTAGTATATAGGCATGGTGCATTTTGGACCGCAATCTTGGAATTGTGCTTTGAATTTTCGCAAAGTGATCCCAAAAGGAAATCACCTTTCCTATCAATAGACTCGAACCGCGGTCCCAAAATTTTACACTTCATTTTGGGGACACAGTTTCAAATTTGAAACAGGGGTCCCGGTATTTGGGATAGCAGTTTCAAAAAAAGCAACCTCAAACCATTTGGAACTGCACCTCTAACTGCGGTCCCAAACCCTTAGACAATTTCCCACTTTTTAGCTTTTCCCCAATTGCTTCCAAAAAGTTGTTTATTATCTACAAACATCAAAACAACATTTTAGAGACTTTTTCACTTCTATTTACACAAGAACACTTAAAAAATACATAATTGACTATAGTAGACCTAATTTTTACTAATCAAACCTAATTAAACAAGTAACTAAATAAATGAAAATAAAATCAAATTAAAGCATAAATTAAGGGACAGAAAAGCTCGGGTGGCCTCCCAAGAGAGCTTGTTCATAGTCATTAACTTGACTCTGGCATTGTTGAGCTTTAGTTTTCAACATAAAGGACAGAGGCTTGCCCTTTCTCTTTTTCCTGCGGGTTTCCTTGGTAGAGCTTCAACCTATGTCTATTGACCCTAAATTTTGTGGTGGTCCCTATCAACTCTACGGCCCCATATGGAAAACCTTGTGTTACTTCAAATGGGCCTTCCCACCTTAACTTGAATTTTCTAGGGAATAATTTGAACCTTGAATTGTATTCCAAAACTTGGTCACCCGGAGTGCAGTCCTTTCTCAAAATTTGTTTGTCATACCTAGCCTTTGGTCCTCCCTATGTAAAATCATTAAGTTCTCAAATTCATCAAGCTGTATCGTTCAAGTTCAAAAGCCACTTTAAACTTGCCTCTTTCCAATCAAAGCTCAAACTCTTTATTGCCCAATACAATTGATGTTGTAGTTCCACTAGAAGATGGCAAGAATTTCCATACATAATTTGATATGTGGATATTCCAATTGGAGTCTTGAATGCGGTGCAGTATACCCAATGAGCATCATCTAGCTTTTGTAACCAATCATTTCTTGAATTGTTATGCTATTTTCCAAGTTTAAGTTAGTTGCTTTTGAGATGCCACATTATGCCATATTATGAAAGATTCATGAAAGACATTTTGTCCAAAAAGAGAAGGTGAAATGATGTAGAAACCATGGGCCTATGTGAAGAATGCAGTGCTATAGTGCAACGTAAGTTGCAACCAAAACTTAAAGCCCGGGGAGCTTCTCTATTTTGGTCACCATTGGAGATCATAGATTTAATGGAGCATTATATGATTTGGGAGAAAGTACAGACTTGATGCCTAAATCGGTCTATGAAAAGTTGGGAATCAATGGTGCCATGCTCACGAATGTGAATCAATTGGTGGACAAAATGAGAAGGAAACATTGTGACATAGTGGAGGATATTTTAGTTCAAATGCTTGATATGGAAGGAGATGCTGATATTCAATTTATCATTGGGTAGCCATTCCTATCCACTCACATTCTATCATTAATGTTAATAAAGCAAAGTTGCAACTACAAATAGAGAATGAAGTAGTTGATTTTAATGTTTTTGAATCATATGAAAATATTATTGAATTGAATGAGTGTTTTAAAATTGATTCAATTATTTCTCATGATGGTAGGATCAATGAGGAGAGACCATAAATCAAGAATACTGAATGCCCGAGGGAGAGAGACAATTGGAAAGATCAACCAATTGAAAGGACCAAAATCCATGATGATGACAGTTGGTATAAACAAAATCTACATACCAACTATCTGAAGGGTAGACCTACATGGATTGGATTGTTCATGATTTGTGACATCATACCTGGTGGGTAATTGAATTAGAGAATGGAATGGGAAACTCACCATGGATGGTTGATGTTTGAAATTGTACAAGGGAAACCCAATTGACAAAGGATGGAAACCCGTCCAATATTTAGGAACTTGATCATCCCATTGTTGTACTCAACCTAATGACTATGAAAGAGCACTTCTTGGTGGAAAGCCTAAGTTTTGTTTCCTTTATTATGCATTTTATTTGATTGCTTTTCATTTTGTGTTAATTTTGGTAAATTAGATTTAACATTGTTAGTTTAAGTTGATTTTGGGTTATTTAAATTACTATGCGTGTTGATGGAAATGTAAGTTGAAATAGTTTTTGAAATGCTATTTTAATGTTTGTAGGATGCTAGAAGGATTTTAGGTGAAAAGAAGTATAGTTTGGGAAAATGAAATTTTGGTTAAGTATAGATAATTGAGACTGTGGTCTCAATAATCATAGGGTAAATTTCATATCACGGTGTGACAATTTTTGGGAAGAATGACACCACATGATGTGCAGGAAAGAATAATGTAAACATTGAAACTGTGGTGTCAATATGTAGGTCTGGGTTTGTGAAGTTTTTGATACCGTGGTATCACCAAAGAAAAAAGGAAATGATATGAGAGATTTAGGACTACAATGTTAGAATCTCGAGAAAGAGAAATCATACCGTGTTCTTAGGATGTACACAAGAACCTAATAAAATATACTAATTAGCACCTAAATAAGTACTAAAACACTTCATAAACATATACTAACACATTCTAACACATAAAACCAAAATAGACAAACATATATGAAAACAGTAACAATGCTCGAAACTCGAAACAAGTAGCAAAACCATCAAATTTAGAGTATATAAAACTCTAGTTTCCTATAATTGTAACACCCCCAAATTTAATCTTTTGCTCATCTCTAGCAAAAAAAAGGACAAGAAAAGAACAGCAAAACGAACAGCATATGAACAAACACAAAACACAAGATTCAAAGTGTAACATTCAAGGCACCACCAAGTCAACTAACAACACAAAGTTGAGAAGTGGATGTACTTTGAGTGATTAAGAACTTCTCAAGGGACTGTTGGGAAAAAAATTAATATTTTTGTGAATTAAAGTCTCGTTCAACTTGATCTCACTCATACGATTTGCCCGCGCGAGTTTTTATTAATGTGAGTCGGACCCATTCAATATATTAAATCCTTAATTACATTCCTAATTTTTGAGAAACTCCTTTTGATTGTAATTGTCAATTAATTAATTTTACTTCCAATTAAATAAACAAGAATAGGGGAAATTTTATATAATATTTATCTATGGGGTTGCACCTAAGTAATATACTTAGCTGTCTACGTACCCGTTACCGAGATCAAACCTTACGTAGTTCGTGTGAATAAAAATTCACTTGTATTCGGATAATTTATTTTGATTTTTTGGGAAATAAATTAATTTAAACACATCTTGTAGTTTTGACGGCTTACTTAGATTTAACCCATTTTTTATTTTGTGGAATTTGAATTAATGGAAAATTTCTACAAAATAATATATATTGTAGTACTTGCAGCTGAACCCTTTGGAGGGGTTTCCTACGTATCCAAATTCGAATCAAACCACACGTAGTTCTTATCGAACTGCAATTTTTCTTGGCCCTTTGAGGCAATTGACATTTATTTAAGATATTGTCCATTAAAGACAAAAATAATTTAGATTAGTTCAACAAAAAAAACTTGTCCAATTATTTTGTTTGATCCTTTGTGACGGATATATAGCTCAAAATTAATTCATGTCCTTATTATTTTTATTATTGTAAATGCCTAAGTGGGCATGAAAGCAATTATAGGTACTAAGACCAAATGATTTAATTTGATGTTTTAAAAAATAATTTTAGGCACTAAGTCAAAATAATTTAATTTAATGTCTTAGAAAGATAAAAGGCCAATAAATTTCATTTATTTGCTTAAATGGCAATTTTTCGGGCTGTAGGAGTAGTTAATTAATTTAGTGCCTTAAACGGTAATTTTTGGACTTTAAGGCCCATAGAATTAATTAATTTTATGCCTTAAATGGGAAATTTCGGGCTTTAAGGACAATTAATTAGTTTAATGTCTTAAACCGCAATTTTCAGGCTTTAAGGCCAATTAATTAGTTTAATGCCTTAAATGGCAGTTGTAGGCACTAAGACCAATTATTATTTTTAATTTACAAATATACACACACACAGCCATGCATATATATGACTATACATATATATGCATAGTCGTGTATATAATATATACACACACACACACATACATACATACATATATATATATATATTTGTGACTATGTGTAATACAAGATGTCATACATATATATATATATATATATATATATATATTTGTGACTATATGTAATACAATATGTCACTTAGATGGGATTAAAAGAAGACTTATATTTAAGATCTGATTTCTAAATCCAGTCAATATTATCAACACTTAGGGATAAGGAGAATAACACATTATTCAATGACCATCTACGACACAAATTCAACTAGGAGTTGACTTCTATGATACTGTACATAACTGTATAACATGACAAAAATTTATTTCGTTGAAAAATATCATGAGTTTAGTAATTTTAGCTCCCGCCACATAGAAACCAACTCCAATCTTCCTTATGTAGCAAAAATAACAAGAGTTTAATCTCAATCAGAAAGCTACTATGTAAGAACAAACAAAAGAATAAAACATCAGGCTTGTGGAGGAGAAGAAAAAGGCGTATACCTATTTTTACCATTGTGGTATAATTACTTATCTTTCTTCTAGATTGATATTTACTCAATTGCTTTTGAAATTTTTTTTTGTTGCTGTATTGATACTCTTTTTTTTTATCCTCATCCCATGGTCTTTTGTACTATCCCCGTATATAGACACTCGTAAACCCAACTGAAACATGTGAGTTTGCACTTTTTCCACCTACCATTTGTGGAATCATGGGTATTGGCCATTTAGTTATTCCCATAATTTTTGGAGGCTTGTGAGATGTGAATAATATGACAGGGGGCATTGAAGTTGGTCAATTTGACCACTTTAATTCCATCAAGCAACAAATTGTTTTCATTTTTTTTTTGGTAGAATCAAGTAGTCATGGCTTTGCCATGTCTTGAGATTTGACATGATGATGGAGTGGTCTTGTTTGACCACTCCAGGCTCATCAAATATCTCTTTTTTTTTTTAATTTTGGTTTGATAAATTGTTATAGTTTTAATTTTGTGCATGGCTGCAACAATTTATTAGTTGATCACTTCAACACCCATTTTATTTACTTGGAAAAAGTTAATTTTGGCGGGACAAATTTGAACTATAAAAAATTCACTTTAACAGTTGCCCCTAGAGCATTGTTGATGGAAATTATTTTAAAAGAATAAAGATCGATATATTACTATTATGATTTTTTTTTTTTTGAGAATTATCGTTGGCCTTCGTGCCTAGTTTTATTATTTTGATTGGGTGTTTGATCCACTCGTATTTGACTTTTGGCTTTTGAATCCTTTTAGTCGTACTTGTGGTTTTGAGACACAATTATCCAATAATTGACTAAACTTTAACCCAAAATAATTGGCTAAATTTTAATGATATTTAATGGCTCCAAGGGTTTCAGACCCACTTGCATTTGACATTGGCCTTCGAGCCCTTTTAGTTGTACTTGTGATTTTGGGGCCTAAAATAATTGGCTAATGCTTAATAAACATTTAATACCTCCAGAGATCAGGTGTTAAACCCAATTGAATTCAACTCGGGCTTTGAGCTCTCATACTTGAATTAAGGCCTTTGAGCCCTGATTTCCCAGTTTGGGCTTTAAGACTCGCTTTACTAAAATACATTTGTGATCGAATTTTGAGAAATGTATCAATATAAAGCCTAAAATCAACAAATCTGACTCAGAGGCTCGTTTTAATTTGTTCGAATCCTGGATCCATGTTTGTCGACCCATTTTTAAGGTCCGCTTAAACTTTTGGGCTTTGTATCACGTGATTGACAAATTAGATCTGCAGGCTCTAAAGCCAATAATAAATTACCTTTTAAGGCCCACTTAAGCTTTCAGGCTTTGTATCCCGTGATTGACACATTAGATCCATTGGCTCTAAAGCCTATCATAAATAAACTTTTAAGGCCCACTATTTTAAGGTCCGTTATTAATATGTAGACTTTTGAGGCCCATTTCAGGTTCAAAAATCCAATATTAATAAATTAAGTTTTAAGAACCGTTGTTAATCTTTTGGATTCTATGACCCATTTCAATTTGCAGGTTACTTGATTTTGAGCATTGTAGCCCCTATATTGTTACATTATATTTATTTCTTACCAAACTTTCTTTCACTTTTGCAGATAATGGATACCTAATGGTTTTCTTTATTTTGAAAGAGCAATTATTCAGAAGAGCGTGAATATATACATGGCCCTGAATATGCCCGATCACAATCTCTTAGTCAATTTGATATTGAGGTTTCTATCGACGACCAGGCTACCTGAGTTAAAGAAGATAAAGTAAGATTTAGGAACCTTATATTCGACCCCAAGGATGAGAATGAATTCTATAACTGTAAGGTAAAAAAATGGCATAGGGTAGATATTTGATGCACGTTCACTGGTCTCGGTGAACAATAATCCGGAGAAAGATTTAGATCATAAAGTTAAACCTAATTTTTATCCATTATAGTATAGATTTTTGAAGGATAAGGAAAATTGTGGGCACCAATTCTCTTTCCCTGGTTGTGCAAGCTTTCAACCATTTTTAATGGAGTGGACAGAGTCAATTCTGGGAAATTATTCCACTATCCTTGAACCAGCTGGAATTTATGGTGCAACAGTAGTTGCACGCTATCCTTACAACATCTGTGCCAATGTATTAGGAGCCTTTTAGAAACTTTGGTCTCTCTTGACCAACCACTTGAAAATGAAATGCAGGCTACCAATTGCTGGCATGCCTTACGAGGAGTTTGTTCCTTCTAACCACCAACTACAGGTGGTAAACGAGAAAGGAACAATGCTGTACCCGTCTATCATTTCTGAACTCTTGCTCATCCATACAGAATTGTGTGTTTGGTAAGTATTTAAGGAGAGTAAAGTGTCATGGTCACAGTGGATTGACTACTTTCACCGTGGTTGGGTTTATTTTGGGAGCTTTTGGTGAGATAACATTACCTATGCATTCGAAACATGATGAAAAGGATTTCTCGTTACCTCTCAGAGCCTCTGAAGAAGATTTTTTGGCATATTTTATTGCTCTTTGGCCTAGCAGGTTAACAATTTTTTTTTACATTGATTGCCATTTCACATGAAATCCCTCTCTTTTTATTTTTATTTTTATAATTAGCACCCTTTTTCCATTCAAGTTTCTTTTCCCCACAAGAGGCCATATTGTAAGACTCGAAACATTTGTAATGGCATGCAAAATGGCACAAGGAGACAAGATATCTCTTGCACGGGCTGGTCTTGGCTTTATGTATCAAAACTCGGCAAAATTTGTACCAACAATGGTGGTCCTGACACAGCAAACGAATTGTTTCCCACTCATCGACTAGTTTGGTGGTTAGGCAAGCATTTTCCAGCACTTGTATCGTATAGGTCGGTTTGTGATTTCCCCTGCAACTATCCCTTGTCAGCGAGATATTCTAGCGTTCTTGCTAAAGAGATCATTATTTCCCAAGCACGACTGGTCTTTAGATTAGAGAAACATGTTGAGTATTATTCCAATACAGTTGAACATCTAGGGATATGGAATTTCTTGATACAGACGAGCTGTCACTCGATAAATTTGAATTTTTACTGAGCATTCGTTATGCTAATTTATCTATCAGGGTCGACCGTGATATGTGGATAGAACCTTACTACTCTAATAGATTTGCTCGACAATTTGGATTCGACCAAGGACTTCCTGACAATTATTTGGAGTTTTCTGTTTTCCAAATGAACAATGGTCACATTTCTCACTTGGCTATTGCACAGAGAAGACTTTTCTATAGTAATACCCATGATAGATTTTTTTATACCCTCTAGGAATCGCATAGGCGATAGAACATGGTAGTACTGGAGGTGGTTGAGCAGGAGTTCTCAACCTTACTTATGGGATTTCCTATTAACAAGATTTTTCAGATTCTCTCTCAAAAGGCATTCCTGATGTTTCCCAAACCTTATTTTGATGTGACATAAGCTCTAAACTCTAAAAACAAGCTGTGCAAGTAAGGTATCTTTTCTGCTGGAAATAGGTTGTTCGGACGTAGTACACCGTCCGAACTATGTCAGTTTTCTCGGACGAACAAGAGTGTCCAATACAAATTTACTCAGACGTATTTCACCTTCTGAACAGACTGGCAGAAAGCAAGTTTCTTAATGCTCCTATACGGACACATACAACTGTCCGAACAAAGCTTCCTTCGGACGTACACGACCGTCTGAAACTCAGTCTGGATGATGAAATAGACTCATGCACGGCCGTCTGAACGACATCGTTCACCTACTACACTGAGATCAGACACTGTGTCGGACGCATCATCCTTTTCTTGAACGTCCGAAACCTTAACGGCTAGTTTTTGTGCATTTATTATTGAGCCGTTTGGAAGTAGTTACAACCAAAATCCATTTATTGCCCCTATAAATACCTGCTCTATTGTTCTGTAAAAACCATCTAATACATTGAATACAAGCCTTAGAAAAGAGCAATTTTAGTACAAATTGGCTATAGTGCTATATTGTATTAGTGTGCAGCTTAGAGTGCAATTCAAAATTTTGAGTGAAGTGATAATCTTGTACAAATGTGTGGTTGTGAGTAAAATTCTTAGCTCAACTAAAAGAGTTTTAGTCTGAGGAAGAATTTCCCTACTTTGTAAAGATTATTGGCTCACCAAGTATGTGAAGCATTCTAGTGGATTAATACTTCAAGATTGTTAGCTTGGGAGTATTGGTTGTTTAATTTCCTCTCTTACTTTCTTCACATTCCTTAAGTTTCATTGATTCTATCTTCTTTATATTATTTGTTAGTTGAAAAATCTCAATAAGTTTAATCTTTCTAAAAGTATTTTTAGAAACCTAATTCACCCCCCCCTCTTAGGTTTCTTTGGGACCAACAATTGGTATCAGAGCTACCTGGTTTCATTTTATTGCTGAAATTGCTTTTGAGAAAATAACTATTATGGCAACCAACAATGCTCTATTTTTTGAGAGTCAATCCATTACTTGGCCCCCTATGTTCAATGGGGCAAATTTTATTAGTTAGAGAGATAGAATGAAAATATTTTTGCAATCCATTGATATTGACTTGTGGTATGTTGTAAATGAAGGTCCCTTTGAAGCTACCATCATTGATGATCATACAAATAGAAGAAGAGAAAAGATAAGGGATGAGCTCACTGCAAGACAAGACAAACTTGACTTTAAATGCAAAAGCCATGAATGTGTTATATAATGCCTTGGATGCTAATGAATCAATTCGTGTGAAGGGATGCATTTTCCCTAAAGAAATTTGGGATAAATTGAAGGAAATCTATTAAGGGAGCGACGATGTTCGTGAGCAAAAGAAATCCTTACTTGTTGCCAAGTATGAGTCCTTCAAGATGGAACCACATGAAAATATTGACAAAATATATTGTATGGGGGTTCAATGACATCATTAAGGATCTGGAATCCTTGGGTAAGGAGTATTCTTTGGGTTAAAAGAATAGAAAAATCTTGAATGCTCTATACAAAGAATGGGATGCCAAAACAATCTTTATAGAGGAGGCCAAGAATTTAAATTTTATGCCTATTGAATCACTAATCAACTATCTTACTTCTTATGATTGAAGTTGAAGGCCAAAGTGGTGGATGATGAAGAAGCAAGACCAAAAAGGAGCATTGCATTAAAGACCTCTCAAGAAGAGGATGAAAATGGCTCCATCAATCTAGAAGACGAATATCTTAATGAAGGAGATCTTGCACTCATCACCAAAAGGATTTCTTAAACATTCCATCAACAAACGGAGAATGAGAAGGGGTGGAGCTACCAATTCAAATAATTTCAAAGGGAAGACTAAGCTAGAAATGAAGAAGCAAAATGAAAAGTGCTTTGAATGCAGTCAACTCAGACACTTTGCAAATGAGTGCCCTTCCAAGAAAATAAAAGAAGGAAAGAAGAAAGCCCCGCTTCAACAACTTTCAAATCACATGGGATGATTGCAATTCTGAAGGAGAAATTGAAGAAGAAATAGAGTCAGCACAAATGGCCTTTATGCCATTGGAGATGATGAGGTAAATTCTAACTGTGACTCCAATGATGAAAATGATGAAAATGATCTTGAAGCTTTCATTTCAAAATTGCATGATAGCTTAAAGGAATCATATGCTAGAAATAACAAGTTAGTGAAGAAATCAAATGCTTTATTGAATGCTAACTCTAAACTTGTGAATGAAAATAATAGGTTATCACAAGAAAATAGTGACTTGAAGAAAAGAATTCATGTGAGATCAAAGGTCAAGGAAGAACAAGCCTCCTTGAAGAAAAGATTGGATGATTTGAATGTTCTCTTGACTAGAAAAAGAGAAAATGTTTTTGATTTGAAAAGAAATAGAAATGTATTAATCAACAAAAATTTTATCATGTTTAGAAGGGATGACTTATGTTTTATTAAAATCAAAATTCTCTTTATATGGAATTAGAAATAGTGAAATTGTAAATATGACCAACAACATGACATTCAAGAATATGTGTTATGTCAACAAAAATGAGAAACTTGGAATGAAAGCTGTATGGATTAATAGCAATTTCACTAACTCTAATGGATCCAAGAAAATATGGGTACCAAAAGTTATCAATTGATTTGTTGTGTAGGTACTTAGCATCACCAACAATGCTAAGTGGTTCATAAATAGTGGATGCTCAAGGCACATGACGGGTGATGCTTCTCTCTTCACAAATCTCAAATCCAAAAATAGTGGAAAAGTAACATTTGGGGATAACAATAAAGCAAAATCAATCGGCATTGGTGATGTAGGTAAAAATGGTGAAACCTTGATAAAGAATGTGCTTCTTGTTGATAATTTGAATTACAATTTATTGAGTGTAGTCAACTTTGTGATAAAAATTTATATGTGTTATTTACCAAGCATGAATGTCTTATTCTTGATAGAAAAATCATGTTGTTTTATTTAAGGGTGCTAGGCACAATGATGTTTATGTGATTCACATTGACAAAATTAGTAACAGCAATGTAAAATTTCTTACCGCTTCCATAGATGATCCTTGGCTTTGGCATAGAGTACTTTATCATTTTAATATGGATTTAATTGAAAAACTTGCTAAGAAGGAATTGGTGACAGGTTTGCCAAAACTAAAGTTTTTGAGAAATAAAATTTGTGATGCATGCCAATTTGGTAAACAAATTAAAGTTTCCTTTGAACCAAAGAATTATGTGTCTACTTCTAAACCTCTAGAATTGTTGCACTTAGACTTGTTTGGACCAACTCAACATGCTAGTCTTGGTGGTTGTAAATATGCTTTTGTGATTGTGGATGACTATTTGAGATATACTTGGGTATTTTTTCTTGTTCACCAAAATGAAGCTTTTGAAAAATTTGTAAAATTGTTTTCTAAAATTCAAAATTTGTTAAATTTAAAGATCACTCGATTAAGAAGTAACAATGGTGCCGAATTTAAATTTGGAGGCTTTCCCGAATTTTGTGATCACAACGGTAAAGTGCAAATTTTCGGTTGTTAGAGTTCTTCAACAAAATGGTGTTGTTAATAAAGAGAAATAGAATCTTCAAGAAACCACTAGAATTGTGATTCGTGAATGCGATTTAGCACAATATTTTTGGGCCGAAACCGTTAACACATCTTGTTATGTCATGAATCGAGTTTCAATTGAGATCCATTTTAAACAAAACTCCTTATGAGCTCCTATTTTGTAAAAAACCCGTTGTGAGCTATTTTAAAGTTTTCGGCTGCAAATGTTTTATTTTAAAAATCAAAGAAAATCTTGGTAAATTTGACAAAAAATCGGATGAAGGAATTTTTCTAGGATATTTTAGTGACAAGAAAGCATACCGAATATACAATAGAAGAACGCTTTTGATTGAAGAAGTTGTACATGTTACATTTGATGAAGCTAATGACGTCATCTCAAAGAATTTATGTGGGTAAGATGAAGATGTAGGTATTCAAAAAGAGCTTGAGAAGCTAGGACTCCCTGTATCCATGGAGATCATCAAGAGATCACATCAAACAATGATGTCAACAACCATCAAGTAGATGATGAAGAAGAAAAGAACGAGGATATTACAAAAGATCTTCCAAAAGAATGGAGATTTCTCTGTAGTCACTCTCAAGAGTTGATCATTGGTGATCCATCCGATGGGTTAAGAACTCGATCTCATAAACCCTGGAATAGTAATTATGCATTATTTTCTCACATTGAACCTAAACATGTAGATGATGCTTTAAATGATGAATCTTGGGTCATTGCCATGCAAGATGAAGTTAGTCAGTTTGAGAAAAATAATGTTTGGACCTTAGTTGAAAGACCATCAATTCATCTCGTAATTGGAACAAAATGGGTTTTTAGAAACAATTAAATGATAAAGGTGAAATCATAAGGAACAAAGCTAGACTTGTTGCAAAAGGTTATGCTCAAGAAGAAGGTATTGACTAGNATTTTGATGAAACTTTTGGACCCGTTGCTAGATTAGAATCCATTCGCATGCTTCTCGCATATGCATGCTTTAATGATTTCAAATTATTTCAAATGGATGTCAAAAGTGCCTTTTTGAATGGTTTTATTGATCAAGAAGTTTTTGTTGAACACCTCCCGGTTTTGAAAATAAAAATTTTCTAAATCATGTTTTCAAACTCTCTAAAGCCTTATATGGTTTGAAACAAGCTCCAAGAGCCTGGTATGAAAGACTAAGTGGTTTTTTTGATTGAAAATGGATTTAAAAGAGGTGTTGTTGACATCACTCTTTTTACCAAAACAAATTCCAATGGCTTGCTAATTGTTTAAATTTACGTTGATGATATTATTTTTGAAGCAACTAATGAAAGCTTGTGCAAAGATTTCTCACACTTGATGCTAAAAGAGTTTGAGATGAGTATGATGGGAAAGTTACAATTCTTGCTTGGACTACAAGTTCACCAAACAAAGGAAGGAACATTTATTACACGAAATCAAGTACACAAAGGAGCTACTCAAACGATTCGGAATGGAAGATTGCAAACAAATTGGTACACCTATGTGCACCTCAACCAAACTTGATAAAGATGAAGGAGGTAATAGTGTTGATAAAAAACACTAAAGAGGTATGATCGGAAGCCTACTCTATTTAACGGCTAGCAGACCAGATATTATATTTGCTATTTGTTAATGTGCTAGATTTCTTTTTTTTTTTTTGAGCAAACACCCGAAGGATGTGTAGTTTATTTAATGAATCATAATTTACAATGCCTTATGTGCGGGCAGCCCTGAGCATCCAAGCACAACAAACCACTAATAGACCTAGGGAGTTAGTCTTGGTTATACTCTAGACAGGAAGAATTAAAAATACCCTATTTGCTACATGATTTGCCTCTCGGTAAACATGCGAAAAAGTAAAATTACCATCTAAGGTGAAGGCTTTGATGAATTGCCATTGCTGGTCAATCTTGCCCTAAAGAATCGCACTTAATGGCGTAAATTTGTAAAAAGGATTTTTAGATACTTAAAGGGCACAATGGATTTTGGTCTGTGGTATCCAAAATCCTATACATTTGATTTAATTAGTTATTCTGACGCTGACTTTGCCGGGTGTAAAATTGACAGAAAAAGTACCAGTGGTATGTGTCATTTCCTGGGTAATTGTCTTGTGTCTTGGTTTAGCAAAAAACAAAAGTCTATTTCTCTTTCTAGATCTTCAAGTCCGAATACATTGTTGCTGGAAATTGTTGTGCCCAACTTATGTGGATGAAACATACTTTAAAAGATTTTGGTGTTGTCTTTGATTGTGTGCCTATAAGGTGTGACAACACTAGTGCAATTAATCTCACAAAAAATCCTGTAATGCACTCTAGAACCAAAAACATTGATTTTAAGCACCATTTTATTAGACATCTTGTTTACAAAAAGGAAATATGTCTTGAATTTGTGTCTACTTTAGATCAACTGGCTGACAATTTTACTAAACCCTTGGCCTTAGATCATTTTGAATCTCTACAAAAATTGTTTGGGGATTTTAAAGTTCACATCGGCATAGTCTCTTAGTTCGGACGCACATGCTCGTCCGAACAACACCCTCTCTCACAATCACTCGTCCGAAAACCTCCTCTCTACCTCGGACGGTTATGATCATCTGAATTTTTCTCAATTTCTTGACTTTCCCACTAGAATCCAACCGGACACTTCCCATCGTTCGAGAGAATATCGGACGCACTAGCTCTTCTTTTCGGCGGTCCATTCATCAGCTTTCGGACTCACAATCGGATGCAGACAAATCGTTCGGACGTCTGAATGGTCCCTCTACTCGATTAAAACCGTCCATTTTCCTCCTTTCGGACTCATCCTAAGCCCTGAACCCTTCTCTGGCAAAATTTTTCCCCTCAAAATTCCTCCAACTTCTTCCTTCTCTCGACAAATTGATTGGGGAATCTTCATTACCAAATTATTCATTACCATTATTGCACTTAATTTCATCAATCTACCATCAAATTTCATCATAATTTCCACCAACTTCCCAAAAATCAATTTGGAAGAATATATACCTTCCATTCACAATGGTTAGATCTCGTGGAGGCTCTTCAATAGCAACTCATGGACGTAAATCAAAAGGAAAAGCTCCAGTGCAAGGGGAATCATTTGCTAATCCTCAAGGTTCAACAAATCCATCCCTACCAAATTTCATCGATGCCAAGGCATCCGAACGGATACATCTCTTCTTAGCAAATCTATAATCGTTCAAAGACCTGCTTCTCAAAGTCTTTTCGATTAATTTAATCATCCCATTGTCAAATCTTATTTTGAAAAACAAAATTGGGGTCATTTAGTTCACACTGACTTACCCGTTTATCACGACATGGTGCTCCAATTCACAACCAATCTTAGGAAAGGCCCCACTGTTCGCACATTAGTTTCTCGTGTGAACAACACAAATCTTGAAATTTCCTCCAACATCATCCTTGCTATTTTTGAATGTGAAGTCTCATCCCCGAATGAATTTTCTCATTAAAAAGTATTTTCTTTAGATAAATGGCCCGCTCTTGATACTCAATTTGATATTGACGAGGTCAGAGCAATTTTTAACATCAATTTCAAACAGGCCTTGGAAGCCAAGACTACATTGCTCACTCCTGAAATGAATATTCTATACACTCTTGTCACAAATTTGCTGTTACCAACAGACGGGCATTGCACCGAGCCTGAAAAAATGCAGCTTTGCCTGTTTTACTGTGTTTTCAAAGGGATTCCTCTTGACTTTGGGTATCTTTTCTGCTCCCTGTGGGAACTCTTTCTTACTGATTCCCACCGAAACATTCCTTTCAAAAAAATTGTCACCAAAGAATTTGATTTTCTTGAAGTACCTTTCAGCAGAAACAAACAATTTCCTACCTACTTCAACAAATCCTACATTGAGCGAAAAGGCTTCCGTTATTTTAATGATCAATGGTTAACTAAAGCTGCTTTTGATATTGAAAGATCAAAATCCCAAGCCTCTACCTCTGGTCTGGCACTTCCCCATTCCCCATTCCTCCTCAAACACCCCCACCAGTCCATGAACCTCGTCATTCTTCCTCCGAACCTTCACTTTCACAAACTTGTGGCCTTCTTAGTTCTTTGAGAACTCAGGTGAGCTCCTTTCAACGTCGCACTAATCGCAAGTTAAAGCGACTTGAAACTCGTCAGATGATCCTCCAAGAGGCACTCAGCTTAGGCATGTCTGCTTCAGCTCAGGGTCAATTTGCCAATATTCAATCACAATATCCACTCGACTCCTCTGCCGAAAGTGATGACAATGCCGAAGAAGAGGATGCTCGTAAGGGCAACGACAATGACATTGATAATCAAGGTGCTGCTGATGATGATGAGGGCGACGGCCAAATATACTTATGCAATTTTGATGAAGATGGATTAAAAGGACGAACTATGACCAATTCCCATGTTTCAAATGGCCATGAAGGCTTGGTGGGATGAAGTGGTTGAGGCGGTTGATGAATGAAATCTAAATGGAATTGGCAGACTTTACAATTTCTTGCAAATTTCATCACATATTTTACTAGGGTCGGCCAATAATAGCCTAACCTTTTAATCTGAGAAGTCTCTTAGGGGCATCTTGATGTGCACCACATGTTCCAGCGTGAGTTTCTTAAAGAGCTTGAGCGGTTTTTTCTTTCGAGAGACACCTTAAAAGAACTCCATCAAAAGATCTTTTATATAAATTGTCATTCAAGTAAGTAAACCTATAGGCTCGACGCCTTAAGTTGACTTTCTTTTCAAGTTCGATTGGCAGAATCCTGTGAATGAGAAAATTTAGAAAAGATTGATGCCAATCAGAATCCTCTTCAATCTCCAGGACTTACCACATTTATATTTTCTTCTTCTTCGATCCTATTTAGGGTTGGGGGCAGCAAATAATGTTCCCTAACTATAATTTGTACACCTCTATGCTCAGGCAAGGTCAAAGATCCTGCTAAGTTTGCCAGAGCATCTGGTTTGTCATTTCTGACCTTGGTATGTGGTTAATTTGTATGTCTTAGAATCGAGACATTAATTGCATTGCTTTTAGATGGTAAGACCCCAAATTTCCATTCTTGACCTCATATTGCTTTTTAGTTGTTTAACAACCATCTGAGAGTCCCAAAATGCTTTAACACAATCAAAGTGCATTTCAAGTGTAATTTCTAAACCAATGATTAATGCCTCATATTTCACCACATTATTTCAGTAAAGAGATAGAAGAGAAAATGAATAAGGTAATAGTTCTCCTGATGGTGTCACTAGCACAATTCCTACCCCTGCTCCTTTTCTTCTTGATGCCCCATCAAAATACAGTTCCCATGATGAGATATTAGTAGTGAATACTTCCTTATCTAGGAGATCGTCTTGAATTTTTTTATCATCAGAGACTAGGTGAGCAGCGAGGAAGTCAGCTAGTTCTTGTCCTTTGATTGCCTTTTAAGAGACATAAGTAATGTCAAATTCTATCAAGAGTTCAAAATTGGTCACCATGCCGTCAAATGTTTGGCAAGAGCTCCAAAGAAGCAAGAGAAGAATATTTGACCCCTTCTAAAGTTCAAAATCTAAAAGGAAAATCACAATGGAAGCCAATCAATAAACATGAAGCCGGTCCATCAGGAGTTGCAAAGGAGAAATCATCAGAAGATTCATTGAGTCTAGACCCGAATCCATCAAATTTGAAGCATTCAGAAGCTCATGAAAGTGCCCAAGTGGCGACTCAGCCAGTGGCAAACATAGTGGTGGTGATCCAAGGGGAAGCAACACCATCCCCAAGGGTGGTGGATGAGATAACAACCTCTCTAGCAAACCTGGAAATTCAAACCTCAAATCCCCTGGAAAAAGGGGTTGGACATTCAAATTTTAAAGAGTAAAACCCTTGCACAATCTGTTGGAGCAATTTTGAACGAGTTGAAAGAGGTAACAAACCAGCCTAGTTCTCCTCAAATCCACACACCACAAATGATTACAATTTGCATGAAAATAAAAACTAAAAAATGAGACTTAATAAATACTGAAACTTAGATTTCATGACTACAACAAATTAGGAGGGCTCCTCATTCTCTCTATTTTTTCTCTCACTAAAACTCTCAATTTTGTGCTGATTCTCGGCCATGGCTGAGGAAGAAGCACAAAAAATCTTTTGCAGATGTTCTTGTTGGAAAAAAAAATCCACAACACCAGATTCAATAATCAGAGGCTCCCTTGAAGAAATTGTAAACATTTAAGGGAGAACCAGCCATCTAATTCTCTGAAGATGAAGTCCAAAAGTTCGCCGCACCATTTTGTTCTTGTGGGCAATTTTCCTAGGGGAAAACCCAACATGTAGATGGTGCGGAAGAGTTTCTATACAATTGGTTTTAAATGTAACTTTACGGGAGGTTTTCTAGACCACAAGCATGTTCCCATATGCACTTCTTTAGAGGAAGAATATCTTCGTTGTTGGCTGAAACACACTTGGTTTATCACATCTATATGCAGGTTCTTAAGAGGCATCCCTTCTTTACTCCAGATATTGAGCCTTCCATAGTGCCTATTTGGATCACAGATTGTATTAGAGTGATTTTGACATTTTCTTCAATACACACTTGTTTATAAGAGACAGGAATCAAGTTGTAGGTAATCCAGTCAAATTGGACAAAGCCACTAAAATCTTACTCTTAAACAGAATCCAATGTTTGTGTTGAAGTGGACCTTTTGACTACTCTCCCTTCTTCAGTATGGGTAGAAGTAGGAGATAGTGGGAAATGGCAAAAAATCACCTATGAAGAAATCCCTTCTTATTGTACAAAATGCAACAAAATTGGTCACCATGCTACCAAATGTTTGGCTGGAGCTCCAAAGAAGCAAGAAGAATATTCGGCCCCTTCTAAAGTTCAAAATCTAGAAGGAAAATCACATTGGAAGCCAATCAATAAACATGAAGCCGGTCCATTAGGAGTTGCAAAGGAGAAATCTTTAGAGGATTCATTGAGTCCAGACCCAAATCCATCAAATTTGAAGCATTCAGAAGCTCATGAAAGTGTCGAAGTGGTGGCTTAACCGGTGGCAAATACGGTCCATCATTGTGGATGTGGATTTTGAACTTTAGAAAGGGTGGTGGTCCAAGGGAATAACAACCTCTTCCAAACCTGGAAATTCAAACCTCAATTCCCCTGGAAAAAGGGGTTACACATTAAGATGTGATAAGAGCTACAGCTCCCTACACAATCTAGATGAATGCTTTGAAAGAGTCAAAGCAGGTGACAAACCAACCTAGTTCTCCTCAAATCCACACGCCACAAATTCAAAAGTTGATCTTTGTCTCTCCCAGGCAAGAATCTTGAAGAGTTGCCATCTTACATTTCAAACAACGATTCTCTCCATGCACAAGGTGAAACTCCAAATGAACACGTGCTGGCTAACAAACCTAAAAGAAATCCCACCCCAGCAAAACGGCCTTGTAAGTCTCACCACAAAAGTCGAATCATGCAAGACCTCCTAGCTACGGGTAAGCCTACATTCAAGGAAATTGTACTATTTTCAATTAGCAAGGAACGTTCAAGCACACTCTTAAGCAGCAAAGGGATGAAGGAAATCAACTTCATATCCAACCTGCCTTCACCAAAAAAGCCAAAGTTTAAATCAATTGATGATTCCATCATGCCCAATGACAAGGTGTTGGCAGAACAAACTTGCTACTTTTTAGATAATGAATCTCCTAATGGATGTGGAAAAGAGACAATCCAAGAATTGGAAATTCTCGCCTCAAAAAGGAAAGGAAGACATAAGAGGACATACAATATACCTAGAGTAATGCGAGCCAGGATGACCTCCAAACCCCTTTCTCTTATTTAATTCTAATATGTATAAGACCAATTCATAGAATTAGAGGAAGTTAATACTCCAAATCACTGATTTAGTTCTAGAATGTATAAGACCATTTCATAGAATTAGAGGAAGTTAGTAATCTAGACTTCACAAGATGCTAGGATTCAAAGGGTATGTCTTTGAATTCATTCTCTTATTGCTAGAGAGCTAGGCTTCATGTTATCTTCCATTTACCTTTTCTTTTTTAATAATAATAACAAGGACTACCCCCCACCTACTAGGTGGTTGCCCATAAAAAATATACTAAAACGAGCCTCCATCTCGATATGGAGAAAATAATGTTGCGACATGGCTTAAAAATATGTTAATCCATTTCCATCTCCATGTCATGACATGGACATTGTTTCCAGCAAATATTCTATTCTTCTTCAATTGCACTTTGGCCCTCGTACTTTGTTTTTTCTAGCTTCTAACCTCCAATTTGTACTTGCTAATATTAATCTAATAAAGTAACTAATTTAACTAAAATCTAATAAAAGCTCATCATATTTAATAATAGTTAAAAGTAAATACATAATCTGAAAATTAACTAAAACATTCAATTCATAACCAAAATTCAGAATTTAAACTAACAAAATGCCATGAATTAGAGTAAATAACTCTAGTTTATTACAGTGATTAGCCACTTTTAGCATTTCTTCATTCTCCCACTGCTTGAGCATTTCTTGTATGTTCGCATACCTGTACATAATTTGCTTCTTTATTCAAGCGATCTGCATATAGAACCCATTGATCTGGGTAAGGTTACACATCTAGATACCAAAGCTTGCTAGCTTTCCTTCAGAGTGTTTAATTTTAGCTTGAATCTTTGACTACATTAACTACAAAATACTTTTCATCTTGGTTAGGCATTTTCATAACTTTAAAATCGTTAAATTTTACTTCCTCATTGTTTACTCTCTTAGAGAGTTCATTTTTTTGCACATCAATGAGCGTTCAACCTATAGATATGAAAGGTCTACCAATAATTATAAGAATATTTTATCATTCTCTTCAAAATCAAGAACAATAAAATCTACAGGAAATATAAATATATCTACTTTTACTAGCACATCCTCAATGATTCCCCTTGGATGTGCCAATGAGTGATCTGCTAGCTAGAGAGTCACTAGAGTTGGCTTCACTTCACCCACATTTAACTTCCTGATAATAAAAAAAGGCATTATGTTAATACTTGCACCAAGATCACAAAAAACCTTACCGAAGAAGCGTGTTCCGATTATGCACGGTATTGTAAAGCTTCCAGGATCTTTTAGCTTAACTGGTATCTTATGTTGTAACACTACACTACATTCCTCTATTAAGATGAATTCTTCCAATCTCCTTTTCTTAAACAAGATTTCTTTCATGAACTTCACATAATTCGTCATTTGTTCCAATGCCTCAACAAATGGAATATTGATGTGAAGCTTCTTAGAAACCTCTAAATACTTCTTGAATTGGACTTCCAGCTTATGATTTTCAATCTTCAAAGAAATGGCACTTTAGGAGAGCAGTAGTACCACTTCATTACCTAGATTACCTTCTTGTGCAACTGATTCTAAACTTGAATATTTTTCTCCACTAGTTAGATTGGCATCATTTACCTTAGCATTTTGGTCTTCGAATCCCTACCATTTTTGTGTGTCACAACCTTGCATTGTTCCTTACGATCCTTTCTAGGGTTCATCTTGGTGTCACTTGGGAGAGTACCTTAGTTCCTATTGTTGACAAAGTTGGCCATTTGAACCATTTACCTCTCGAGATTCTGAATAGATTCTAAGTGGTTTTGCATAATTGTATTCACACTCATTTAATTTATGAAATTAACAAGCATGTCCTTTAGCTTAGGAATTAGCTCCTTTTCCAGTTGATGAAGTGGTTGAGGTTGTTAGTATGAATATATTCGTCTTTGAGCTCCTTGGTTGCTCTATGAAGAATTGTAATGATCTCTCCATCCCTGATTATAAGTATTGGAGTAAGAATTATTGGTAGACCTTTCATATCTATAGGTTGATTTAATAGGTTGAATAGGTTGAATATGATTCTCCTTGGATATTTTTGAATGAGGTTGAATAGGTTGCCATTGTCTGGTAGTCTTCTTTGGAGGATAAGCAGTCATCTTAGCCGAGTTCAACTCTTGTTGATTTGGAAATTTTGTGGCTCTCTTATACACATCTAGATGTGTATAAGAGACATCTAGATGGATGTGAGATCTTCAAATGAAATATTTTGCCATCTTCCATCATCCCTACCGCTAACCACACAGGTGAAGGGAGAATTGCCAGGAGGTCTACTTGCACACAGACCTTAAGTTGTATTAGGGCGAGTAAAATTTTCCGTTGCCATGTCTAATGTGTGTGGAGTTCCCACCACTTGTGCAAGACTAAAAATCACATATTTAGTGAAGAAAATAGCGGGAATACCTTCAAAAGTGACCCATATGGGGGCGATCGAAGGCTCTATGTCCGGTGTCTATTGAGGATGCCACTTGAGAATGCGCATGTAAAATCATAACCCGTTAATGAACCAAAAATTGTAGAAAGTCCTCCTCCATAGAAAACCGTATGAGGATGTGCTTACGATCAAGATATCCAATCGTGAAATTTCCCTTGAACAAATTGTTTGGAAATCTTTCGCACCGTTTCCATGTTTGGTTTCCCCCTTGGAAAACTGCCCACCAGTGTGTAACGGAATGGGGCTGCCAACTTTTGTACTTCCTCAGAAAAGTAAATAGCCGGTTCCCCTTTGAAGGTTTGAAGCTTCTTCAACAGTTGATCTGGAAGGTCTTGTTCAGTGGTTTTTTGTTTGCCCATAAGAGCTCATCAAAGGAGAGTGGGTGCCCTTTGGCCATGGGCTGAAGGACATTCAAGGCAGACATAGCCGAATTGCAAGCTTAGGATTTTTTAGAGAGAGAGGATCGAATAAGTAATGGATAGTAAGTAGAGATAGATCCTACGAGAACTATGCTTAATTCGGTAATCTAGTACTAGAATGGCACTAGACAACCCTATTAGAGTAATAGTCCTGAGATTAAGCTCTTATGATGTATCAACTAAGCATCAAAGATCAATACAATTAAAACCTAGGATTTATTCTTCATTTACCAATATAATTAATAAGTTAATTTATTATTCCTTCAATTCCACATTTCCTTTACTAATCTAAGGGTTTCGTTATAATTGCAAGTTCGGTTAGGACACATTGCAAATCTATTAATCTTGACCAATCCACAATACGTTTATTTGGAATAAATTCCCGACTAATGCATTAATGCAGCCCTAATTCCCTACCTAAGATAAGTAGCAATATTTCTATCTGTACCCATGAAATGGTTCAAGCTATGGGCAGCTGTTTCGTACAACGGATATTTGAACCTGTCCTAACCTTAGATTTCCTTTATCGATTCCAAATAGGGTTATAGATCACTCTACATGGTGGTCAATCATCTAAAGGTATGTATGTACAATAAAAAAGAATCAATAAATAGCATTTATCAATCTTCATGGTAAAATATGAACAAACCCTAGCTTTCTAGAGTTTAGTGCATATCATGGAGTAAAATACACGAAAGGAATAAACTACAACCATTGATAGAGTAATAAATGGCAAATAAGAGAAATTGGAATGAAAATATGCATAGTATCAATCCTTGTGTCTCTTCCGTGCGATTCCCCTCTTGAAATGTTGTTCTTAGGTCTTCTTGATGTTTCTCTTCCGGTAGTTGCTCTAACCCTAAACTGATGTTATGATATGTTTCTTCTCTCTCTATTATGTGAGGTATGTAAATAATAGCCTAGGAACACTTATTTATAGCCCCTATTAGGGTTTTACAGATTTGGCTATTATTTGCCCCTAAGATCCCATTTTGTGTATAAGAGACAGGGCTAACAGGCACCCACTCTGCTTCCTTGATGTGCTCTTAAGGCACCTAGGAAGCACTTCTGCCCAGGCCCTATATGACTGCTTGCTGTTTTTGCTTTGTTTTCGATCCAGTTGGCCTCCGATTGATTTTAAATCTGCCAAATGCCACGTTTAGAACTAAAATCATAAATAAGTGTCTTTAAATACTAAAAACACATAAAATAATATTTAGACAATGCAATCCTAAAATGACCAAAATAGCCCTATTTAATGTATAAGGCAACTCAAAAAATGATTAAAACTCAAGCTAAAATACGTGTTCCATCTTGGAGAATTAACAAGGGTCCAGTCCTTGATTATGATTTTACTAGAACATTTACTTATATGCATCCTCTCATGTCTGATAATTTTGTGTCCGTGTGGGTATTTAATCTATATAAGGTTTATCACAGATTACTTGAAGATTTCTAAACCATCATGGTTCAAATAAAGGGGTTGATTTTGCTTTTTCCGTAACTTGCATAGACAATAAAGGTACTTCATTAGCTCACAATCAGGGAGAAGTACTATGCTAGAGGTTGGCATCTCTAGTGAATCCCGTTATATGATTTATTTAATTGGTGTATAATACCACTTAAAGTGTCAATGGTCCACCTAGAGTAATGTGTGACTATCTGTTAATGTGGAGCTGAAACAACATTTCGTGCTAACTGGGAGGCAGCCCAAATTTCTATTGTTTTTTCTTAATTTCAACCATAAAATGTACTAACAGGAAAAGCTACATAGGATTCATAGCTGTTTTTGTAACCAATAAGTGTGGAATAGTATAGAAACTTGTGCTTTAAAAACTAAAATTCAAATGCAAATGAAAATGCCAACTATGATTTCATCAGTAGGAAATTAGCATTCGACACAAAAACAAGATCTGAAGATGTCCGTAATGATGATAATTCAAGCCCATGAAGGTCTACACTCTTGTGAAATATCTTCTCTAATCCACTTTCGAATCCGTTTCATAACGAAGAAGTCTTGAAAGGCTGCAATCAAAGGTATAAGAGACAGCCTTGTAATTAGGATTTGGTCCTTAAATCAACTTTTTCACATCAAAATGCCCTTGCCTCCAGATTAAAACGACATTAGTGATGGCTTTGATTCCAGTTGGGAATCCAAGCCATCCCAAATTAGGAAGAATCTTCTCGTCATTCTCATTCTTGTTACGTCTTCCACTATTTTCAACTAAAACAACTGGAATTGGAGAATTCTCAACATCGGGAATTTCTATTGCTTTCTCTGTTATTTTTTATTTGTTTTTGTGCTTCTTTTTTTTGAGCAACCACCTGGTAGGTGGGGATTCACATTTATTATTAAAGAAAAAAGTTACATGGAGGCTAACATGAAGCCTAGCTCTCCAGTAATGTGAATGAATTCAAAGACAAACTCTTTGAATTCCAACGTCTTGTGAAATCTATGATGCTAGCTCCATTTAATTCTATGAATTGGCATCTAACATTCTTGAATTAAACTAGGGAAAGAGGTTTCGAGGAATGCCTGGTTCTCATTGCCCTTGGCATACTGTATGTCCTCTTACGTCTTCTTTTTTGTTTTGGGGTTAAAAATTCCAAGTCTTGGATTAGGTGTACATCTCGACTATTAGGAAATTCATTACCTGAACAATAGCTTGTCCCCGGAAGTTTTGTTCCACCAACGCCTTTTCATTAGGCATGGTAGAGTTGTCCATCGACTTAAACTTTGGCCATTGAAAGTGATGCCGGGTGGACATGAAGCTGGTTTCTTTGTTGCCTGAATGTATGTTTGATGATTCCTTGTTGCTCGAAGGTAGTACAATTTTCTTAAAAGAAGGGTGACCTGTGGCTGGGAGGCAAAACCTGGTCCGGTTGTGAGGACTGTTCGATTTTACTTATGTTAGGTCCAAAATGTGAAGATGTTGAGGTGACTTGCTGCCTAGGATTTGATGAAAAGTTCTCGGCTAGTTTGTTAGGGGTGAAATTTCTGTTTGGTTTGATGGCTAGCTCATGTTCATTTGGAGGTTCATCTTTTGCATGGCCTTGTGCATGGTAGAATTATTGTCTGAAAAGTTACATGGCAATTGTTGCGAAATTCTTGCATGAGAAGAAGGATCATCTTTTGAAATTTGAATTATCGGATCTTGTGGCTTCGATTGGTCCTTGGAATAAGGTCAAAGCTGTTGAGTTCAAGTTTGTTAGTTCTTTATTTTCCTCATGCCAATTTACTTTGGAGTTCCATCCTCCAAGGGCTTTGAATTTTGAATTTCTTGGTTTGTTGGAGCTGGTGTAACCACCTTGACCGGTGGTTCCTCCACCGTCACCACCACATTTGCTGCCGGAGGTTCCTTAGCTTGGAGTTGGGGGGATGTGCATCCTCTTTGGACTGCATTTCTGAATGATTCTCCTTGGATATTTTTGAATGAGGTTGAATAGGTTGCCATTGTCTGGTAGTCTTCTTTGGAGGATAAGCAGTCATCTTAGCCGAGTTCAACTCTTGTTGATTTGGAAATTTTGTGGCTCCTGCTTTATAATCAGCAATGTGGTGGCCTATCTTGTTGCATTTGGTACAGTAGGATGTGAGATCTTCAAATGAAATATTTTTCCATCTTCCATCATCCCCTACCGCTAACCACACAGGTGAAGGGAGAATTGCCAGGAGGTCTACTTGCAGCACAGACCTTAAGTTGTATTAGGGCGAGTAAAATTTTCCGTTGCCATGTCTAATGTGTGTGGAGTTCCCACCACTTGTGCAAGACTAAAAATTGCATATTTAGGGAAGAAAATAGCGGGAATACCTTCAAAAGTGACCCATATGGGGGCGATCGAAGGCTCTATGTCCAGTGTGAGGATGCCACTTGAGAATGCGCATGTAAAATCTGTTAATGAACCAAAAATTGTAGAAATTCCTCCTCCATAGAAAACCGTATGAGGATGTGCTTATGATCAAGATATCCAATCGTGAAATTTCCCTTGAACAAATTGTTTGGAAATCTTACGCACCGTTTCCATGTTTGGTTTCCCCTTGAAAGCGCCCACCAAGTGTGTAACGGAATGGGGTGCCAACTTTTGTACTTCCTCGAAAAGTAAATAGCCGGTTCCTTTGAAGGTTTGAAGCTTCTTCAATAGTTGATCTGGAAGGTCTTGTTCGGTGGTTTTTGTTTGCCATAAGAGCTAACATCAAAGGAGAGTGGGTGCCCTTTAGCCATGGGCAGAAGGACATTCAAGGCAGACATAGCCTCATTGCAAGCTTAGGATTTTTTAGAGAGAGAGTCTTGTAGAGAGAATGGGGAGATGCGTGTCAATATCTTGAATGGCAAAGCAATTTGTGGAGTTGAATTAAAACTTAAGGAAATCAATGTTTGTAAATCGCCTTAAATTCACTTTTCAATTTTTCCTTCCAAAAATATTCTTGGCACTTCTCATTATTCCTGAAGCATCTGCAAACAAAACTAAACATAGAAACTATAAGCTTAAAACATTTTCAGGAACCAAAATAGTGAAATAGTCTTAATTGTAAATTAATTAAACTAGGGTGAAATGCAAATGACCCGCATATGATGTCAAATAGGCACTTTACCCACCAGTTGTTATCAAAGTTGCATGTTAACCCCTATGCATGAATCTTCTTCTTTTTTTAAAAATTTTTCAAACCTGACAGAAATTTGTCAAAACTAACAAATCCTTCAGATTTTTCTATCAATGTTACATACCAAATTCATTTTTACCAATATTTAACTATTAAAAGCTTACATGCTTCGAAAGTATACAAGTCGCGAAGCAGTAAAGAGTAAATAGGTATCGTTCCCACAAAGATTAGTTGTCGATTGCCCATTATTTGGTTTAAATGCTATTCAAAGGGTTGGAATTATAACAAATTAGGTTTAAAACTGTGATAACAACTAGAAATGTGTCCAATTGGGTTTATGGTTTACGCTAGCTAATATAAACCCAATTGAATTAAGCCAATCAAATAATTCCACAAACCAAATTAGAGGTTGATTCTCAAATGTAACCTAATCTCAATCCCTTGGTAATTAAGTCTATCAAATTCTGTCAATATCAAATTCTAACAGAAATCCAATACTAATCTAGATCTATAATAGATGTTTAATTTTCAATTCCTCTCTATTAATCCAAATTAACTAAGAAAGAAGCTAATTTCTCTAATTGACTTTCTAAGCCCCATAGTATTTGTTGAAATGACTAATTAGTCTATTTTACTACCTAATCAACCCATTAAACTCTGATATACCCAATAGATGTGTATAAAACAGAATTAACAACAAGAAAGTCTCTTAAAAGCATCTAGAAAGTGACTAAAGACAGCAAAGAAAGAAAATAGTAAAAATATTATAAGAATCATTTAATGGAAAGTTAGGTACGACGAAAAGACATTTTACAAAGAGGATTTAAAGTGGATCTCCACCTACCCCTTGGTGACTCGAACCAATGACCTAGGTCACAAGGGAAATGTAGTCTTACCAATTGAGCTACACTTTGTTTTTATTTGTTTTTAGGTTGATGAAAGAATTAAAAGAGGAATTGACAACTAAAATGAACATTCAAATGAAAGAAAATTAACAAAGTACATCCTATATAAATTAAGTCTTACAAGGTTAGAGGACAAAGTTACACCCATAAAGGAAAACTGGTCAAGGAGAATTGAAGAACTAACAGTTCCTCTCTAAGTGGGGAGAAGAAAAGACAAAAACCTAAGTTAGAAAGAAAAACTAAGGTGGCACACTAAAATCAGCCCTTAAGAAGGGTATTTATTGTAGGGTTTTTGTCCATAATAGAATGCAGTATTATTCTTACTACTTTTTCTACATATAACTTTTTGTGCAATAATATTTAAGAACTGATATTTGAATGTTATTCAAGATGATGAATACCATGATTTGTTTATGTTTACAACAAAAGTTTGACCATAAATAACTTGTTTGGTCTGTTTAGTGGCTTGAAAGAGAACTAACAGACCAGGATTCCAAAGATCCCGTATTCTAGTTCTATTTGCCTAGATTAATTCTAAGAAAACTTATTTGAAAGTAAACCTAAATGGAATAGTTATTGGCTTGAGAAAATCTAATATAATTTAGGGAATTCTACCATCTTATATGCATCTTGATCGATTCTTGATTGATTTAAGTCTCATAATTATGTTAGTTTGGTGAATTCAATTCCCTAGCATCCTTAGTTTCTTAAGTCTTGGCTTTATTTATGTTTTTGTTTATTTAATTGTTGTAGTATTGTAAGTGAATTTATTCTCTCTTTCGCTTGCTCAGGTAAGGTCTGTATTCTTGTAGTGGTTACATGCAATTCATTCACTCGTCCTTGTAGGAGGATACTCTACTTTATCACTTTATTATATGTTCACTTGTGCACTTGATAATGTGGCTAGCATGCATCAAAATTTTGGTGCTGTTATCGGGGAAGAGTTTGATTGATTAGTTTAATTTCAACTTGGCTTGTTACTCTGATTTTTTATTAATTTTTTTTTATTCTTTATTTTTATTTGTTATTATGTATTGTAATTCTTATAGCTGTCCATTTTATGAAACTCCTTATATTTATAATGATGAATCGAAATTGCTGTTCAATTTGAATCATTGAACAAGCTGTTGGATAATTTGCTACAATCTACATGTACTAATTCTGGTGGTGACCACTTGAGTATCTAATGTCAAGAAGGTAATAATTTTTGTTTTACTTCCTATTATAAATACATTGTTTATGGTCAAATTCTTCCAATAGGAGTGATTAATTGTGTGAAACAATCAATATTGGGATAGCATTCAGATTATCATGGTACCAACATCAGTCGAACTACACGAATCCACCTTATGAATCCATGCCACAGACAGAAAAAGAATGGTCTAATATGGAGAAAAGTCCAAAACTGAGGTTTTTGGAAGATTTGTTGTAAACATTGAGTGGTTGAGAGATTAAGAGGAGCTATATTGTAGTCTGAAAAAAGCGAGTTGAGAAAGAATAGTATTAAGAGGAAAAAAATTCAAATCTTGTGGAGAGGATGACACAGTTCACTAAGGATTTGCATAAACTGGAAACGCAAGTCGTGCAACATGTTAGTGTAGTCTTCAAAAGGGTATTAGGAACCACCTTTATCTGGTGATCCTACTTTAGGAGAGCAAGTTGAGGAGCCAACTATAAGCATGGACTCATTGACAAATTAGTGCTCTTAAGACAATCAGGTCATCATGAGTATAACAAAAGATATCTTTATGTTTAAACTTAATCATATTATTCAATGGCAAATTCATGTTTCATTCATATATTTCTAGTACTAGACTTATTTTTAAGAAGTGCATTGGGTGATGCTCTATATATATGCACAAGAGCTGTGAATATGAGACACTACACTTTAATTACATCATTCATAAATGTTTATAGTTCCTAGTAGAGAGTACTCAATTTGGCATGACAACCCTTAGAAGCTAGTATCATGAATTTTAAAAAACAACTGATGATATTTTAGGAAAGTTTGGTATTACTTGGCCTTCTAAATGTGGCTTCTGTGACAATCAAAAAATAATTGATCATATTTTTCTAGAATGCAATTTGACTAAGAAGGTATGGTTGGTTTTTGAAAATATTTCAAATTTACAATACTCAAGAGAATGTCCTCTTCACACTTATTTATTCTCTTTGTGGGTCAACACAACTTGTAAGGGTGTCACTGGGACTCTACATAAGATCATACTTGCTCTCATTTGATGCTGGAAGATATACAGTTATCAGAAGCCTGTCTCTTATACACATCAAGATGTTTATCCATAGTGCTTATTGTTGATTTTCAAACTAATTTGAGGGTCACTTTTGAAGCTTTTCCATTTCAAAGCATCGGTGTAGTTGATGATAGGTGGTTAATTGCTGGTCTAACATTCAACATAGCAGCCATTAAACCAAGAACACTGATAAAACTGAAATGGACTTCACCACAACCTAGAAAGGTAAAACTCAACAAGAATGGTTCTGCTAGGAAAAATGGCAATTTTTTGGAGAAAGTACTTGAGATGAAGCGGAGAAGTTATTTTTTCCATTTCTCGGTACTATGGTTTTGTTTCAATCTTGGAAGCTGAGGTTCTGCCTTCATTGGATGGAATTAGCTTATGCCTCAAAGAAGGGTTCCACAACGTTGAAGGTGAAGTGATTCACTTATTTTATTCAGAAGCATCAATAGATTGGCAATAGCACCTTGGATAATTGATAAAATAGTCCGTTAGTATTTGAGGTTCCCAAGGGATTGATCAACTACCTGTCTCTTATACACATCTTAGATGGTTATATTACACAGCTATTTGTGGATACATATTTCAGGCTTTGCAAGCTAAAATGTGTCAATGATACACATCTCTTTGATGACGTTTCAAAATATTAGATCTGTCTCTTATACACATCTCCTGTGTATAAGAGACACCAATTCTTCTATAATAATAAACACTAACGATTCATCAACCACTAAGGATTCCGGTGGTTAGCTAATTAAAAAAAATAGTATCGTGACTTTGTCTCAATGTGACATGAGTTATTCACAAGTGAGGTACGGATTGACACGATATATGATTAAACAATGTGTTTAACTAAACCATAACTCATATTAGATCACATAAGGTCTCCATTTGTTAATGTTAAGAGAATAGATCCAACAATATTATGATTGTGTGGATTGGTCCTTGGACTTATAGTGTTATAAACACCAATATTTGAGTATATGATATTCATGGTGTATAATACTGTACTCTTTTATGGATAATAAAGCAGTAATTGGAATCAATAGTTCAAACATGGAGAGGTTGCATATCGTGTAAGAATCTGTTACTCTTAAGTGAAAAATAAAGAGGGTGTCAATGATATGACAATGGTGAATCTTAGCAAGGAAATCCTTGGTAAGGTAATTGATGTATCAAGGAATGAGTTTCCTAATTAAGTATACATGCTAAGATACATTCAAGTCATACAAAAGATTGTAGATTGGCTGGACAAGGAAACGACTGCCACTATCTATAGATTGATACCAAAATGGAAGATTTTATCACGTGATAATAATTATATAAAGGTTTATGATGAATTCCTCTCATTCATATCCTATTGAGAGCCATGATATGTTACTAGATATCACTCGTGGACTTCGGGGGCAATTTGGCCTCAATTAAGAGTTAATTTCTCCAAAGATGCTTTTAAGGTTTTGATGTCAGTTATGAGATAATGGACAAAACTCTTAAATAGTTGGTCATTATCAATTTATTTCGTAATCATTTCGATGTCATTAGGACCATGAACCTAGTTGGTCAAACACACAAGAGCATGATGATCAATTAACTTCAAACTAGCAGATGAAAGTGCAAAAGTTGTCTCAGTATATATCATATTGTTTGGTGATGCACGAGATGCACAAATTAGCCTTAAGAAGGTGTTAGGCCAATTTTGAAGATGGGAAAATATGAGCGTTGAGGTTTTTTTTTTTTTTTGAGCAAACACCCGTGGGTGATAATTTATTTAGTAATTCATGATTTACAATGCCTTAAATAAGGGAAACTTTGAGCATCCAAGCACAGCAATCCTCTTAGAGATTTGGGAATTGTGTCTTGGTTATACTCTGTATAAGAAGAATGAATAATACCCTCATTTGCTAGCCTATCCGCTACTTGATATAATTAGCTTCTCTAAAAATATGAGAAAAAGTAAAGTTCCTATCTGAAATAAAAGCTTTTATGAATTGCACTTGTTGATCAATGTTCCAGGGTGATTGCGACCTTGATGATTTGCGTTAGGGTTAGGGAATCAAGCTCCACTTGCATATCCATGAGCTGCAATTTCTCACAAAGTTTAAGACCATCCACTAAGGCAGGCGCTTCCGCTTGCAAATTGGTTAGAAGGTTGTAAGTGTTGCTAAAAGCCTTGACAAGGTGTCCTTGATGATCTTGAATGACTCCTTCCCCAGATGAAGGTCCTGGGTTTCCTTTTGAGGCCGCATCAACGTTGAGTTTTGCAATCCCGTGCGGGGTGGATTCCAGCTGACTGCCAAAACCCTTCTCGGCTGCGTGATGATTGTTTGATGGTAAAAATGTTGAGCGAAAAGGCTGTCATCTGCTAGTCCAGCTTTGTAAAAAGGATGACTTTCGGAAATAGATCTCAAAAGGGAGCAAATATTTGTTATGGCCATTATGATATCGTCAAGTGGGAGTTTCCTGTTTAAGAGGCGCCACATGAAGATGGAGATTTTGAGTTGGAGTTTATTGTCCCAAATCATTCTTCGAGAAAGCGTGGAAGCATGTGAAGGAAGGGTGGAAGAGATTGAAAACTTTCCATTTGGTGAGGAAGTCCATACCAGCAAATCCGAGTCGTTATTTAGTTGAAATGTATCCCACATAGAATCTTCTCTAGTCTTTTTATCTCAACACCTGAATAATGTTTGCTTAGTAATGCAAGGTTCCAGCCATTTGCACTCCACAATTCTGCAACTGTAAGAGTTGGATCAAATACTTGACTAACCGTGTGAAATAAAGGCCCTTAGGAGGCAGCCAAGTGTCATACCAAAAGGAGACATGTCCATTACGTAATAAGAATAAAAGGCCTTTTTCTGCCTTTTCACAGCTTTTAAGCATGCATTTCCATATGAATGAATCACTATGCCTTTCATTTATTAAACAAGGGTGGGAATTGCAATATCTTTTACTCATGAAAGAGCACCATAAAGAGCTTCCTTTTCGAAATTTCAACCATAGTTTGATGCCCAAACCCTTGGCCAAATCTGAGAGAGACAAGAGTCCATGGCCATTGGCAGCTGTTGGCTTACATAATGACTTCCATGATGCCTAATGATACCTACTTCCTGAGTCCGAATTTCCCGAAGAAATTTGCAAAGTACGCTCCACGACTCCTTGATTACTATTGATTCCAATTGGAGGCTGGAGTACCATGAAAAGGTATATTGGAATACTACTCAAAACGTGCTTGATCAAAATTAGCTTACTCTCGGGAGAGAGAAATTTCAGTTGCCACCCAGCGATTTTAGAGGTAATTCTTGGCCGATTTATCTAAAACCTGTCAATCATGGGTTGAAAGAGTGACCTTCTATTCTTCGCCTTTTGAATGGGATATCCAAGATATATGAAAGGGAGTGGACATTTCACAAAACCTATTCAGGATTGAACCATTCTGATCAGAGATAATGGAGCATTTTTTGCCATGTAGAAGGAGCTTTTGGACTTGTTAATAAGTGCCCGTAAGAAGACTCAAACTGGTCGAGGAACTCCATGAGCATTCTTAATTGATTTGGCTTATCCTTTTGTGAAAAGACAATGTCGTCTACAAACGCAAGATGAGTGATTGGTGGGCACTTCCTTGGCAATGCGTAATCTGAGATGATTCCCTCACGAAATTGTGCTCGCAAACCTCGTGAAAAGGTCTCCATTGTGATTATGAAAAGGAGAGGTGACAAGGGATCTCCTTGATGAACACTCCTGGTAGATTTGAAGAAGCCTTTCGGGGAACCATTAATAAGAACAGAAAACCAGCAATTTTCAAGCATGTTCAGGCTAAACATCCTAAAACTAAAGATGATCTTTGGAAACTCTCAATGGATATGATTGGAGAAAAGGCCATGCCTGATCTCGGTCAAAAGCCTTTGCTAAATCAAGCTTAAAAATAATGTTGCCGCCTCTTGTTTTCCTACTTAGGAACTCGATAAGCTCTTGCACCAACAATATGTTATCAGTAATATCTCTCCCTTTTACATAGGCTACCTGCTCTTGAGAAATAATGGTGCATTGGGCAGTGAAAGCTAACCTATTAGCCAATATTTTGGTGCAGATTTTATTAAGAATGTACAAAGACTAATAGGTCTAAAATTATCAAAAGATGAAGGGTTTTGGGTTTTGGGGATCAACGCTATGAGTGTACTTGTGAAGGTCCTGGGTAACACCTCGCCTTGGAAGAAAGCTTTCACTGCCTTATGGAGATCCTCTTGGATGATTTCCCAGACAGTAGTAAAAAATACTCCATTCAAGCCATCAATTCCCGCTGCTCCATTTGGATTGAGACCAAATGTTTCCTCCTTGAGCTCATGCAGGATATGATGGTTCAGCAAGCAATGTTTCATTCTTATCCTGTGTAGTTAAAAAAGCATGATTAGTGGCCGAGTCATTTGGAGCAGTTAAAAGTTCCTGAAAGTATTTTACTCCCTCATCTTCAATAAGCTGCCTATCCTCCATCCAGTTTCCTTGCATCTTTAGTTTTAGGATGTTTAGCTTGTGCCTCTTTGCAAGGAGCGAAGAATGGAGAAAAATTTTGATTTTTGGTCTCCTTGACTCAGCCATTTCATACCCGATTTTTGCCTCCAAAAACTTTCTTCATCAGTAAGGCATTAAGCGTGCATAGCTTGTGCATGGGCTAGAGATATTTGATTACGTTGTGATGGCTGTTGCAAGCAAATAGCTTCACATTGTTTAACATGCATTTCAACATTTTTCACCTTGTCAACCCTGTCTCTTATAACACATTTGATGTGTATAACGTAATTCAGCCTTTAGTCTTTTGAGCTTGGAAGCAAGAACTCCTAGTGGGCTACCCGAGCAAGGTAGAACTGCCAATTACTTTGTACCACCTTTTCTAAAGTTGGGATGATTAATCCATGCATTTAAGAATCGAAATTGCCTAGGTCCTGTCGTCATTCCATTTGACATTTTGAGGAGGAGTGGAGAATGATCCGAACATGTTTTACAGGATATAAACCATTTCCAAAAGATGTTGGAAGGTTGAAAGGAATACATGGTTATAACATAACGATCAACTGGCCTGCTTCCAGTAAAGAAGCTTGCCGCAGAATAGTGAACCTGTCTCTTATACACATCTAGATGTCTATAAGACCGCAGTCATGGAGGCAATCATTGAAGTCCTTCATGGCTCCAAGATCCAAGGATGAAGAACCTTTGTACTCATATGAAGTGGAAATAATGTTGAAATCACCCCCAACCACCCATGGAACCGGGGATTGCATAGCTCGGAGCTCACTCCATAAGTGCTCCTTTCTTGTTTAGTGGTTTTGGCATAAACGATAGTGACTTGAATGTCGTGTGGGAGTTGGCTGGATGAGATAGAAACGTGAATGAGTTGAGCTAAGTTAAGCCGCGTTGTGATGATAATACATTTATTCTAGAAAAGCCAAATTTTTGCATTGGGATTAGCTAAGCAGCTATCAAATCCTAGCCTTTGCGCAAAGAACAGAAATTTGTCATTGGTTACCATTGGTTCTAATACAGCAAGGAAGCTTAATTTGCACTCTTTCTTCAACACCTTTAGTCTTCGAATTGACGGTTTATTGTTGATCACCCGAATGTTCCATTCCAAGAAACGATCCATATTAATCAAAGGAGAAAGAAGGCGGCTTGGACAATCTTGTCCTCATTGGGGCTTAGTGTAGGTGTGTTTCCTTCTTGGCTTTTTCTTTGGGGCAGATTTTTTGTCAAAAGGAACTTCCAAGTTTTCAAGATGTTGAACCGTGGAGGTTGCTGGAGCACTTGGAACATCCATGTCCGAAAATTAGCAAGGGAGTTCCTCCATTAACTGGAATGCGGTGTGAGCTGAATCATCTTTGCTGGTATTGCCATGGACGATTTTAGGCTGATCTTGTGGCTCATTTGGTGTAGTTGGTAGTTTCTCTGAGTGGTTCAAATCAGGTTGTTGTGATCAAGATAACTCCAGATTTGGTGCTGTGCAAGTTGAATTGGTCAGCCCCTTATCCAAAAGATTAAAATTTTGAATTGCATGAAGGATTGGATCTCTTATACAGGCCGCCTCATCTGTTGGGGAATTCAAATTTTGAATCTCCTGAATTGTTGGGAGTGGTTTATCCGCCTGGGAGGGCTGAGGAAGCGGTTGCTCTGCCATGGAAATGGTGGTCATCAGCCCATTCTTTGCCGGAGTTTCTGAAATTACATGTTCTTGGTAGGATGACCGATCTGCCATCGGGTTGATTGTTACCAGCCCATGTCTTAGCAAAATTTTAGAAGGTTCTTGCCTTTGATGTTGCACATCATCTACGAAATTGCTCGTTGCAAATTCTGGAACTTGCCTGTTTGAAATGCCAGGAGGGTCTGACGCACCTTGTGAATTCTGGATCTAGATAGCGTTGGTGCCGATCTCATTCCTTTTAACGGGTTGCCAACGCTTTACTTCATTCTTTTTGGGTGGTGCTTGGATTGGAGCTGAGTGGTTTTTTTGGTTGTTTGGCCCGTTCGACAATCTGTCGGGCTATGTCCTATCTTGTGACATGTGGTGCAATAATAGGGGACGTCTTCATAGCTAATCTTCTGCCGTTTACTTTTGTTTCCCATACCTAACCAAACTCTGGAGGGGAGTTCAGCTAGTAAATCGACTTCCACGCAGACCTTTGTCGTGTTGGGACGAGTGAAATTTTTCATTGCTAGATCAAGTTTTAAGATCTGTCTCTTATACACATCTAGATGTGTATAAGAGACAGGTTATGGGCTGTCCCCGGCAGAAGATGGGAAACAAAAGCTATGATTCTCCATAAGGCAGTCCCCTTTAAGAACACGCATGTAGAAGCCATTGATGATACACATGTTCTTGAGCCAACAACGAAGATAGTCCTCCTCCAAGGCAAAACGAATAAGCACGTGTTTGTAGTCTAGGAAGCCTATTGAAAATTCACCTTTGAATCCAATTATTTGGAAACTTTTCCTCATGATTTCCATGTTGGGTTTGCCTCGTGGAAAATTCCCCACCAAGGTGAAACGTTGATTAGTGAGAGAAAAGTTAGAGAGAAGGAGGAGAAAAAAAGAGTTTTTTGTGAGCTGGAGTTGCCTGGGCAATCCAGCGTTGAGGTTTAATAGTACATACAAAAATGTTTATATACAAATTATTAAACTGGTGTCTTTAGTTATCGTATTTAAATCGAGTAGAGACATAGGATTAAATATGATTAAACTGGTGTCTTTAGTTATCGTATTTAAGTCGAGTAGAGACATAGGATTAAATATGATTATATGGGGAATAAATAATATATATGAGCTGGTCTAATTAATTTTAGAAATTCCATGGTTATTTATTAATAACCCAAATGACATGGAATTAACCCTAGGAGAAAAATTAGGATTTGCGGTTCAACCATATTAAACTAGGTTCTATCGAACCTAATTTACCTTAAGTGGTGTATAAGAGACAGTCTTGGCTGTGATGTTGCAACTCCTCCTCAAAATGTAAAAATGACGACAGAAATTTGTCTCCTTCCCTTAGCCGTCCCTCTCTCCTTCTCTCATTTCTTAATGCATTAAGGATTAGGATTTTGGTGAAATAGTGAATTCTTTCACTTGATAGCTTATTTGTTTCGGATCTTTGCTAGGATAGGGTATTAACAACTATCCAAGAGGAGTTGGTTGATGAAGTTCTATTGTAAATTTCTAGAGACTTCATACATTTGGCATACTTCTTCATCCCATGACTTTGTTAGTATATTGCAAAAATCCTAATTTTGAGGTAAAGATCTCTTCTTGACCTTTTGGGTCATATCCTAACAATAAAGTTTCATAGATCAAGTCTCTTATACACATCTAGATGTGTATAAGAGATGAGATTACCACAGTCATTTCCATTTTTAAATATCTTCTTACTGTGGTAATCTCATCCTTCAACTGGTATGAGAGACATATCTATGAAACTAATTGTTTGATTGTTTTCATGCATTTTTTGTTGGAATAAATATTTGTTTTTGTTCCATATAATCTGTTCATAACTTGTTGGTGTGATTGAGATATTAGTGATTAACCAGAAAAATAAAAATTAATAAAAAAGGAAAACCGAATCTAGGGTTTTCAACCAAACTAGGGTTTCATCAAAACCCTAGCTTCCGGCCAACCCTTGGTCTTCATCCATGGAGCTGTTGTAGCTATGGAGAAAGTTTCAAATCCTTGAAAAAGAAAATAAAAAAAAAATCACAAAACTGTCCTCCTTCTCTCTACTTTTTCTCAAAAATAAAAATAAAAATAGAAAACTCTTCCACACATGGCTGATCTTCAAACGGCATGATGGAGACGGAAAGCCCTTCAGTCTTGGCTGAAGGGCAAACCTGATCATTTGCTCAAGTCTTACTCGGAAAAAATCAGTTGAAAACAAAACCCCCACAATCGGACAAACCTTTGAAGCAATTCCAATCATATAAAGGTGAACAGGCCATCTTCTTCTCTGAAGAAGAAGTCCACCAGCTTGCTGTCCCATTTTGACTTTCACTAGTGGCTTGTCAATCAAGAAAACCTAACATGGAGACGGTGAGAAAAAGCTTCCATACAATTGGATTCAAAGGCAACTTCACTGTTGGTTTTCTTGATCACAAGCATGTCATCATTCGGTTCTCCTTAGAAGAGGACTATCTCTGTTGCTGGCTCAAAAATACTTGGTTTATCCTGGATTTTTCATGCGAATCCTTAAATGGCACCCACTTTATACCCCAGACATTGAGCCCTCCATTGTTCCTATTTGGATCACCCTTGAGGGACTTCCTGTGGTTTTCTTCAACAAGCACTCAATTTTCAGCTTGGCGCAAGCAGTTGGCACCCCCCCTCAAACTTGACATGGCCACTGAAAACTTCACCCGTCCTAACACGGAAAAGGTATGTGTGGAAGTAGACATCTTGGCCACCCTCCCCACCAGGCTTTGGATAGGACTTGGTGACAATGGCAAATGGCAGAAAATTTGCTACGACAAAATTCCATTATATTGCACTAAGTGCAACAAACTCGGCCATAGCCTAGACTCATGCCTAGTTGGAGCCAAGTCTCAAAATTGGGACCTCCAACTAGGCATGAGTCAGTTGAACCTCAACTGCCTAGGGACAAAGGGAAATCACAATGGAGACCAATTATGAAATCTGTCACAGAGACCTCAGAAGCTCCCATCAAAAATTAGCCAAAAAATACCTTGCTCGATGACCAAATGCAAGAAAATCAATTGGAGCATGTAGAACACCATTCCGTGGCAGACCGGTGGTGGAAAGGGCGGCAACTCAGCCACCTCCAAAGTAGCTAACTGACCCAACAAACTAACCTACAAACTTGGAAACTCAAATTTTGAATCGATTGGATGGAGAATCGCACCAACTTGATCTGTTGGAGAAGACTTCTCCAACCGAATTTCAAATTCAAATAGCTCCAAATTCAAATCTGTTGACTCAGTCAAATGAACCAACAATCCAGCCCATAACACCCCCAAATCCAATTTCAAACACCCCATCCAAAAATGATTCTTACATCCCCCAGGCAGCATCTCCAATCCCAAATAATCTCAAGCACCCTATCCAAAGATGATTCTTGCATCCCCGATGCAAAAATTCTGGAGGAATTACCATGCTACTTTTCAGACAGCGACACACCCCATGCAAGGCCTGTAACGGATACCCTTATTCATGCAAACCAAGCTACGGCAATCCCTTCCCAGTCTGAACCCTCATTGCCAAAGCTACAAAGTAAGTCCTCATCAAAAAAGAAGAGTAGACGCAAGCGCACCTACAACATGCCAAGACCAATGCACACAAGGTTTTCCTCTAAACCTATCTCCCAGCCACCTATCTCCCCCATTTTACACAGATAGCGTACTCATATGGAACATAAGGAGGGGTAGATAATAAACCCTCCATTCGTATACTCAAGCTACTAATCAAACAACTCAAAATAAAAATTCTTGCTTTAATGGAACCAACGGTGGACAACGCGAGAATCTCCTTCTTTGCTAATAAATTAGGTTTCGATAGCTGTGAATGTAACCCCAATGGAAAATTTTGGGTTTTCTGTCCGAAATAAAAATAACTCCTGATTGTGGCTTGGTGGACTTACCTTTTCAAGGCTGCAAATTCACTTGGCGTAGGAATAGGTTTGGAAATGTGGTATGGAAGAGATTGGACAGATTTTTGTCTGTAACACCAATTTTTTGCCAGCTTTTCAACATATTAGTGTTGAACACCTTGTCAAGACATGTTCAAATCACTCGCCACTTGTTCTCAAAGCTTTCTAATGAAACTACATCAGGTCCGAATTTAAATGCAATTTAAATTCTTAAATACGTGGACTAACCACAAAGACTTTTTGCAGGTAGTGAGCAATAATTGGCATTTGTAATGCGCTCGTTCCCCCCTCTCCATTCTTGCCTCCAAACTAAAAAGACTAAAAGCTGAACTTAGGAATTGGAGTCACGCGGTGTTTGGAAATGTCTTCACAAAGGTCAAAGAAGCTGAACAAGATGTCAAATGCAAAGAAGAAGCTCTGTTACAACATCACACCAAGACAACCAAATTGCATTAGCTCACGCACAAGCTATTCACATGAGATGTCTTGCAGAAAAGAAAGTTTTGGCAGCAAAAAGCGGGGATGAAATGGCTGAAAGAGGGCAAAAAAAACTCCAAATTCTTCCACTCCACCCTTTTGGCCAAAAGCCAAAGACTACGCATCTCAAAGATCAAAGTTGATGGCGCTTGGACTGAAAACATGCAACTAATTGAGGATGCTGGAATTATGTTTTTCCAGGAGCTCTTGACTAGCACTGATTCTGCTTGCTATAGACCTCTCGTTACTAGACAATCTCACAGGAAACATATCAAAGGAGGATAATCAGTACTTAATAACCGAACTCTCAACAAAGGAGTTGAGGATGCGGTGCTCTCTCTCAACCCTCATGGTGCGGCTGGCATTGACGGCTATAATGGGACTTTCTTCACTACTTGTTGGAACATTATTCAACACGATCTCTTCCTTGCGGTGCGTGATTTTATTATGGGTGCAAAGCTGCCACGAATGTTTACCAACACTCTTGTCACATTAATCTTAAAAATAGCCAACCCCAATTCCTTCAATGACTTTCGGCCTATTAGTTTGTGCACTTTTTTTTAACAAAATTTGCACTAAAATTCTTGCCAATCATCTCTCTTCCATTCTGCCAAAAATCATTTCATCCAATCAGGTTGCCTATGAATAAGGGAGAGATATTGCGGACATCATCCTTCTGGTGCAAGAGATGGAGGTTTCATAGATCAGAAAACTGTATGGAGGCAACACGGTCACATCAAACTTGATCTTACCAAGGCGTTTGATAGGCTTTCTTGGCCTTTCATCTATGCAATTCTTCAAAAATTTGGGTGTTTTGAACAATGGATTTCTCTCATGAAGAATATTTTGGAGGATTGCTGGTTTTCTATTTTCATAAATAAGGCACCTAGGGTTTCTTCAAATCCTCCATAGGGGTTCACCAAGGAGACCCCATATCATCCCTCCTATTCATAATAATGCTGGAGACGTTCTCCCGAGGATTGGATGCTCAATTTTGTTGGGGCAAGATAACACATTATGAACTTCTGCAACAATGTCCAACCATCTCTCACTTGGCATTTGCAGATGACATTGCCATTTTCACAAAGGGAGATGTCAAATCCATTCGGAACTTAATGAACTTCCTCTCAAGTTTTGAGAACTCATCAGGGTAGCTCTTTAACAAGTCCAAAAGTTCCTTCTACTTATCCAAAAAGGCAGCACTAGCCCAAATTCGGATGATCCAAGGAAAGACGGGTTCCAATTCGCCCATAAATCCCTTCCTTTCATATACTTGGGATGTCCCATTCTAAAAGCTAAAAGCCGACGCAATCTTTTCTGGCCACTAATTGAAAAAGTAGCTTCTCGTATCCATGGATGGCAAACTCGATTTCTTTCCCCCGAGCCAAGCTTGTCTTTATCAAGCATGTCTTAGTAGCATCCCGATTTTCCTATTGTGGTTCTTTTACCCCCAAAATCAGTTATCAAGGAGCTGGAAAGGCAATTTGCAAACTTTTTTTGGGGATGCTCGAATGGGGTTCTAAAATGACATTGGATCTCATGGACCATAGTTTGTCAGCCAACACATTCAAATGGGCTAAAAATTTCATCACTAGAAGATGTGGTTCGTGGTTTTAGTATCAAAATTTGGTGGAAGTTCTGGAATAACAACTCATTGTGGTGCTCATTTCTTCATGGAAGATATCTTAAAATCACCATTTAGTATATGGAGGAAGGGATTTATGGGCGAAACCCGTCTTTCTGTCTCGATCATTGAACAAGTATATGATGCTCATCTTAAAGTGTCACATGTATGGAGTCCCAATGGCTGGAATCTTTCCTTTCTTGATGGAAGATATTCCAATGAGGAGTTACAAAACATTGTAGCAATTCTCAATGAAAGGACAATTTTCTTGATTGAGGAACCGGACCAAATAATTTGGACCTTAACAACCAAGGGCTCTTTCTCAATGTTATCGACCAACACCCCAAAGGCGCGGATTCTATCTAGACAAATGATTTGGGATGTGAGACTCCAATTGAAGATGTCCATCTTCATGTGGAAATTGCTGAATAAGAGGCTACCATTAGATGACACTATGTGAAAAATTGGTTTTTCATTAGCTTCCAAGTGCTGTTTTTGTTGCCATGAAGAATCCTTCGATCATTTTTTTGTGGAGTGTAAAATATCACAGCAAATCTGGCATTTTTTTTAAGCTTGCCTTGAGGTGATGCTTGCGCCATCCATGACCATCTTAGACAAGCTAAACTCTTGGTGGTGGGCTGCATCTCCTTCATCCACACTTGGGGCAATCCATAAAATCCTTCCTTGCATAATTTGCTGCTTCTTATGGAAAGCTAGAAACAAGGAATTTTTTGGAAAAACAACTAGTGACAGTATAATTGCTGACATACATTCTTATTTGGAGAATATCTCCTCCATTTATCCGTTTACAAGAGTAAGCCCAGTAGACGATTTGCTAATTTCAAAATGCGTTTGCAAGCAACTACTCAAAACAAAACCCAGGAAAGTCCTAGCGATCAAATGGGAATGCCCTCGTCTTGGACGCTTTAAATTGAATGTGGATGGTTCTTCTAAAGGAAATCTAGGTATGGCAGCGGGTGGCGGCAATCTAAGAGATCGCAATGGGCAATGCATTTGGGCCTTCTCCATCGGCTACAAACACCTCTTAAGGGCTTAAGATGTATGGCAAACTGAAGATACAAGCTTTGGAAGTGTCAGATTGGTTCACTAACTGTGATGTTAACACATTGAATGGCTCATCGGCATCAATTTGGTGCATTGACAATCAACTCCGCTTCATTAAAGGCTATTGTGCAAGCGAGGACATTTCTTTTAAACATGTATTTAGAGAGTCAAACCAAGTTGCGGATTTTGTAGCAAATGAGGGTATTCGCACCATACATATGTTGAGTATGATCGATATACCATTCCTTGCTCTATTAAAGGTTTGGTTATCCTAGATGCTAGGGGCTGCCCTAATCTTCGACATTGTAAAAATTGTTAACATCAATAAAATTTCTGCCTTCTTGGGCGTTTGCTTTAAAAAAATAAAAATAAAATCCTTCTACACCTATAAACCAAGAAGAAATCGATAAAACTAGGGTTTCAATTCTTTTTGGAAGACTTACCAGCTGCATCATTGAGTGCCTTGAAACCTATTACAACCCTTATATTGTTTGTATGGTTGTTGGGGTGAGCTTTAATGGAATGCTTGGTGGTGAAACACCAAACTTTTGTGTAATCTAATTAAAAATAGTAAGAAATTTCCAAAAATAATTAGGGAACACTAGGAAAGTATAAAAATATTTTTGTTAAGAAAGCTAATTATATAAGGAACTATGTTGGATGTAGTTTGTAAAATATTAATGCATATCAATCTTGGCAGGCTGGCCAGATTTGATTGGCAAGAATAGGATCAATTCATCGTAAATATTGGATTCTATGGCATGAAATTCTTGGAACTACCTAGGATCTGTCTCTTATACACATCTAGATGTGTATAAGAGACAGGAAATAACCGACATCTCCTCTTTCAAAACTAAAAGGCCGAAATAATTACAAAAATTTCAAGATTTTATTTTTAGTGGAAAGCTGTAATTCAGAAGTTCATAATGTGTTCCTCCTGTCTCTTATACACATAATTGGGATTTATGGGCGAAACCCGTCTTTTTTAATAGAGTTTTTATTCTTACCTAAGTTACTTTTAAAAGACACAGATTTGACTCTTAAAAAAATTAGAGATTACCATAATAGTTTTATGTGGTCAAACTCAATCCGCAACTCTTTAAAATTATGTTGTGACCCCCTAAGTTTTATTAAGATTTTCACAGTGGCCCAAATATATTTTAATGTGTCATATTGAGCCATTTTCAACTTCTACAAATTTGTAAGTAAAATGGCCAAGGACTAATAATTTAAATTATAGTCCCTGGATCCTGGATATTTTATAGGTTAAATTATTAGTTTCCTTGGAAGTCCTCGATATTTATATAAGAAAAGACCTTACATTTTACAATTATTTCACATAAAGTTTCTGTAAATTACAAAAATACCCATATATATTTGATAAAGTTATTGAACAACCCTCAATGATCTTATAAAGTACAAGAGGCCCCAATGACTTTTGAAATTGACAAAAATACCCTCAAGTATTTTTGAGAGATCACATAAAGGGCCTAAATATTTTCTAAAGTTACGGAAAGGACTGAAATAATTTTCTAAATTTATGTGATGCCCCAAAAAGTTTTATTAAGTTGAAATAGAGTCCAAGAAGTTTTCAAAAGTTATAAACGGGTTTTCTCAAATATAGGAAAACTATATAAAGATATAATAGTGAGTTAAAAGTACATTTTTATCACAGAAAACCTAACTCACTCTATTACACAACTTTCTCCTCCTTCGATCTAAAAAATTTCTCACTTTAAAAGTATCCTTGACATTTAGGCATGGCCGAGGGTCTTATCCATAGAATCCGCGCTGTCTCTTATACACATCTAGATGTGTATAAGAGACACTTCCTAAGAGGCAAACCGAACATGGAAGCAGTCGGAAATGTTTCTGTCATGTATTGGCTCTACAATAGTGTATTAATGAAGCAGACCTTAGATAGTCAAACATGTGTATGATACGTTTTGCTTTGGAGGAGGACTATCTAAGGTGCTGGCTCAAAACCACATGGTCCACTTCCATGGCTTGTTTCTTCAGTTTGCCATATGGCATCCTCTTCACAACAGAGGTAGAACCATCAATTTTGGATTACTTTGGAGGGCCTTCGGTAGTATTTTCAATAAACACTCAATTTTTAGCCTTGAATCAAGATTTTTCTTGCATTGCCAAGCTTGACTTCAGGCATATACGTTTTGTTGTACTCAGGCTAATACAACAAAAGTTTGTGTAGAAGTTGACCTCCTGTCTATATTGCCATCACGAATTCCACTTTACGTCAATGTGTATGGAAGATGGCAAAAAATCAGTTAAGAAGATTTGCCGAGTTATTGCACAAAGTGTCATAAAATAGGCCACGATCCTTCGGCTTGAATGGCGTGGAAATTGAACTCCCATTGAGGTTCAACGTATCAAGTTACCATTTCCAAGAATGCTCAAAATGTGCGGAGATGAAAAGGATAACAAGCAATGGATTCACATCTAGCAAGGATCTAGGTCCCTCAGGCACAAAACTATCGAATTCATAAGCTCAACTAGCTGTGGACGAGATGGTAAATCGGGTAGAAGAGCCACCATTCCCAAGGCATCAAGGACGACCTCAGCCTCTTCTAGAATGGTATAATTCTGAATACTGTCTCATATGTATGGTAGATGTGTATAAGAGACTAATTTGAGGTTGCTGCCTTTTTGATGTTAATCTTAAATGTTGCTAGATAGATCACATGCTAGTTTGGAACGTAAGAGGAATAGGATATAAACCTCTCTTCGTAGAGTCAAATTTCTAGTGAAGGAACACAAAATAAAAGTCCTAGCCTTAATGGAGCCAATAGTGGACGAGGCGAGGATTTCCTCTTTTGCACAGAGATTAGGGTTTGACATGGAAGCTGTCTCTTATACACTTCTAATGTTATTGCAAATTTAGATGAATATAAAGGCTCCTCCAATTTGGAGATAGATGCTATGGAAGAGTTTAACGATTGCCTTCAAGATTGTGGCTTGATAGACATGGCTTTCAATGGATGTAAATTCATGTGGAGAGGACAAATTTGTGTGCAATATTTGCTCCTCGGCCTTCCAAAATCAGCGTTCACCATCTCCTCAAAACATGCCTTCTCCATTCTCCGCTCTCTTCAAAATTCAACTTCTCAGGGACCGCAATTCAAGTTTTTAAATATGTGGACTAAACACCCAAATTTTTGCAGGTTGTTGTGGAAGCAATTGGTCATTTCCGTGCTCTAGACCACCCGAAGCTAGGATTGAGACTGTCAAAGTTATAAACATCTTGAATGATGAATAAGATACAGCCCTAGAGAATATTTGGAAATATTTTCAATAAAGTTCATAGAGAATGAAGTTAAACTCAAAGTAGAGCTTTTCCTACATCAACCAAACCAATGTAATCAAATTGCATTGGTACAAGCTCAAGCTTTTCACACCAAATGTCTTGTAGAGACTTTTGGCAAAAATCTGAGATGAAATGGTTAGAAGAAGGGATCAAAACTCCAATTCTTTCATGCTTCTCTCATGGCGAAAGCGAAGACTCAACATCTCATAGATCAAGGTAAATGGCTTTTGAACGGATGATATTCAATCAATTGAGAATGAAGGAGTAAACTTCTTCAACGAGCCCTTGTAGGAATGCTCCAATTGGTCTTGATCACTCTTTCTGGAAAACCTCACTAGCCAGATGTGTTAAGAATAATTTCCCCTAAACAGGTGGCCAAAGTAATGAGTTGAAGGGATATCTCAGACAACATATTGCTTGTACAAGAAATATTTGATTTCATTGACAGGAAAATAAGATGCGGAAATTTTCTCATCAAGTTGGACCTAACAAATGGCTTTGACAGATTCGCAATATCTTGGCCCTTTCTATATGCAACAATGAGAAGACTTGGATTTGCAGAAGAATGGATTTCACTCATAAGGAATATTGTGGAGGACTGCTAAAATAATTTCGTTATAATCAGGGTACGGTACACCTTGACGCACCTCCAGAGAGGGGTCATCCTTCAAGGTGACCCTTTGTTACCTCTTCTCTTTATTATTATGATGGGGTCATTCTCTCGTGGACTAAAACAACAATTCAACCTTGGTAGAATTTTGAAGTTTGCCCTACTAAGATATTGCCCACCAATCACCCATCTTGCCTTGGTAGACAATATTGTTATCTTCACAAAAGGAGAAGCAAAATCTATTCAGAACCTCATGGCTTTCCTCTCCCAATTTGAAGCCTCATCAGGGCGGTTAATCAGTAAGCCAAATTAGCTTTTCCAACGTCTCCAAAAGGATGTGTATAAGAGACAGGTCTTTCGTCTATACTGTACTGTATGAAATCACATATCCAAGAATGGCTCCACCGACATACTTGGGATGCTCACATACAAAAAGCCAAGAGAAGGATATCTTTATTTCAACCATTGATTGAGAAAGTTGCATCAAGAATTCGTGGATGGCAATCAAAATTTCTTTCCCCAAGTGGATGATAAGTTCTCATAAAACATGTTCTAAGCAGCATTCCTACCTTCTTATTGGCTGTACTCTCATCTCCGTCATTAGTGCTCCAAAATCTGGAAAGACAATTTGCCAATTTCTTTTGGGGCTCCTCGGATGTGGGTTATAAACATCACTGGGTTTCTTGGAGTACATTATGTCAACCGACTATCTCATATGGATTAGGCATCTACCTCATTTATGAAGTTGTGAAAGTTTTTAGCATCAAATTATGGTGGAAATTCTGGAGAAGAGACTCACTATGGTGAAAATTTCTCTGAGGTAGATACCACATTGACTCCATAGAACATCCCTGTCATGGCTACGGAGTCAATGAGGGATACTTACGCTTGGAAAAAGGATGCTACGCATCTATAATGAAGCTGAAAAGCATTCGTTTTGTTCTTGATTCAGAATGCACAATGCTCCTTCTGGTTTGTTCCTTGGTTGCAACAACGGCCTCTTTTCCATGAAGTTGAGCAAGTTTTGATCAAAACCTCACATTGCCCAAGTTTGGAGTTCTAACATTTTCGATAATAGATATGCCATAAAGAACTTAGAAAATTCAGCTTCGTTAAACTCTTCCATAGCATCTATCCTGTCTCTTCAGATAAGCTCCTTTGGATGTAACAACTAATGGTGATTTTCTATCTCCTCAACTTTTCGCCAAAATCATCCTCATTTTCAAGACAAATGATTTGTTACCATCAAACCCTAATCTCCTGTCTCTTATACACATCTAGATGTGTGAGCAGTCATCTAGATGATATAAGCCTCTCAAAAATTGCTATTCCAATTTCCTCCAAATTCTCCTTTTGCAACCACTAGGAACCATACGATCATTTGTTTGTGGATTGTGCAATCTCCAAACAAGTTTGGCATTTTTGAAACATGGCTGGAAAAAATATGGGACGGAGGGGTTAGGGCTGTCTCTTATACACATCTAGATGTGTATAAGAGACAATAGGAGATGTCCAAAAAATTCTCCCCGGCACAATTTTTTGGCTTGTGTGGAAGCAAGAAACAAGGCATTTTTTGAAGGAAGGGCAGCTATTGCACAAGTGGTCATCATGGAGAGTTGTACAAATCTAGGGGTTATTTCCAGCACTTTCCCATTCTCTAGGGGGTATCGGCTGATGACATCCTCCTGTCAGAATACACATCTAGATGTGTATAAGAGACAGGGTCTCAAGTGCTTGGGCATGATGACTCTTAGCTGTCTCTTATACACATCTAACTTTACAACTTTTTTCAAAATAAGGCATCTAATATAGTAGCAAATAGTTTAGCTAAGAGGGCATTATTAATTCTTCCTATGTAGAATATATCCAAGAAACAATCCCCTCTTCCATACGATGTTTGTTAACCATGGATACTTGGGGCTGCCCATACATCCGGTATTGTAAATCTTGATGTATTTTTGCATTTAAATCAATAAAATTTTCACCTATTTGGGCATTTGCTTAAAAAAAATATAGGACTATAGCAAAATCTATATAGTACTATAACAAATATTTTTTCTCTAATAATAATAGGAAAGTATAGACTAAGTAAATAGGTGGGATTACTATGGCATTTTAGGTAAATGGTGAACCTATCAAGTAATAAATTATGGATCTTTTACAGGAAATATTGAAGAAGAACAAGCACAAGAGTGCAATTCTTTAGCGTACCGAAGTAGGTGGTTCTTATCCTGTATATCTAAATTATTTTACGAACTTGTATATCTACTAAAAAGATTTATGAACTTCCATGTTTTCACTTGTATTTATGAAAACGTGTTTTATGAAATGAATTATGTTTGCTATGAAAATCTGGATAATATATGACTACGTGGATTGCATAGTTTATAAATTATAGAAATGTGATAGTTGTATGATTTTTCACATACTTGATATGTATGTGTTGTACGGTTAATGAAAGAGGATGTTGCTCTAAACGAACATAAAATAGTTGGTAGGGACTAACATGATAGTATAGTACATGACAGTTACAGTAGATAAGGTAGGTAGGCTTTAGCATGTTGAGGTGGAAATTGATTTGCAAGTCCTAGTAAACATCCTAAATGGCCAAGCACGAATTCCATGGAGTATAGACTTCCAAATTCAATTCATTTCTGATTTTGTAAAAGAAAAATGTTTTACTTTCACTCATGTATTTAGAGAAGCAAACCAAATAGCTTCATGGTTAGCAGGAGCATGAGTAACAAACATGTGTCTCCATATACTTTATAGATTCAATCCCTAGACCATGTAAAAGGATTTCTGTCTTTGGATGCACTGCCTGATGGCTGCCCTTATATCCGTCATTGTAAAGCTTAATGTCCTATCAATAACATTCACCTTTACGGTTGCTTGATTAAAAGAATAGTACAGGTCAAGAGGAACTACCAAACTTCTTGGCACCTTTTCTCGTGGGGCTAATAACTAGATTGAGTACTCAGTGCCGATGACGGCGTGGTTCGATTTGAGCCACCGCAAATTGATACATGATTGTGGATGACTTTTATGACTTGTTATAGCCCTTCAAGGTAAATGATATGTGATTTGATACAGTACAGTATAGACGAAAGACTACAGTTACAAGATGTGATTTAAATTACTTGACTAAATGAGTTTTAAATAATACACTATTTGAAAATATGATTTAAATTAAAAACTTGTGCATCGATATTGTGCAATGATTGTGAAATATATGTATATATAACTACATGATCCAGTAGTGTGTCAGTGCTATTTACTAGTGACTTATCACTCATCCCATCATAAATACTTTTAACAAAACATACTGCACAAAATAAAAATTATTACTTAAAAATAGTCTCTTCCACTTTTGTAATAAATATTTTTGGTTTGTCAATACATGGATTGATGCCTTAATTCATGAGAATAGGGTTTCACGGATACAACAGATGGCACATGCGTAGCAAGTGTGGGTCAGGAACGTGACATTTTTAATGCTATCAGAACTTAGGATATGATCTTTGTGGTGTGTCATAGGCTAGACACTTATGATACCGGATTGTGGTACTAAAGCATAGTCAAGGACGAGCAAGAAGTATTAAGTTTTAAATGATAACTGACTTTGGAACAACGGAAGTGTGTCCTCTAGGTTGAGTAAAAGAGAAATAAAGAATAAGTGAATATTTACTAAGTATAACCTTTCAAGAAATTTAGAAAGTGTGAAAAAGGAATTCCTATTTACTTTTGTAATAGGATTTAGATTTTTACATGAACTTTATAAAAGATATATTTTAGATTACTAGCGATAAGATCGCCCAATGTTTATTTAAGTATTAATAAAACCTTATTTTGAAAAAAGTTACTCCCTCCGTCGCATTTATTTTGTCACACTTCCCACATTGGGATGTCCCAATGTCATCTTACTTGAAATGGATGATTTGCATTGTTTAAATTTCAAATTTATCCTTCCAAAAATTCAAAATATTCTCCATCCCAACAATTAATGGACCCAACAATTAATTCATCATCACTCCCTCCTTTATTCTATCTTCTCTATTCACTCAAATATTTGTACGAAGTCAATGCAAACCCAATAACGGTATTTATGGCCATTTGGTAGACATATTATAGTTACCTAAAATTTTGTGCAAATTTGTAAGGTGACAAATATATTGGGATGGAGGGAGTATATTTTAACATTTAAAGTATGTTTCCTGGTAATTATTGATTTATGTTTAAAAAAATATATTTTTTCTGTTACTTTCTCTAGTTGGGCAAATAGTGCCAGGAACTATATTACTGGCAAACCCAACATAAATGTAAATACACTTATTGGTATCGAAGATTCCCTAGGATATAAGATTTTAGATTCAATCATAAGGAAATTATCATATAGTAAAAATTAAAGGTTTGGGATAACTATAGCATAGATAGCGCAAATAGAGCTTGTTTTCCTTGTCCCTCTAAGAAAGGATACGTGTACCAAGAAAGATTTTGAGATTGTGTGATAGGTACAAAAGAGTCATCATGCCCAAGCACTTGAGACCTCTAAGTGAAGTTGTGTAGGAAGACTGAACTACGCGAATGATGTTGAAAAAGAAAGGCAACAACTCTTTGGAGTAATGGACAAACTCTCACAAAAGATAAATTTGATAAAGAAGTACAAATTTATTTTATTAATTTTTATTTAAAAAATACATCAAGATTTACAATACCGGATGTATGGGCAGCCCCAAGTATCCATGGCTTCACCAAGCTCACATGAAACGCTCGATGAAGTTTTAACTTCGGAGGGAATTGCATCTTGTATGCGACCTTTCCTACCCACCTAGTACCTTGAAGGGCTTTACCAAGTCCTATGTGCGTTTATATCATCTCTCAGTCTCGTTAAGCTTTCTCGACTCGTAGGCCACTGGATGACTCTTCTTGCATCAATACCTGGCCAATAGCAAAGTCTGATGTGCCTGTCTCCACCTTGAAGGCCTTTGAGTAGTCTGGAAAGGCTAGTATCGGCTCTTGGCTCAGGGCTTTTTTCAGTTTTGTGAAAACTTCTTGGCATTCCTTATCCCATTCCAATACCTTTCCTTTCTTTAGTAGCTTCGTGAGGGGCGTGGTTATAATGGGGTAGCCTTGCACAAACTTTCAGTAATAGTTTGTCAACCCAAGGAATGACCGTAGTTCTATCAATCAGTGTAGGGGGTTCCAACTCCATAATGACGAGATCTTCGACTCATCCATCAAATGTGTATAAGAGACAGTATACAATGTAGGCCAAGGGCAGCACCTCTGTTGCGCGAACACACACTTTTCTTTCTGAAGAGTTGGTTCTCCTTGAGCACCTTGAACACCTCCTCAAGTGTTGGATGTTTAGTAAATATCTGTCTCTTATACTGTCTCTTAGATGTGTATAAGAAGAGTTCCTTGAGAAGTTTCCAAATCTAGGGAATCCTTTTACAATATGATAGGGGACCATTGTTGGTGGCTTGGTGCTTGGGACCAACTCAATCTTGTGGTCGACTTCTCTCTTAGGAGGCAGTTCCTTCGACAGCTCAGCAGGCATCACATTCTTGAACTCCTCTAGTACCAGGGCAATTGTCTAAGGCACCTCCCCTTGAGTCGTCCTCATTGTCTATCTTCAACGTCGCAAGGAAGGTTGCTACCCTCGTTTCAACCTCTTGCATAGCCGTATGGCGAGATAGGGTCTTGTATAAGAGACAGCGCCTAAACACAGCAAAGGTTTGTGTAGAGGTTGATCTTTCGACAACTCTTCCAGCGATCGGAAATGGAAGAAGCATGGTATCAATACGATCAAGGAAATCAAGTCCTATCACAACATGACAATCATCAAGAGGAATTACCTCAAGTGAAGTCTTTCTCTTCCGTAAGGTGTTGGCACCTTGTACAGATAGTCAATACCATGGACAGGGACCTGTCTTGGTATTGACTATCAATGTAGGTGCCAACACCTTTTACTCTTTCTCTTTCTTTGGCAAAATCGACCATGGCCGAGACAGCTGCCCTTCAACAGAACATTCGCACAAGTCCTCTCGGGTAGACAGAATCAAGACATTCACACTCCAAAATTAGATGCTCCATTAAAGGAGCTCCAATCTCACAAAGGAGCATTACTCCAATCCGTTGTACCTGTCTCTTTAGTTACATCTTAGGAAAAGTTTTCACACAATTGGGTTTAAAGGCCAATTGACAATTGGATATCTGGATTATAAGCATGTAATAATCAGATTTTCTTTGGAGGAGGATTATCTCCGATGTTGCCATAAAAACATTTGCTTCATCGATGGTTATTACATGAGAGTTCTGAAGTGGCATCCACTATTTCCACCGAACCGGATCCATCCATAGTGCCAATTTGGATCGCTTTTGAGGGCCTTCCAACAATCTTTTTCAACAAACATGCCGTGTTCAGCCTTGCTCAAGCTATCGGGACACCTCTCAAAATGGACTTAGCATTCAAAACTTTTACCCGGCCAGTGTTTCCTATCTATGCTATAGCTGTCTCTTGTACACAGATACTTCTAGAAGTATGGTTAGGGGTTAGTAAAAGAAGACACTTGGCAAAAAATCAGCAAATGAAGATCTTCCTTGTTACTGTACTAAATGCAAAAAACTTGGTCATGACCAACAAGCGTGCAAGAGAGATGTGTATAAGAGTTGGCAAAACAACCCAATGGCCACAGGGACAACACGAAGCATCTAGCCAAGAAGAACAAATCACATTAGACACCGGTGAAACATCATGAAGCTAGACCATGGAGGAAGAAACTCAACCTATACTGTCTCTTATACACATCTAGATGTGTATAAGAGACAGTTCTTGGCCCTTGGCCATGGAGGAAACGAAACCTTCACCTTGGAGATGCCACCACTGTGGAAGAGCAACCAGCCGTGGGCGAGGCGGCCACAAGAACCGAGGATTCAAAATTCAAATCCCACCATTCAAGGGATTTTGGAAACAACCTTGGACAAGTCAAACAATTCAAACCTGAACAATGAATCAAATGAGCCCAACAGCTGACAATAACTCCAGGTTTCGAATGTTCAAAATTTAAATAAAATAACCAAATTTGGGATTTCATCCTGCAAAACAAACATGAATGGCCAAATTTGGTTATTTTTGAATAATGAGCTTGTTGTTTCAGAAATTCACAGCTCCGACCAACTCTTTCATGTGTCAATCTAGTTTTTTTTAGGTGGGGGTAGTCTCTTTTTATTATTAAAAAAAGAAAAGATACATGGAGACTAACATGAAGTCTAGCTCTGCAGTAATAAGAGAATGAATTCAATGACATACCCTTTGAATTCTAGCATCTTGTAAGATCTAAGACACTAAGTTCCACTATATTTCAGAACGAAATCAGCTATTTGGAGTAATAACATCCTCTAATTCTATGAATTTGACTTTTACATATTAGAACTAAATTAGAGAAAGGAGAGGTCATCCTGGTTAGTATTTCTCTTGGCATATTGTATGTCCTCTTACGTCTTCCATTCCTTTTTGGGGCTAGAATGTCCAATTCTTGGATTTGGTGCACATCCCGGCCATTATGAGATTCATTATCGAAAAAGTAGCAAGTTTGTTTTGCCAACACCTTATCAATAGGCATGATGGAATCATCAATTGATTTAAACTTTGGTTATTGGAGAAAAGGCAGGTTGGATATGAAATTAGTTTCCTTGATGCCTTTGTACAAGAATTTGCTTGAATGTTCGTTGCTACTTGTAGATAGTACAATTTCCTTGAATGTAGGCTTACTCGTGGCTGTGAGGTCTTTCCTATTTCAATTTTGGTGGTGAGCTACTAGGTTGGGAATTTTGCATGGTTCCTTCCCAATTATGAGGTGCATTAGGATAAGGAGATCCATTGTCTGAAAAATAGCATGGGAGTTCCTCCACAATTCAGGCATTAGAGATAGCAATGTCCAGATCATCTTTTGAATTTTGAATAGGCAAATCCATGACCAGATTTGGAGGTTTTGAATCATCATTTGAAACGGTCGAATTAGCATCTTATGAGGTAGTTAGGTCTTGACTTATCTCAATCATGTTTGAATTTTCCATCCCGCTTCTGGTCATTTGAATTTTGAATGTCCTTCTTTGTGGAGCTTTAATAACAGCCTCCACTACCTTGGAAGATGGTGGCTCCACCATCGAAAAGTTTTCCCACCATATTTCCGGTTGTGGGTGCTTCCATCCCCAAGTTTTCTCCATGATTTGCTATCATTTTTGAATTAGTATTCAAAATTGGCATTGACTCATTTGGAATTTCCTTTGGAATACCTAAAGTCTCGACTTCTTCATTTTGAACTAGTTTCCAGGGAGAAGATGGCATGTTGATTGGCCTTGTAGGAGCTTAACCTTTAGGAGGTGTTGATTCAAGGTTCTTGGAGGTTGAGCAGTCCTTCTTTAATCAACCAAATGGTGGCCTATTTTATGACACCTTGTACGGTAGGATAGGATGTTCTAAGAGCTGATTTTTGCCACTTTCTCCGTCACCTACTCCTAACCATACTCTAGTTGGAAGAGTTGTCGAAAGATCAACCTCTACACAAACCTTTGTGTTTAGGCGTGTGGCCGAAAGATCGGGCTTGAGAGGCTTTCCCACGGCTTGAGCCAAGGAAAGAGTAAAAGGTGTTGGCACCTTGAAGATAGTCTGTCTCTTATAAAAAAAAAGTGCTGGTTCTTCTTTGAATGATTGCAACTCTTTCAAAGGAAAGGCCGAGTGTGGTAGAGATCCATCTTGTTTTTGACGACATCCGCAAAAGGCGAGCTTGCCCCTCGCCTGGTGAAGGGCCTCCATTTCCTCCATGGCCAATGGCCAAGAAGGAAGGAAAGTGAGTGAGAGAAAGTTTTAGAGAGAAGGAGGAGAGAAATTTTTTAGATTTCTATTAGAATAGAACTATCTTTCGACTCTTTCATGTGTCAATCTCTTCAAATGATTCCCAGCTAAAATTCCTAGCCTCTTTCGTCTATGCCAAATGCACCAAGCAAGAAAGGAGACAGTTGTGGAGTGAACTTCGATGCCTTCACCAGCCTAAAGTTCCATGGCTCGTCGGTGGTGACTTTAATGTTATCTTCACATCGGATGAGTATAAAGGGTCTTCAACCCTAGACATGGAAGCAATTTATTCAACGCCTACTCCAAGATTGCGGATTGATGGAATTGGCATATCAAGGTGCAAGTTCTTGTGCTGTCTCTTATACACATCTAGATGTGTATAAGAGACAGGTTTCCATGATATATGTTTGCAGTAATGAGTTCATGGAAACCTTTTATAGTATTGTAGTGGAACATTTTCCAAGACATGCTTAGATCAATCTCCGCCCCTTGCAAACAACTTCCATGCTTCCTCGGGCTCAAAGCAATTTTGATTTTTAAATATGTGGACTAAACACCACAATCTTTGTCCAAGATTGTAAATCTTGAACCCCCTCATCAAAATTGGAGCCATACAATTTTCAAAAATATTTTAGCAAAGTCAAATATGTTGATTTGAAGGTAAAAAGTACAAGTAAACCCTCCAGACAGCCAAGCCAAAGCAATCGAATTGCTCTAGGCGATGCACAAGCCTACCACACTAAATGCCTTCGGAAGAAGAATCATATTGGAGGCGAAAAGTGGGACTAATGTGGCTAAAGATGGAGACCAGAACACTCACTTTTCACTTCTCTCTCAAAGCTAAAAGGCAAAAATGCACATCTCAAATTAAATGGGGCATGGACTGAGAACGTTTCAGAAATAGAAGAGGAAGGGATCAACTTCTTTCAAAATCTTTTAAGGCAAGAAAATGCGGATTTGATAGATGATTCACTTATCAACAATATTTCACAAGTGATTTCAAGGAAGCCCGGAAGGAGTAGCAGGAATAGATGGATACAATGGAGTCTTTTTCACAATTTGTTAGAGCATAATTCGACAAGACCTACACAATGCAGTTAAGGACTTCTTGAAAGGCAAATGACTTCCAACAGCATTCACAAGTACACTTATCGCATTAATCCCTAAGGTAGCCAACCCGTCTTCTTTTAATGAGTTTAGGCCAATTAGTCTCTGCACTTTTTTCAACAAAATTTATACAAAAGTGCTGGCTAATCGGCTAGCTTTTATGCTGCCTAAAATTATTTCCGAGGAGCAGGTGGCTTATGTGAAGGGGTGAGAAATCACTGGCAACATTATTCTTGCTCAAGAAATGGTTGATTTTATGGATAGGAAAATGCAAGAAGGAAATGTGATTGTTAAATTAGACCTAACAAAAGCATTTGATAGACTCTTGGTAGTGCCTATACTCCATACAGGAATGTTGAAAAGCTAAATGGTCAACACTTCAAGAAAGTGGAGGGATATTTTTCCTAACAAGACAAGCATTTGAAGAAGCCGTAGTTTTAATTCATCAAGTGTTTCTTGAAGAGCCCACAAAAGATTTAGAGCTTAAGAGAATTTTGTGCTTAAATGTACATGCCATGGTGGATGTCTCTTATAACATCTAGATGTATAAGAGACAGGTCCTGGAGAAAGACCAATGATAGACTTTTATGTTTTGGGTGCAAATCCAAGCTTAAAGCAAGTATTTCTAAGTTCATTTCCCAAGACATTACAGGATGGAGCTGAATATCTATATCCACCACAAATACAAGTCTATCATTGGTCTTTCTCCAGATGTGTATAGGAGATTAGTGATCTTAGCACCAGAAGATATGTCATAAAAGGGAAGTGGTTCATGAGCATCTGAAAGGAGATCCATGTTAGATGATAAAGGCCAGATTTAGTACTTCTGGTAGTGGAGTTGCGATTGGATCTAGATGGTATAGAGAGACAGGACATCTCTCACTCTTTAAGAGACAGCACTTATACATGTTTATCCTACTAAGTATGATAAGCCAATTCAAGTAATTGTGATACAAGTAGAGCTATATCACTAATGAATCCAAATGATCTTCGTCCGAGGATTNCCGAAAAGGTTTTTGTAATTGATAAATTGACCCCAAGAACTTTAATAAAGTTAACAAATAACCCAAAAGGTTTTATAAAGTTCATAGAAACTCCAATGACTTTTGAAAATGACCAAAATAAACTAGCACCTTTTTATGAGTTATAGATGTGTATAAGAGACTCTACTTGATTTTTATAAAGGCCCCAAATAATTTTTAACTTTTTATAAAGTCCTAGAAGTTTTATAAAAATCAAGTAGAGTCCAAGAAGTTTTCAAAAAGTATAAATAGGTTTTCTCAAATATAGAAAAACTATATAAAATATATTAGTGTCTTAAAAGTATGTATTTACCATAGGAAAACTATATTATCCTATAGTCAATAGGGCATTTTTACGAGTATTAGGAGGCAAGTATAGACTAAATAAATATATTAGAAATCTTGTTGGATTAGTTATAGGATATTTTGAATAAATAATGGACATATTAAGTAATGAAATTATGGATTTTTATTGGTATCTTGAAGAGGATCCAACACAAAAGTAACACATTTGATAGCAAATGAGATAGGTGGTGCTTACCTTTGAAATTTTAAATTATTTTTGAACCTCAATTTTCTCAAAATTACTTTTGAAAACAATGTGAGTTCAGACAGTAAAGATGTGTATAAGAGACAGGGTACGTATTGTGTGAAAAAATGGTGTAGACTCTTTTACGTATAAGAGACAGATTTAACACTAGATACACAAAGGTTGGTAATTTTTAGAGGCACAAGTCGAATATGGAAAGACTCCAGAAAAGTTTTCATACCATTGGTTTTAAAGGTCAATTTACAATTGGATTTCTTGACTACAAACACATACTTATCGATTTTCGTTGGAGGAGGATTTTCTACGATCTTTGGCTAAACGCCAGGTTTGTCAACGGATATTACATGCGAGTTCTAAAGTGGCATCCACTCTTTAGCACCAACGCAGAGCCGTCCATAGTCCCCATAGGGATGTGTACCTTAAAGGACAAAAATAAGTTTTACACTAGGAAAAATATCCCTTCACTTTCTTGAAGTGCTGTCTCTTATACACCCCTCAAGTCAAGACTTGGCCACTACAAATTTCACTTGCCTCTTATCACCAAGGTATGTGTGGAGGTCGACCTCCTATCCGAACTCCCCAAACCCTAGTTGGGGTTGGTACGAAGGACATTTGGCAAAAAATCAGCTATGAAGAAGTGCCTTGCTACGGTACAAAATGCAAGAAAATTGGCCACGCTAACGAAGCGTGCAGGAAAGAAGAGCCGACATACTGGCAATACAATCTAGAGGCCCGTATGAGCAAATGAAGAATCAAGATTTGCGAGAGACTTTGATCCAAACACGCTGGACACCAGTGAAGCACCAAGAAACTAGACCATCTAGATCAAAGCAAGCTCCACCTCCTTCACTTGTAGATGATGGGACGAATTTGAATGGTCCACAAGATGTTGTTCCATCAGCAGTAAACAAAGCAACTCCACTACCAGAAGTATCACAGGGAGATGGCAATGCAAATAGGCATGGAAAATCAGTCCAACAAACACCACCAGTTGAGGCAGATCCACCAACCGTGAAGGGGCAATCAGCCATAGTGGAAAGGCTATCCCAACAACCGGAGATTGAAAATTCAAATCCGAACTTTGATGGGATTACGTCAATAGCCCTGGATAAGGTTAATAATTCAAACAAGGAGATAGAGTCAAATGACAACACGAGAAAATTGTGGAGGGTCAAATTTTGAACTCCTTGGCAGTTTCATCCCCGCTTTTTGCTACCAAAAGGTTTCT
>JANKKI010000502.1:600000-940013 GCA_025175665.1 Cinchona pubescens
AAGTGAATGTTATCATAAGGTTAAGAAACATAGAGCAATACCAATATATTTTTTATTTTGATACATATTTACACAATATGTTAAAAAATTAATTGCAATAGAGATTATATAAAAACTATGCGTTATTTTAGATATATTTAGAAACTACATATTTTTCAGTACAGTTTATCTGTATATTTAGAGTAAGATAAAGAATTTTTTCATTAACGTTTTCTACATTTAAAGCAAGATAAAAGAACAATATTTTATTTCTATCTTTTGATAATAATCTTAATATATTACGTGGTACCTATCCATATTATAGAGAATATATTTGTTTAATTTGCTTGGTTTGATGTCTTTGTTATTTACATTTTACTTCGGTTCATTTTTTCTTATTTTTTGAAATTTTAATTAATTATTTTTTAGTTATTACCATATATTATTTGATCTCATGTAAATATTTTTCCTAATAAAAGACTTCTAACACGCTTTATCTATAAAGTGATATTTGAAACTTGATAATGATTTTATTTTTTAATAATAATATAGAATATATAGATACATCTAAAAAGTTCAATATTATGAAAAAAAAAATCTTTATTTTTAAATGATCAAGTCATTGGTGGTGTCATAACAAATTATAATTTGGGAATATAAACGAGAAATAGAAATTATTTTGGAGCGAAATTAATCACACACAGCTTTTGTGTCATCAATATAATTGAAGAGATCAAACTTCAAAATTTCAATAGAATACTAAAACAGATATTATCATAAGTTTAAGAAATATAAAAAATACCAATTTATTCACTATATGTATAAACATTTTCACAATATGTTAACGATAATTAACTTTAATAGAGATTTATATAACATCCCAATTAAAGTATCGTATAATTTTAGACATCATTAAAACTATGTTTTTTCATTAGAATTGTGTGTATTTTATAGTAAGATAAAGGATTGTTTTTATTAATATTCAATGTATTTCAGAGTAATATAAAAGAATGAGTTATCAATTTAACTTTTTATAATGATTTTAATATATTATGTGAACCTCACAATAGTATGCATAAATATATTAGTTTAATTAGATTTTAAATTTTTATAATATTTTTGTTGATGTATTCGTTCTTTACATTTTAATTAGTTTTATTTTTTAATTTTTTGAAACTATAATTAATTTTGTAATAATTATCCATATATCAAGTTTGATTTCATGTAAATATTTTTCGGTGATCAAAGAATATCAATACTTCATTTATAAAATAATATTTGATACTTGATAGTGATTTTGTATTTTAATAATAACAAAGCATATCAAGTAATTGGTGGTGCCGATATAAAAAATTATTATATAAGCGTATAAAAGAGAAATAGAAATAAAATGCAAATAATGTCATATGGTGTAAAAATGAATGACATTAAAAATAATAATAAACAATAGTAAAACAAATAAAAAAAAAGTGAAAATAATTATAAAAAGAAAAGCAAAGATATTAAATATATACTTTAAAATATATACCATTTGTATAAAAAAATTCAACAAATAAATATTTACACTTTGTACTCTATACTATCCTTCATTGATTATTTATTTTTTTTAAGAAATAAAAATTTCTAACAAATCAAGAGTATTACACGTGTGAAGCATGTGCTTTTTTTCAAGTGTCTCTGTGTGTGTGTGTATATATATACACACACTAGAAAAAATTACGTTTTTCGCACGTGTAATACTCCTGATTTATTGAATATTTTGAAATATATATATAAATAATCAGTAAATGATAACATAGAATACAAAATATAAACATTTTATTTGTTGATTTTTTTTATACAAAAGATATATATATTTAATATCTTTACTCTTTTTTTCGTAATTATTTTTACCTTTCTTTTTTTTTAATTTTTTCAGAAAATTTTATTATTTGTTTAATGTCATTCGTTTTTACAACATATGACATTATTTGCATCTTATTTCTATTTCTCTTCTATATGTTTAGATAATGATTTCTTATAGCGGTACCACCAATTACTTAATCAGTTAAAAATAAAGATATTTTCTATAGTATTGACCTTTTTAAATATATTTGTATATGCTTTGTCAATACTAAAATACAAAATCACTATCAAGTACCTAACATCATTTTATAGATGAAATATTGATATTATTTGATTAGCGAAAAATATTTACATGAAATCAATAATGATATATGCATAATAATTATAAAAATTAATTATAATTTCAAAAAAATAAAAAAAATGAATCTGATTAAAATATAAAGAACGAATACATCAAGAGTTATTATAAAAATTTAAAATCTAATTAAACTAATATATCACGCATATTATTGATATATTCACATAGTAAATTAAAATTATTATAAAAAAATAAAATGATAACTTTTTTTTTATGTTAATCTGAAATGCACCGAATGTTCATAAAAATATTCCTTTATCTTACCATAATATACATGCAATGCTAATAAAAAACATATAGTTATAAAGATGTCCAAAATTACACGTTACTTTACTTAGGATGTTATATAAATCTCTATCACAATTAATTATCATTAACATATTGTGTAAATGTGTATACATATAGTAAATATATTGGTATTTTTCATATTTTTTAAAATTATGGTAACATCTGTTTTAGTATTCTATTAAAACTTTGGAATTTAATCTCATCATTCATATTGATGACACAAAATAGTAATTAATTTCGATCTAAAATAATTTTTATTTCACATTTAGATTCCCAAATTATAATTTGTTATAACGACACCACCAATGATTTGATTATTTAAAAATAAAGATTGTTTCCATAATATTGAACTTGTTAGATGTATCTATATATTCTTTATCTTTACTAAAAGATAAAATTATTATCAAGTATCAAACATCATTTTATAGGTAAAATGTGTTAAAATGCTTTTATTAAGAAAAATATTTACATGAGATCAAATAATTTATGATAATAACTACAAAATGATTAATTAAAGTTTCAAAAAAATAAGAAAAAATGAACTTAAGTAATACGTAAATAACAAAGATATCAAACTAAACAGATTAAACTAATATATTCTCTATAATATATATAGGTACCACGTAATATATTAAGATCGTTATCAAAGATAAAAAATAAAAGGTTGTTCTTTTATCTTGCTTTAAATATAGAAAACATTAATGAAAAAAATTCTTTATTTTACTCTAAAATACACGAAATTATACTAAAAAACTTGTAGTTTTAAATATATCCAAAATAACACGTTGTTCTTATATAATCTCTATTGTAATTAATTTTTACAATATTGTGTAAATATGTATCAAAATATAAAATTTATTGGTATTGTTCCAAGTTTCTTAACCTTGTAATAACATTCACTTTATGATTTCATCAATATTCTAAACTCTTTCCTTCATCCTAAATGGTATCGAACATAGTTAGTATAGAAATTATATTTTGATATAGTATTTTACTATGAAATTAAAATTTGTATTTATGAAATAAATAAAAAATTAAAGCTAAAAAAAGTTTGTGAATTTTATTTTCTTTTTTTGCATACTTTTCTAATTAATTTCTTGTATTGTTTAATAAGATATTTAATCTACATTTTTATTATTTTGTTAAATAGTGTAAAAATTGCATAGTACTTTTCAAAGTTAACGTGTAACGCAATGTATATCTACAATTATTTTAGAATATTTAATATTATGATTTAAATATTTGCATATATTCATGTTATTTTTATATCACTAAATTTTTTTCTATATGTCGTTCCAGCAATTTATGCGTATATTCATATAGGTTTTATGTAATACTCGATTTTTTCGCTCATTTCACGTATTTTAGTACTTGATCTTATCCCTTTAAAAACTCGTTAATATCCCTTTCGAGTATTAAATATTATCCTTTATAAACATTTTTTAAAGTTTTCTGGTAAAAGTATAATTTTACAAAATTAAAAGAGACTAAAGTGAAATTTTTAAAAATATTACCAGGTTTTCTCAATGAAGTCATATATGCCTTTCAAATCAAATCCGCAATCAAGGAGTATTTCTAGACTTTTAATCCAACTTCACAAGTAAGTTTTACTTCAAATTTTGTATGATTTTCATGTTAAATTTCAAGTTTTTCAAGAAATTAATTTGTTTAATTTTATTGTTTATGGTTTGATTTTATTACCAAATATGTTTATGAGCTACTAGGACTTGATTTGTGGTTTGAAATGAATTTTTAACAATTATTTTGATGAGATTTGAATGAGTGTTTTGACAATTCTTAACCTGGTGATATACTTGAAATTATGAACCCTAATTCTTAGATTTTTATACTTATTTTCACGAATTTAAGTCAACCCTTACTTGTTTGTGTTCGATTATTACGTAATTTGAGAATTTGGAATAATGTCCAAAAGTGAACCCCTACATCGATTTTTATCCTAATGGTATAACACTTTCTTGGTTTAGGTGACTCGGTGTTAGAGTTTTAGACTGTCGAAATTAGAATATGTCTACAAAATTAATTTTCGAGATAAGTAACCTTTATGCATTTTTGTCGATACTTTGTATATGATTGGTTTGCTACCCTAGAATAATTGATAGCAAGGTAAATATATTTATTTTGAATAATGTTTATAAGGTAAATACGTTTATAATTTATGTGTTCGTTATGTAATGTATTATTTATTCACTATTGCATTATGTGTTAATGAATGATTATTGTGAGTATAAGAGTTCAATGGGTCACTTGAGTAGACTTGGCTATGAGTGAGTGAATGAAATGATAGATTGAGTACGCTATTTTGTAAATGTTATACCAAGTTTATCAGAAAGATAAGTAATAGATACTCCGTTATACCTTGTCTATTCGGACGGATAATAGGTAGACCTGGATCCAGTGGTGGAAAGACTTTTGTGAACCATGAGTTTCTTGATTGATATTTGTATTTTAGTTATTGAAAATGTTCGTATATTATTTCCTGCACAGATTGTATACATATTATCTATTACTGGGGTTAAATGTTACTTACTAGGCACTATGTGTTTACTTTATTATTATTTTTCTCCTTTGTTTGCAGTCGAGAACCAATAGGAGATGTTAACAGATTCTGAGTCGAGTGCTGGCTTGGGAGGAGGTTACAATGCATACCCCAGTTATTGGAGTTAGAGTTTCCCTGTTTACCGTTTTAGTGTGAGATTTGTTCTTATGTTTGGGTCTGTATACCTAAGGACTACGTTAGAATTGTCTTGGATATCAAATGTCTGGTTGTCATTTCGTTTGTAGTTCGATATTTGTCTATAAGTGTGATTTTATTATGTCGTAAATGGTTGAGGTTATGTTTGTTGTGTATACTTCTTGTGATTTTGTCTTGGATGAATTTGAAATCTAATGACAAATATTATGGGTTGTTTATTGCTCTTGTACTGTGCCTTGCATGTTTCGGGTGATCCCTAGCTATGGTGTGTCATTGTCCCATTTTGGGGCGTGACATCTTACTATAATTATTCTATACTATTTTTTGTAATGCATCATACCATTAGTTAAACTTTTGGAAAATTCTACGATCCATTTTAGGGAACCATTCTCTTGCGCTTTAAATAGTTGTACAGTACAACAATGTATGTGCTTTAAAACCTTATACTGTGCAAGTTTTTAAAGCTAAGGGAATGGTTCCATAAAAGGGACTGTAGAATTCCCCTAAACTTTTTTTTTTTACCTCATCAATAGTTAATCTAAACTAATATATTATTTTATTAAATATCATAACAATTAGTATTGTAATTTCTAAAATTAATATTTAAACTCAATATATACCAATAAATATTTAGAGTATTTAATACTATAATTTATTTGCATAATATGTGTTGTTTCTATATTAAGTACTTATTTAAGTTTCTATATTAACATAACAAATTATACGTAGAATTCTTGTATGTATTATAATGATTATTTTGAAATATTTTAGGCATTGTATCGTATCACGAGTTAAATTTATTTTCTATCTCATCAATAGTTACTTAAACCAATATTTTACAAAATGATATTCTTAAAGATAAGGATTTTGAAATCAAATATTACTATTAAAGATATATAAAATTAACAAATTCTTTTATCTTAATTAAAAATTGTGAGTTTTCTATTTCGTACCAAAGTTTAGTGTCATTACTTGGTTAACTTTTTTTCTTCATGTATGGAAGGGAAAAACAAATTTAAATTAATCGTAACAAAAAAATTTAAATGAGATAAGTGGTAAAATAGTGTTATATACTCTATTATTTTTTTAAGAAAATAATGTTATATACTCTATTTTTTTATTTTTATAAATATTAAATTTTTATTTGTACAATTATTAATTTTGTGATTTTTAATGTGGAGGAAAACTTTGATATTAAAAAGGCAAAGGTAAGCTTAAAGTGAAAGAATCTATTAATACTAATAAATTTGAAAATCGATCCAATAATTTAACTTATCTACTATGATGAACAACAAATAGTTATTATATATTGATCCTATACCACAACAACTATACGTTGTAATTAAAATAAATACATGATTAATCACATTATAATAGAGTCAAAAATTTAATATTTTTATTCAAAATAGTTCTAAATATTATTGGCATATAAAAATATATAAAAGTGTCTAATTAAATAATATGCAATAGTAACTTGAATAAACATCTAGAGAAAAGAAAATAATTATATGTGAATCAATAATATTTAAAAATAGTTATAAAAGACTATTTTTATTAGGAATAAAAAATAAAATAATTTGAATACATATAATAGTTATAAAATAATATTTTTATTTATTTATTGCTCATATATAATAATTTTTCTACTCTTAGAAATATATACCTTCTTTTTATGTATTTATGCGAAAATTTCGTACTAACATAAGGAAGAAAATTTTTGAATATACATAATAGTAATAAAAAACTATTTTATTTTATTTTTCATCAAATATAAATTTTTTTATACAAAAAAAAAAATTACCATCTTAATGCATTTATACCCAAATTTTCATATAAATCTAAAGAATTATGTGTATAACAGTTTAAAATATATATATAATAAATAATCTTTGTATTATAAAAGATAGATAATCTTATTATATTTAATAGAGAGTATTTTAAATAGGCTAATTATAATTCATGAAGGGCATGTTAGATATAACTATTTAATTAAGTGTGTATTAGGCCGCAAAAAATAAAAAAAATAAAAGATTATATATTTCGATTAGGATTGTCTAACTAAAAATAGGTAACAAAATGGTAGTTTTCTAAAAATTAGGTAGTTAGATTAGAAGAGTAATTTAGTTATATTTTTCTATGAATTATATATTTCAATAAGGGCAAGTATTTTAGACATTACAAAAAAGGGAGAAACACTTGAAGGAGAGAACGACAAAAAGAAGGAGAAATAACTCACATACACACATATATATATATATATATTCTTTCTCTGCCACGAATTAGAAGAGTTTTATTATAGTTGTTCAATGGGAATAACTTTGTTTCAATATTCTTTTGGACAATGGAAGAGTTTAAGCAAGAATACAGAGAATGGAACAAAATTAATTGTTAGTCAATATTAGTAAAAACTACAACTGTGTGAAAATTCTATAATTCTAATAATAACTATGTGTTTTAAATATTTATACAATACAATATTAGGAGAATTTTGTAATCTATTTTAAAGAATCATTCTCTTAATTTTAAAAACTTGTATAATATAAACTTTTAAAACACATGGTGTTGTATTATATATAAATATTTAATGTACAAATGAATAATTTTCTAAAATAAATCGTAGAATTATTCACAATATTACATATTTTAAAAAGTTATATTATATAATTTTTTAAACTAATGAAATACTTCATTCATTCATTCATACATACATACATACATACATATATATATATATATATTAAATACGTTTATCTCCTACTCTATTAATAACTCGAACTTATTACCAACAAACATTTTAGTTACTTCGTCATAAACTTCCCTATATATCTCACTATTAACTGTGTTTATTATTTTACATAAGTTGCGGCTTCGAGATATTGTATGTAATGAATAATGATAACGTGGGGTGGGAATGATGGGTGAGGAGCAAAAGTTTCACACACACTCTCATGCTACATAATTGCACCCATTCTCATGCTTAAAAGCTTAATGATTTTGCTTCCCATGTTCCATATCCAGCAATCATCTCTCCATAAAGCTTAAAAGTCTTAGAACCATCGTTTCTTCACTGTAAAGAGACATATTCCCATATCAAATCCAACTCTTTCAGAAATTATGTACTGTTGTCACACTACATTTCTGCTGCCTGTACAAATATTTGTTTGGCCACAGAACAAAAGTGTTGCAATTTCCTAATTAGATCTGAGCATAGCACCGCTTTTGGCCTGCACGAATTGCCTAGTTGGGTCGATAAATAATTTTTATAAACCAAAATATAGTAAATTTTATATGTGATATATAATTTATGTGTTTTGGTACATATAGATTTTAGTTCGTACAAAAATTTATTAGTTGGCGTTATAACATTCTAGTTTTATGGCTTTGGTCTTTTGTTATACGTTTTTTGATGTTATGTGATTTGGTAATATATATACTTTTTAGATACGAAAATATTCAATGAGATCAAGTGTCATCTTGATGTGGTAATATATATACTTTTTAGATACGAAAATATTCAATGAGATCAAGTGTCATCTTATGATAAAACATAACACCAAAAAGTATGGATACTAAATAAAAGTCTAATACCCAGTTCTATCCCCCTTTCTTGGTAGAAAGACATGCTTCTCCTATAGGGTGCAAATGTTTCTGCATCTTTAAGATAATTAAAGACTACTATAATTGGTAAAAGTATAAATTGCAGATAAATTGAACACATGAATGAACCTTAATCGGAGGAGGTCAAATGGGGGGTGAGAGGCCACTATTTTGAAAATTAGTGCGGCCATTCATCTCTTTAAATTGTTCTGGTTGGTCACAAACCGAGATAAAAGTTCTCAGTTAGACTTGCTAAATGCAAGATTTTTGGCTTCTCAACTTTCTCATTCTCTATAATCTATACCAAAAATAGCACATTAAATTTAATAAATTAAATTGGCAGGAAAGGTTTTAATGTTTCTAATTTAGTTATGGTTAAGATATCCAGAAACATTATAGATTTGGATCGTTTCCATTTCGAGTAAATAATTATTCTCTATTTTTCTTTAAAAAAAAAATTTTAAAATATTGTTAAGAAATCAAGACTGTTCATCATTCACATAATGTTTTATAGAAATGTCTTACAAAAAAAATTAGGGGAAAACAATTACTTTTTCTATTAGATTAAACACTTTTATGTTTTATTAAAATTTAAAAATTTTTGTATCATCATATGTGACAAATAAATTCGACGATCAAATTTTTTTTTAAATGACTTTTTTTTTGGGATATGATGACTAACAAATGATATAAAACTAACAATACATTCATCTTATTTAATTAAGTTTTAATTATTCAAACATAAATAAATAAACAAATAAATGGAGAAAACTTTCAACTTGGGAATAAATATTTGTGATGTTGCATTCTCATGTTTATCGTAAACTTTTATCCTCCTTATGATAAAGTAGTAAAATAATCCATATTTTTTAGGATGACTGTTGAGTATTGTTAAAAACTTTCTTCCGAGTAAAAGGCAACAGCAAAAGAATAGCAACGAGAATCGCAACACCTGTTAAGACCTGAGAGCCCCAACATTTTCCTTGACGGTGGAAAGATAAGACCGAGCGAATGGGCGAGTGGCTGTCCAAAGCTAGAAATTCGGATGTTCAGTGGCAGGCCGGAACGCATTTAAGAGCGATTTTAATGTCCATTCCCAGGTTGGTTTCTGTTTCATTTCCTTTTTTATCTTCTATCTCTCTCTTACGGTATTTGAATTGAAACTCCCATTTCCGAGGCCTCCCCCGGCTAACAAATTGAATCCAAAGGACTCCTTTTGCCTCTAAGGTAGCTTCCCCTTTCTCTTCTTCTCCCTTGAAGTATTTGTGAACTGACTCTCTCAGAGGCAATTTAGCGAACAGTTTAAGTGTTTAATGTGCATGTGATTTTTACGTGTATTCAGTGGTTTGTTATTCAGTTTGGATTTGGGTTTTGGTTGTTGGTATTCTGTTGTTTAAAGGGTTTGCATATTTTTTTGTTTTAATACGTCAAGTGGGAGGAATGAGAGACGAGCCTGGTAAAAAAAGCCATTGGCTTTATTTGTGTTACTCGTTTTTAGGTGGAAATTTTGAAAATGCATTAATAATTGGGAATTCTTGTGTCATTGCACTGTTTCTTTTTGTATCAAAACTCAGTAGGATGCATTTGGAAAGAAAGAAATGATGCATTTACTGGTTGAATGGCTTGATTTGATTGAGCATTCCAATCAATGTGGCTGCATACAATTTTTTTGTTCATAAAGGTTTCATGGTTATTTTGTTCTGTCACATGGCCTTGCAGCCTGAGCATGACTTTTTTCTATTATTTTCGCTCTCTGTTTTGCTTTCATATTCTTATAAATAGATATGTGGTTTTGGGAGTATGAGATCAGCATGGACTTATAGGCTTGAAATGTGCATTTGGTTCAAGATGAACTTATAGCAAGAGTCAGGTTTGGTTTGTTACAAAATGGGAGGTTAAGGCTTGTCAGTAGCCTTGCAGTCTAGGTTTTGCACCTTCTGTATTTTTCTTGATATTGTTTTCTAACTCGAGGTTGTTAGTATTTCCCAGCTGACTATATATGGATAAAAGATGGCAGAGGCCGAGGATATTCAGCCACTTGTCTGTGACAATGGAACAGGAATGGTTAAGGTACCAATGTGGACATTAATGTTTGAAATCCAAACAATGATTTATTTCTAGGTTATTACAGAATGCTATTCACGGCCATGAGGGAGTGTCTGCTTCATTTTTTTTTTCTCCCTAATGCAATGCCAATTTCCAGGCAGGATTTGCTGGAGATGATGCTCCCAGGGCTGTTTTCCCTAGTATCGTTGGACGCCCACGTCACACAGGAGTTATGGTCGGAATGGGCCAGAAAGATGCATATGTTGGGGATGAAGCTCAATCAAAGCGTGGTATCTTATCTCTGAAGTACCCAATTGAGCATGGTATAGTGAACAATTGGGATGACATGGAGAAAATATGGCATCACACTTTCTATAACGAGCTTCGTGTGGCCCCAGAAGAGCACCCAGTTCTACTCACTGAAGCACCTCTGAACCCAAAGGCTAACCGTGAGAAAATGACTCAAATCATGTTTGAGACATTTAATGCTCCTGCAATGTATGTTGCCATTCAAGCTGTTCTATCCCTCTACGCCAGTGGTCGTACAACTGGTAAGTAATAGTATCAAAAATTTCATTATCAGGTAGCAAACGATGTAATCTATGTAGGCAGTGGTAGTGTATATTAGAGGACATTAGGAATTCATCAACATTCAATTTGCTTTTTCCCCTCCTCCAATGCTGTTTTTTTTTCTTTCTCAAGGTATCATCAATAAGCTAATTAGTTAGCATCAAATGATTTGAGCTTCAGTTTTCATAGTCGAGAGTTGGTTTACATCGGTTATTTATTAGTTTCATGTCCAATGAATGTTATGAATTTCTAAAGGAACTCATTTCGAAGTGAGAGATAAATTCTAATTTAAAGAGATAAGAATTATTTCTTGCTCAAAATCTATTAGGTCTTGTATCTGCGTGTATTCTTCGCAATTTATACACTCGAGGAGCAGCAGTTTAATGTCTATTCAGTATTCTTAATTTCAAATGACCTTCATACCTTGGATCTTTGTTATATTGATTTGAGTGTCTACCATGTTCTAAATATTGTCATGTGAAACTGATTGGGACTGGTTTTCAAGTATATGCTGATGTGAAGATAGTGTCAACTTTTTGCTGCAGGAATTGTCTTGGACTCTGGAGATGGTGTCAGTCACACTGTTCCTATCTATGAGGGATATGCTCTACCACATGCCATTTTACGTCTTGACTTAGCTGGTCGTGACCTTACTGATGCCCTCATTAAAATCTTGACAGAGCGTGGCTACTCCTTCACTACCACAGCTGAACGTGAAATTGTGAGGGATGTGAAGGAGAAACTGGCATACATTGCTCTTGATTTCGAGCAGGAGTTAGAAGCTGCAAAGACCAGTTCTTCTATTGAGAAAAATTATGAGTTACCAGATGGGCAGGTGATCACAATTGGGGCTGAGCGTTTCCGATGCCCAGAAGTCCTTTTCCAGCCTTCAATGAGTTGGAATGGAAGCTGCGGGCATTCATGAAACTACATATAACTCAATCATGAAATGTGACGTTGATATCAGGAAGGATCTTTATGCAAACATTGTACTCAGTGGTGGTACAACTATGTTCCCAGGTATTGCTGACAGAATGAGCAAGGAAATCACTGCTCTGGCCCCAAGTAGCATGAAAATCAAAGTGGTAGCTCCACCTGAGAGGAAGTATAGTGTGTGGATTGGAGGTTCCATTTTGGCATCTCTAAGCACCTTCCAGCAGGTTAGTTGTTCTAAATCTTACTGTTTGACTGCCATAAACGTTGCCTATAGCATTTATTACAGTCAAAGTTTTTCCTGCCTGCATTGGAATTTAAATGGAAAAGCAACAAAACAGTGAATTTCTGCCTACGTGGTGCATGTTTTATGTACTATGAACCGCAATGAGTATTGATTTTGATGACTTTTCTATGTTCCTTTGTTGCTAAATTTGAGAGTTGATTTTCTTGTTACTGCAAGTTCTTTGGAATTTTGATGTGCTACCAGATATAAACAAACAAACCAAGCCTTAATCCCACTAAGTAGGGTCGGCTGCATAAATCCTGTTACGCCATTGTACTCTGTCATGGACCATATCCTCGTCAAATCCTAGATAGGCTATATCTATCCTACAAGTAGACCCACCAAGTCTTTTTCGGTCTTCCTCTACCCCTCTTATGTTGACTAGTTTCTTTAAAATCTACTCGCCTGACAAGCGTTTCTACTAGTGTCTTAACACATGACCTAACCACCTTAAACGTGTTTCTCTCATTTTCTCATCAATAGATGCTACTCCAATCTTCTCATGAATATGCTCATTTCGTATCTTGTCCATCCTAGTGTACCCACACATCCATCTTAACATTCGCATTTCTGCTACTCTCATCTTTTGCTCATGTGTGTGATTCACTGCCCAACACTCAGACCCATAGAGTATCGCTGGCCTAATTGCCATTCTATAGAATTTATCCTTAAGTCGTAAAGCAGAATTTTGCGGTCACATAATATTCTCGATACCATTCTCTATTTAGTTCATCCCGCTTGTATCTGATGTGTAACATCTCGATCTATACCACCATTACTCTGAATAACTGATCCTAAATATTTAAAATTTTCACTTATAGGTATCTCTTGATCTCTGAGACTAACCCTTATTCCATTGCTACGTGCACCCTTGCTAAACTTAAACTCTATATGTTCTGTTTTTGATCTACTAATTCTAAACCCTTTTGCCTTAAGTGTCTCTCTCCAAACCTCGAGTTTAGCATTAACCCCATCTTTTGTTTCATTTACTAACACAATGGCATCTGCAAATAACATACACCATGGTATTTCCTCCTATATGTGCCTTGTAAGTTCATCTATGACCAACGCAAATAGATAAGGACTTAGAGCTGAACCTTGGTGTAAACCTATATTTATAGAGAACTCTCGTGTCAACCCTCCTGGTATTCTCACACTTGTAACCACATCCCTATACATCTCCTTTGATTGATTGTATGTATGCTACTCTAACTCCTTGTTTTTCTAAAACTCTCTACATAACTTCTCTAGGGACTCTATCATATGCCTTTTCAAGATCAAAGTAAAATAGTGATCAAACCCTGGTATGTTAGTAATCCTGTGATGTAGTCATACATTGCTTTGAATGAGCAAAGTAGAGTGCTGAACATTTAGTGTGAGCCCAATGTAATGGCTTACACTTTTTGGTCAAAGTTCAGTTCGAATTTTTATTCTGAGCCTTTACTTCTCTGAACTTATCCTGTTGAGTCTGCTGATTTTTGTTTTTTTTAGTCCACTAAATGCTATATGTGCATTGCCTATAATGAAAATGGGTGTAACACTGATGAAGGACTTTTTCTGTTCGGAATACAGATGTGGATAGCAAAATCCGAGTACGACGAGGCTGGTCCTTCCATTGTGCACAGGAAATGCTTCTAGTAATTTGGAATTGGAGAATGCAAGATTTCTGTCATTTGTTGTTTTAAAGATAAACTTGCTTCTAGCAAGCTTTTTCATTCTGCTATTTATTTGTTTTGAGAGCAATAACTAAGAAACTAGTTTAGAAAAATGCAGAAAATAAGATCTTGTAATATCACTTTTGCACGAGTTATGTACACATTTTCCCTTGAATGCAACATAAACAACCTATATTTTTTCTGTATTTTTTTGTTGCTTAATTTGTAAAGCTTTTTGGTATTCAGGATTAGCACACGTTTATTTCCATACATGAAGATCTTGAGAAATGAGAATCTAAAAATTACTGCTAAAGATTAGGCTGAAAAAAGAGAAAATCATCTTCCAAGTACTAGCATTGGCTAGCTTCCATTCTGAAAATATCTACATAGTACACAAACATGATCACAGAAAGAACAGAATATTAAGGTTTTTGGTTGCAAACCACAAGGGGTGGCTTCAAAATGCCCGCAGGACATGATCTCTTGAAGAAAGAAGGGAGAGACTATTAAGGTGGTCGTTGAGGTTGAAGGGATGATCTACATCTTCAATGGCGACGTTCTTCATCCTCAAATCAGCTTCCTGTTCACTCAAAAGAGCATTTGACTCCTTTGCTGAATCCCATTCTTCCGACTCCTCGTGGGGGACTTCCTCTTTAGGTGTCATTTTTTGTTTGAAACTTGTTCGAGCATTATCATTTTCAAGCATCAACTGATCATCAGAATTGCTCAGGGAGATTGAATTTTCAGTACTGGCCTGCTGTGTTATTTCTTGCTTTTCATTATCGAAAAATGAGAGGCTATCTTCTTGATTTCCATGTTCATTAAACTTAGAGTTACATTTTGCAAATGATTTCATTGATGATTCCTGTAGAACTCCTTGGTCTGAAGAATTCCTGTTGCAGAAGCTGCCAAACCCTTCAATCCCTCTTGATACCATTCTGGACCTGTTTCTCTCTTCTTTCAAGAATGGCCTATCATCAAGCAGCTTCAATATTCTCTCAGACTTCTTTCTAACATTCAGACCCCAGTTGAATCTGTACTAAACTATTCAAGTGCAGAATTGGTGAGAATCTACCTTACCTTAACTCTGGAAATAAAAGTTACTAGAAAAATGTAACTTGAAAGAAATGGATTTATTTAATACCCTTTCTCATCAATATATTCAAAGCTTCCAGTTTCTCTAATTACATGTTTATCATTCTGAAACTCCTCTGACACCCTCTCAGGTCCATGAGTTAACAAGTGTTCTAACACAATTAAAGCGTTATATGACATCCTCCAATTTTTTCTATCAAAACCAACCAGCCTGAACCATAAATTAAAACAAATCAAGCCTCCAATCAAAGCCTTCAACTGATAAATTAAAGTATGAAAAATCACAGAAACAGAACCCTACAGACCTCTTATGCAGTATGTCCACAATTCTTGAATAATCATCTATTTCGAAAGCAGCCCTCGATATCATTTTTAAGGTACGCGTATCCGGAGCTCCTGGATTTCCATTTGTAGCTTCCTCTACCAATCTTTTTAAACAGCAAAAATTTCCAGTATACAATCTTAATAAGTAGTTACTAATATTCAAAGCCGGATCACGTAAGACGTTAAGTGATAAAACATTTACTCATGGTTCGAGTTACTGGAGGTAGAAGGATAGGTGGATTTAGGAAACTTACAGCTGAGCTGGTGTAACATCAGTGAGGGCCAATCTGGCAGTCTTAATCTTCTCCTTGAGGAAGAAAGAAGCCTGTTTCTTGAATTCATGAAAAATTGGTGACCCCATTTTCCCAGTATTGTTGTTGCCTCCTAGAATGGAAGACATGTTCTTTCTTGGAAGCTAAACCTTCCGCCCAAAAACTCAAGATTAGAAAACATTTTGCACTGTTTCTTGAATTTTGCAATTTTTTTTTTTAGGATTAAAAATAGTGCTCAACTAATCCATGACGCACCCAATGAAACACCAACTCTTTAACTAATAAAGTTGAGAAATTGCATACGTATATGGAGAAATTAAATGGTATAGAAAAATGGACCCTTGGCCATGGTGGCATTTATGAGTTATGGTATATTGGGATTTACTAAGGTGGCATAACTGACTAATTCAAACAAGATTATTAAAAAGATTGTTGATAAGGATGTGTTTGGTTTGGATGATATTGGTAATTACATGTTGAGATGTCGGAAATTCCAAGTTGCAGTCCAGGCTTTGGTAATATGTATCGATGTATAATGGTTTTGGACTTGAATGTCTAGAGTTTCGGAGATTCAGAACTTTTAATATAAAAATGTTTGAAGTCAACATCTCAGATCGGCAATGAGTTGCGGGCTTTAATTTCCTGTTTAATATCTGCAAGTCTTGAATTTGATTGCTCCAAGAGGAGTTCTACTTTTTCCAAGAAGAGTTCTTTGTTTTTCTTGTTCACTTGTTTTCTTTGTATTCATTTCACCAAACCAAGAAGATATTGAGGTAGTTGGTTTATGGGTACGGGGGAGAAAGAGTGAGAATTAAGATTAATGATGCTTATTAATGTTATTTGCTTAATCATTATAAGAATGAAAGTGTTATAGAAAATACTTGTTTTCATTCCTCACTTGTCACTTAAGTTTCAAATTAATTTAACTTATTAATATAATAAACTCATTCATTGTCTAAACCAAACAAGTAAGAGATGAATGACATAAACCCATACCGATAGTAAAATTTATGATTCTCACGATTCTGATTCCCGAATATTAACCAAACATCTCCTAAGTTAAACTAGATTAGTTACTTTTTACCTCTCCCATAATTTGTTTCTTTCTTTCTTTAAATTTTTACTAGATAAATTCATGGGAAAAAAACTCTATTAATTCCTCACATTTATTCATTTTTAATCTCTTAAATTCAAATTAATATATTTAAAATGCACCATTTTTGTCCTTGCACACAATTACAAACATATTTTGACTTGAAATACTTATATGTATATTACATTTTTATATACAAAATTTAAATACTAAACAATAATATTTAAAACCCCATTCGTCACTATCCCAAAATTCTCATTTACCATCACCACCCATATTCCTGCTCCCTCGTCACTTTTCCTCTACCACCCATACTCCAACAATCGCAATCCACTTCTTTTTGGGATAATTTAGTTTTTAATGTGAAGTATTATCAATTTTGCACTTAAATATATTACATTCGATATGTATGGAGTATTTCAAACAAAATAAACTCGTAATTGTTTTGAAGGACCAAAATGATACGTTTTGAACTTTTGAGTAATTAAAATGCATCATTTTGAATGTGATGGATTAAAAAAGTATAAATGTAAAATGTGAAGGACTATTAACTGTAAATTCATATAGGTTGATGATAAAAGTTGAACCTTGCAGCTATATTTGCATTTGTACAAAATGACAAAATCACTAATGTGTTACTAAGTCAAGTAAAGAATGAATGAAATCCGATTAAGTATAGAATTAATGATTTAATATGATTTGTCAGTAGTAATTTTGACAAATAATTTTCAATTTATGGCTTTGTAAATCATTTTCCCAACACTCTATATACCAGAAGTAAATATTATTGTATTTATTGCGTGTTGATTCATTGGGCCAAAAATTACATTGTACAAAAGTGTGGCCCAAATAAAGTTTGTCTACCTTGCTATTGGGCCTATAATGCTTCCTCTTTGAGTTTGTTGTAAAATCTTTTTCAACCAAGCTTTAGTGGAGATTGGCCTGTCTATTTGGAATAGAAGTAAACCACAGATCGCGTTTCTGCTCTACAAATTAAAAAAGACACTGTATTTTATTATTTTATACTTCTAATTCCTAATTTAATAATGCAAACGAGTGGCTTCCACCATACTAATACCTTTTTAAAAATTCACTTTCAACTAAATTTGAAGTTCCTACAAAAAAAAAAAAAAAAAATAAAATAAAATCTACCCGGATTAATTCTCCTACATATTTCAAGAATATTTTTTCATCACAAGTTATACACTATATTTGAAACGTTAGTATCCAAATCAAATGTTCTCAATGAAAATATTTATACTCCTCACACACGTTCCGAAACAACTAGCTTACATAAGTGGGCTGGGCCCATATAATGCATAACCTTAATATTTGTGAATAGTAACCCGCTTTTGATTCTATTTTTGAATACAACGAGAAATTTTATTTTAGCCATGAATAGTTATTGGACATATTCACTAATTGCTTTTCAATCAATAGGAGTATATTATTGGAATGCAAGGCCCATTTTTCTAAATAGGGTGACTCTCTTATTTTTCAAAAATATGAGCTTTTCACTCTAAATAAAAAATTTCTATTGATTGAGGAACAATTATTAGACATACCTAATAATTACTCTTTATCGATATAAAATTTCTCTCCATACAACTAGTGCAAGTTGCAACTCTAGCTTTGGGGCTCAGTTAATACGCGAGTGTCCACATATTTACATTTAGTCAGGCGTGAAAGTACAGACGGAATAGGGTCCTCCAACTGAGGATAATAGAAATTCTTTACTAGTGGCTTTATGTTGTAGAATGATTAATAATAATTATTGAATTATTTCCATAAAGTAAGAGATTTCATATTTTTTTAAAAGAGTCTATCTTTTATGAATGATTTAATAATTATACAAGTTGTCCCATATTTACTGGCAGGGTAAGTTAGGAGTTGGATATTCATTGAAATTCATAGACACCAGGAAAAAGGAATGCTAAAAATTCTAATCCAGGAAAATTGAATGGGGATAAGCTAAATTTAGCAAGCAGCACACATGAAACGTTGATGATAGTACAAAGAATTTCAAGTACTAATGACAAATTAAAATACTTTACAAAAGTCATATTTTAAAATTATTTTTTAAATTTAATTTATGTATTAAAATCTTATCAAATCAAATTTTAGATCTCGATTGAAATTTTTTTCCTATTTATAAATTTAGTAACATATCGACTACTTTTATTTATCGTTTCGTATAAATGAACCGGAACCACAAAATGATAGATTTTCTATTTAGTAGGAACCGATGAAATCTAATAGTCCAACCGGCCAACCATCCCATGTCCCACCATTGTGCTGCATTTAGTACTACTGTAATGAATTCGGAAAAAATTGGTTGGCAGTTAGACAGATCAAACTGATGATTCTTCTGATCAACTCATTTTCACCAAAATATTCAAGCTAAGCTATTGCTGGTGTCATTTTTGCCGCGTCACTCGTCTCGAGTCCCAGCCAACCAGATGCCGGGAGGGCGGCCTTTTATTTAATTTCTTTCAAAACTAAATGCATGAACATATATAGACATGGAAAGATACTTGATCGAATTTTGTGTCATACTTGTAAATTTTATTGTTAGAGGTGTTCACATTTTGGTTTAAACAAACAAATAGACTGAATCAAACTAAATTAGATTTTGGAGTTTGGTTATTCGAATAAATCGAAATAAAAACTAGACTAAGATTTTGAGAGTTTGGTTCGGAGACGATAACTAATTTGTTTATATTGAACAACCGAATTATCGGTCGAAATTTGTATCATTATTAATATATATATGTATATATAATATTATTTTAGTATTTAGTACATACAGTAAAATAGACTAAATAATAAATATTAAAGCCTAAAAGCTAAAATATCATATTAAAGTAAATAGTAACTAAGAGCGTTCACACTTTGATTTCACCGAATAAACTTATAGAATGAAACTAGGTTGGATTGTTGTCATGGGATTTGGGAGCTGAGTCTTGTGACCGCAGTGTGTTTACCTACTACTGCCCACTGCAACAGTAAACAGTAGAAATGGGTTAATTTTTTTTAACAAAATTAAATAACTAAAAAGTTTGGTTAATGAATACCGAAGAAAATTTTGATTAACCGACCAATTATAGAAAACTTTGGATTTGATTTGATTTTGATTTTCTTAAACTGAATATCAAAAAATACTAAATTTTTTTACCGAACTATTAAATGTACCAATTAACACCCATGTAGAACCATGCATATAGTTATTGCTACTACTAATCCCCAAGCTAATATAAAGGGATGGTGATTTTTTTTTAAGCCTTCAAAGTTAATTTTTTTAAATATTTAATATTTTTTTAGCCTTCAAAGTAAATATGAAGTGAAAATGATCTACTAAAAGATGCGCATAAATATCATTTCTTGACAAGACATAAGGGATATTTTAATTTTATTTAAAAACAAATGTAAGGTAAAACCAAAACCATCAAGTATTTTTATTTGTTTGGGTAGGAAAAAGAGATAACATAAATATGAGACTATTTCAAATTGTCAATGTAAGCCAATCTGTATGATTGTGTGTCTAGTGATCTACTATTTGACAGCCTCCTCTCGGAGACAGAAAAATGCACTAAGCTACAAAAACTCGCCAACTTGCTGTAATGTGAGACAATTTGCATTAAGGCCAAAAATCAATTATCAATGAAGACCAAAAGCAACTAGGAACTTAATTGGCAAAATGTCTTTTTGTGAAGATTGGAAACTTCCCCTGCTGCAGCCCATTGAACAAAAAGGGATCTTCTTGAGAACTTTGATTCAACATGCATAGAGAATTTTCTAGGAAGGGTATTTTGTAGATTTGAGAGAACCTAAATCGATCTCCAAAATAATACTATGATGCCAATCACAACAAAACTTTTCTTCTTGGGATATCATTTATTCAAGAAATTACAATTTTATATGACAGTTTATAATTGACAAGGAGCAGCTTGTACACCTGACCTTTACAATCCTCGCCACCCACTACATTGCACAATTAAGCAGCAAAGAGCTTAATTCGCCATGTTACATGGGTGACTAAGGAAAAAGAACATCAAAAATGGATGCCTGATATTTTCTTTTCTTTTTTTTTTAATGGTTTTTTCAAATGTCTCTATTTCGTTTGTCATCCTACCTATACACAGGATCTCCATATCCTCCCCTCCAAAGAAATAACAATGATCGAAACATCATCATGATATCGGCGTCTATCCCCTTGTGGAATTTCAAGCAGTTCATGAAAGTCCATACCTGAAACGGAAGAGACACAAATTTAGCGTGGTTTTTACATAAGCTACCCCTGATGCCTTGATAGACGAAATGAATATCTGTTGTTTAAAAGATTTACCAGCTTTCTTTGCAGCTCGAAATAGCAATTCCTCTACCAAATGCTGTGCAGGATCCCCTTCAGGAGACCAGGAGATGAAAAGTTCAACTTCGGAGACAGCCTCTTCATTTGTGAAGTATTGATAGAGTCCATCTGATGACAATATCAAAAACCTGTCTCTTGGCCCTAATCTGTGGTGACAGAGTGATGGCAGGCAATTGATATATGGGGAAGTTCCGATATAATCTATTCTGAACATCTCTAGGAGTGCATCATTCCATTTTGGCTGCAGGCAGAAAAAATTGCAAATTAAAACCCCTGAATCAGAAATCTATCTTTAGTAAACCAAAATTTTAGATGAATATAGCATTGTTAAAACTGTTGACAGACTCTGCCACCCCTTCAAAAGAAAATAATCTCTCAGATTATCAGGTCAATGGAGGCAGTTAACAGTGTAACAAAGAGCCCCTTCATCATGAATCAAACCAGAAATGTTCATATCACGAACTTCCAAGATGAACTGACTCAATCAATAAGTTAAGTAATTTGAGCAACAAAGTCCCATATTGTTTGAGGTTCTCTAACACAAATGCACATTAGTGAATATGTCCTAGCATTCAAATGTAAACCTACAAGAGTATCATCTTCGTACTATTTAGGACTATATATGCCATGTCAAAAAGTGAATGTGTGCACTGCAGTGATGTTTCATATACCATTCAACTGAAGTCAAAGACAACAATATGATTGGTTATTGGTCGATTATGGATATAAAGCAGTGTTGCTTCTAATAAGGTGATTTAGGTGAAAGCTTGCCAAATACATAACCTTCTGTACTTAGTTTTAGAAAATCATGGTAAGCAAAACAAGAAGCCTATAGCCAAATACATAACCTTCTGTACTTAGTTTTATTAGAAAATCATGGTATGCAAAACAAGAAGCCTATCTCAGAATATGCCTGAAAAAACAAATAGATGATTGGTTTATTACTCTACTAGAAAGGCTTATAGGAAAGCATAAACTTTGTTCTCACTCTTCTTTTGATGTGAACTGAAATGGTGGAGTTTTCCACAACCAAATGAGGAATCTACTTTTTTCCGCAAATTCAGAAAAGAAATCAAAATTACTTTTCATATCTTCCTACAAAAATCCCTTTCAGAAGTTTGACTTTCAGTGGGCCTGAAAGGCCAGATTCCACAGTACCTGCTTTAGGAAACCAGCACCAAAAGCTCGAGTGACCTTCAGCGAACCTTTTACACGATCATTCATTACAGCACAAGCATCATCAAGGTGTTCACTTTTAATTCTTTGAACTTCCTGAATACCATGAAGTAACACAAACATTCGTCAATTGTAGACAAACAGATAAATTTGGTAATTAAGAGCTTGATCAGCTAAAGCATATATGCTAAAATCAGGAAAAGAGAGTCGAGTTCTCTTTACCTCTTCCACGGAGGTGCTATGATCCACGGTGAGCTGAAAAGCACTCAAACTTGGTAATCCATTTGATGATCTATCACCATCAACCTCTAAATCATGCAATGTTTCTTCATTGATCCTTTCCAAGTCTTGGCTCCAAAGATCAGGCTCTTTCTTCTGAGCTAAAACTGCCCGACTATCGCCAACATTCATCACGTAAACATCTTCGCCCTTCATTAACATCACAAGGACACAAGAGCCCATCAATGCCAGCTCAGGGTTATCCAAAACCATCTTATCAGCAAGATCCAAATAGGCCTCCTCAGTCTTCTTTAGTGCTTGAGATAGAGCTTTCAGCACATCTGAATGATTTACTGATCCTGATCCATTCGAATTATTCTTGTTCAGTTGCTCCTTTAACCTCCTGTCAAGCTCCAATCTTTCCCTATCAAATTCACACCTCCACTTCTTCTGGTTCTCTTCCCATTTCTTGGCAACCCCTCTATACTTACTCCTCGAAATTTTCCTGCTTTTACTAATCCGCGAATCAAAACTCATTTCTCCATTTCCCAGAACGCGGATAACTCTCCTGTTCTACACCTCTAGAACAACCATCTTTAGTCCTGTGCAGCGAAACCTCCTCACTACCACTCTGATTCAAATCCTCCATTCCAGAATTCGAATTCTCAAGAGAGGTAGAGGAATTGTTAGCTGAAGAATCAAACTTATCATCCCATAACAATCCCTTGAGCTCCTTATGAACAGCTGAATACAAATTAGACAACAAATAATCCGGTGCATCGGGACCATTAAATCCATCATAAATCCCAACAAAAACCCATCCATGCTCCTCAGAAACAACCACATGAACCCTATCCTCCCCTGCTCTCCCCTGAGCCCACTGAAGATTCTGACTTTCTAATGAATCATCATCATCTAAGCTACATTCACTGCTCAAATTAACACTACTAATAGTCAATTCATTCTGCTTTTCAGAACCCACAATCCAATCATTTTCTTTCAAAGAAACAGCACTTTTAAGAGGAGCAACAATTGAATTCTGACCTCTATTGATTGTGTCTTCTTTGACAAAGCTCTCTGCAGGACCCGAATAACCGACCCTTTTCTTGATCTGGACCGAAACGCAAAACCCCCATGAGAGAAGCTTCTCTGGAACTGATCAGAGCAACCCTTTTCAAGAGGGCCCGAAAGGAATCCCCTCTCAATCGGACCTGACAAAAATCCCCTTTCAATCGGGCCAGAGCCCGGAATAAGCCCGGAGATAGATAACGGGCCGGAGTAACCTGTTGAATTTCTGGGGATGGGTTGAAGAGGGATTGCAGCAAAGGAGGTGGAGCTCTCGAAGGCTGCGGCGGCGGAGGCTCTATCGATGCTATTATAAGTATATACGTCGACGAAAGCCGTCGAAAGCGGCGTGGAGGTATTTGCACTGACTGAAGCGCCGGAGATTGACTTAAACGTCGTCGTCGAGGTAGTCGCCGTCTCCTCCGAATGGACTTTAGAAGAAGATAACCGGCTCTGATCGGGCCGAACATAGCAGAAAGAATGACCCAGATCATCTAACAGGGGTCTGATATAACGGCAGCTAAATCTTTCCTCCTCCGAGCTTCATAAGCTCCTCCGCCGCCAGCGGTGAAGCAAACGCTTAATTTTCCGATTCCATTACCCATTTCTTCGGGATTAAAAGAAAAAGAATAAAAAATAAGAAAAATTAGAATTAGAAAGATGGGTTTTTATCAGAACTTCATAGTTGAATGAATTGGAGAAAGAAAGAAATGGAGAAATGAAGCTGCAGAGAGAGAAGTAGAGAGAGAGAGAGAGAGAGAGAGGCGTTGACTTTTGAGTACGGAGGGTGGCGGGTTTGAATGGAGTAATAAAAACCAGGCAACTACTAACTCCTGGGCAATTGATGTATTATTGGTTCTTTGGCTTATATTTTGTCACAATTAAATTTATTATTTTTAGAATATTATTTAAAAAAAAAAAACCATAACAACTCTTTTAAAGTGGTATATTTGAAATAAAAACATAATTAAAAATTATGTATAAAATAATTACAGAATATTATTTGCCGGTGAATAATGAAAAAAATTTACCATCCAAATAGTTTAACTTATACAAATTTATTTGATTTTTAATGAAATTTGTTTAATAAAAGTATAATTATTCCACTAATTACTAGTACGTTGATAAATTTCAAGGTTTTTTTTATAAAAAAAATAACAAAATTAAAACAAGATTAATTTTTAAAATTCAAAAATATCTATTTATACAATTTAACAATCTATCATTTATTCTGTAATTATTTTTTAATATATTCTCTAACATTTTTTTTGAACTCATGCATCACATCACATAATATTTCAAATGATATGTTAAATAATACTATAACTGTTCAAATGGGGTGATGAGTAGAAAATTTATTTATAACAAAATAGTAAATCGAACGAAACAAAATTTACTCTGTTTAGACAATATTAATTATTTATCATTTTTAAAATAATATTTTATAGTAATACTTTTTTCAAATAACTTTTATTTCACATGTATTGTATTCCAAAAAATTTATTTACATAATTAGTAGATCTTTATTCATATATTAAGTAATAGATGTCTAAAGGGAATAATAGTGCTTATTTAATTTTGTTTCCTTTTTTGAGTTACTGCTTTTAGTGTGGGGTGCGTTGACTGATGAGATAAGGTTATAAAGAAGTCTACAGTAGTACTACAGTGGTACCACTATAGAGGAGGGTAAAGAAGGTTGGTGAATCAGAAAAATACTTATGATTAATATTAAACAAGGGAAAGTTATTATCAATGCTTACAACAATGGGGAACTTCACTCCCAAGTTTCAGCGCGTGAACTGCAGATCTTTTGACTAATATTTTTGGTTTTTCAATTTTATGTTAGAAAAGAAATCGAAATTTGTCACTACATTCGGTTAAAAAAATATTAAATCACCCCCACTCTCTTATTTATTTATTTTTTTCCTGTTAACAGTTTATACTTAAGAACTTGAATGATAGAATAGAGCAATTCATGAAACGAAAATTCTTTTGTCAATTTGTACAATATATGATAAATGTACGTAAAAATTATACATGCAATTCGAAACTCTCTAGTTGAACTCAATTATCAAAAAAAAAAAAAAAGTTCAACACATAAATATAAATTTTATCTTAATGTTAATTTGAGTTACTGTATATCAATCAACTTTTACAATATATTTTGTTTTGTATACTATTAATAGGCATTTACTCGTTGAGCTACCAATTAAATGACAAATGAAGACTAATTTCATCTCAAAAAATAATTGTGATCTAACTAAGGAAAGCTATTTAAAGGTTCAATTGTCGTTTAAATAATTCATAAGTTTATTCGAATCATTAACTTTGTTAAACTTTTCAAAATAAATTAGTTTTTCTAACCAAAAGTAGATCATTCTGTGTAGTCTCATACACTTAATATTTGATTTTTCATGAATTAACATATTCTTCGCTGCTTATAAAGACTTTTTTATGAGATTTTTTAATTTTGATATTTAAAAAATTGTTTAACAAAATATTAAACAAGCATCGAGTATAGCCATGGAGCAATTAGGAAGCATCATATTGTCTTGCCTAAGACATATATAGGATTTTATTTTCACTTGTATTTATTTAAAATTCCTTTCCAAATTTCCCATTTTGAATCGGGAAAATGACCATAATAGTCTTTCACATTTCATATTTATATTTTTTTAGTTTCTCATATTTAAAATAATACATTTTAGTCCCCTATAAATACAAAACGCACTATTTTGATTTTTTGACACAATTATAGACATATTTTAGTTTGAAATATTCATATGTGTATTGAATTCAATATATTTAAGTACAAAATTGATAATATATAACCTTAAATATTAAATTATCCTAAAAAGAGAGAATTGAGACTGTGGCGGAGAAAAAGTAACGAGAGAGGAGAATATGGGTAGTGATGGCAGATGAGAATTTTGGAGTGGTGGTGTAAGAGATTTTATATAATATCGTTTAATATTTAAAATTTGTGTTTTGACAATTTTTCCATTGAAAAATATAACATACTATATGTATATAAGAGTATTTCAAATCAAAATATGCTCATAATTGTATTAAGAGATTAAAATAGTATGTTTAAATTTGTGAGGAATTAAAATATATTATTTTAAATATAAATAACTAAAATAATACAACTATAAAATATGAACAATTATTAAAATTGTTTTCTCTTTTGAATTTTAATTGTTAAACTTAATTGTGAACGAGGAAGATTAATAATGTATTCCTACCTAGGGACTACCTCAAAGCCTTAGGCTTAGTTTGGGAGTTTAGGAGAGAAAAGAAGAGAAGGGAAAAACTTAAGTGAGAAGGGAAGATAAGAGAAAGGAAGGGATTTTAATATTGTTTGGTATTTTAATAAGGGAGTGGAAAGATTTAGGATATATATGAAAATAAAATTTTTGTGTGTTAGTTTTTTAAGTATAAATTTAGTATATTAAAAATATTGGTAGGAGAAGTTTTTGTTTTCCTTCCTTTTCCTCCCACTTATGAGAGGAAAACCTTTGCTTATGTGGAGGGATGCTCACTCCCCTCCATTTCCTTTCCTTTCTTTTTATTCCAAACTCTCAAATGAAAATTTTAAATCCTTCCAAATTTCCTTTCTTTCCATTTCCTTTCAAACAAACATAGTGTTAAAGTCTCAAAAACTCAACCTTAATAAGTATGTTATTCTTTTTTCTTTTTTTTTTTTCAAACCGACAAATAATATATATATCAAATCATACCAACAACAATGTACAGCAAATAATAAGCATGTTATTCACATGCTAGGAGTGGCGAGTAGGAATCCCTAAGCCATATGTGTGAAGTAGGAATCGAAAAAAGTCAAAGAGGAAGGCCCAATAAATTAATAGACCTGGGAAAGCGTGCCACGATTACCGTTGGATCAAGAGTACGAGTGTTCGATAAAATGTACGGTTGGCCGACACGTGGCAACTCTCAAATTGCCAACACTGCTGAAGTTTTCGATCTATTTGTAACCAATTTCTCATATTAGGATTATTTTTAAAATTTATCAAACAAATTAAACGAAAAAGAGTCGTTTGATAATAGTTTTATAAATTATGACTCCTATTTTGAAAGTGTGTAATTATATAAAATTTAATTTTTTTTAATTAGAAAACAATGGAATTTCGCAATTTGAAAATGCGAAATCTCTTATTATTTAATTTTTTTTTTGAAACAGTAACACTTTGCCTTTCTACGTTAAATGGATAATTACACTTTGTTTCCTTAAACTATTAAAATATAAAGTTTGTCCCCCCAAATAACACTATTCGTCTATTACTAATATTAAAATTATTAAAATAATCTAGTTAAACAAATAAAATACCTTGGAACTATATTTTGATTTTTATGCATTTAAAATTTGATAGTTATATGATAACAATTTAAAAAACCTTGAAAATAAACTATATAATATTACTATGTAACCTACGTCAATACATTTTATGATGTCAGATATAATATAATTGAATAGTTTCTCACATTTTTACTCCTTAAAATCCAAGATATCAATGTATTATTATTTTTTATATTTTTTCTTAATTCTTTTAACCTATCGAAAATCGATAAAATACAAAGAAAAAAAAAATCAAAATATGACTAAGGGTATTTTAGTTAATTAACTAAATTTTCTTAATTTTTTAAAATTTTTAATGGATGAATAATAGGAATTAGGGGCAAAGTGTATATGTTTATAATTTAGGGGACAAAGTGTAAAGACCATTTTGCAATTTTTTAAAAAAAATTAAAGCAGAAATTTAAATTCATTTCGCACTTGCAGATTTCGCAAAAGTGTAATTACACTTTGCCCTTAAACAATAAGTGTAATTATATTTTGCCTCTCTAAATTATAGAAATATATACATTTTTCCCTAATTCACATTATTTATTCTTTAAAAGTTTTAAAATATCAAGCAAATTTAGTTAGATGACTAAAATAACCTTAGTGTCATATTTTATTTTTCATGTCTTTTATTAATTTTTGATAGTTTAAAAGAGACAGATTAAAAAATAAAATATAATAACAAAATTAATATCTTTGACTATGCCTACAATTTGTTTAAGGACACATCTAGATGTGTAAATTGTTAAATTATATTATATCCAACATTGTAATATGCACAGAATAGGCCAAATATTAAAAGTATAAACTACTAAAAGACATTGAAAAAATCTCAAACTTTAATAGAAATTGTTTTACCGCTCAGTTAAATATTCAAATTTGAAATAATATAAAATGAAATCCAAACATTTCAAAAATTTGAGCAAGAAATACATTGATATAGATTATATTGAAATATTATATAATTTATTTTTTTTATTTATAAACAATTATCACATCACTATCAAAATTTAAATACATAAAAATCAAAATATAGTACAAAGGGTATTTTAGTTATTTAATTAGATTATCTTAATAATTTTAATATTAGTAATAGATGAATAGTGTCACTTGAGGGCAAAATATATATATTTATAGTTTAAGGAGACAAAATGTAATTACCAATATAGTGCATGGAGGCAAAGTGTTATTGTTCCAGTTTTATTTTAAAGTTTTAATTTGTGGTGATTTAAAAGTGCGAAATCACCATATTAAAAATAAATAAATAAAAATTGGGACCAAAATTGATTACGCACTTTCAAAATGCGAGAGTCATAATTATAGAATATCCCTAACAAACAATCACATTTACACGATAAATTTTAAAAATCGTCATATTTTAAGAAATTGGCCCTATTTGTCAGCTTGAGATTTCTTTGTTTCATTTCTTTCTTTCATAATCTTTCTTGATCTAGACTTTTCTCTTTCTCTCTCGTTCAAGTTTTTATATATTTTTCCTCTTGTTTTCTTTCATGCTTAATAAATTTTTTTTTTGTTGCAAAAAATTAATTACTAGTAGTACCACTTATTAGGATTGGTTCAATATTTATTCTTGTGAGGTGGGGTGGTTGAAACTCTACTAAATATACTACATTTATTATAGCCTACTGTTTTAGGTAGCTTGACTAATACTACTACTACATGCCTTTGTCTTTTTGTTAACACTGGAGATTATAAATATAAAATGTGAAAATAAATGAAGAAATTATGAAATTTCTACCATGGATTTTGTGGGTCCCATCCTGTGAAAATATACAAGGAATATAACATGATTATGGGGTGCATCATTATGAAAGTGGCTGTTTGGTGATATACTTTCTTAGAAGAGAAATATTTTAGATTAATCATATCTTTAATTTTACTTATATATTCTATTGTATGAATTAAATTTTATAAAATAAATAACACTAATTGACGTAAAGAAAATTTCATAATACTTGATCATGATCATAAAGTCTAAAAATAAGGTCTAACACTATATCTACTTAAATATTTTTCATTTAATCAAAAAGAAAAAGTTCATAAAAATATTTTTCATTTTTTATTGTATGAAGAAATTAGAACCATAAAATGGTGCATGAACAAACAAGTAGTTGGACTACAATCAGCACGTTATTGGAAAAAAAAAAAAAAAAAAACTCAATAGACCACTTGCTCTAGCTTTCACCCTGGTTATTTACCTAACTTTTAACTTGTACATAAAGTCAACCATGAGTTCTAGATTGTAATAACAGTTTCATGCATTTCTATATGCGAATTAAACAGTTCCATTTTTGGTTTAGAGTGAAAAGGCAGTTATGTGCTTGCTATTAATTACAACAAAATTCAAAATTGTCCTTGAGTAGCACAATGTCACAGTTTGACTTTGAAGTTAGGTTTTTATTGAAAGTTTCATACTTGTAATTAATTATCAATGTCTGCATCTTTCTTAACAAAATGATCTTCTCACCAACCTCTTAAACACTTCACATTTGTCTAATTGTTACTGCATTTGAATGAGCTATTTTCGCCTTGTTCTCAAGTACTATACTATTTAATTGTGAAAATCTATAAATTGTATTTTTTATTATAAATGAAAAAATATATATTTTTAGAAAAACAGATGTCGATTTATTTTTCTAAACATAAAATAATTTTTTTTTATAATTTTGTTAAAAATTTATTTTCCAAGAGTCATTTGCTTCAGTTTAAAAAAGTTATAACAGTTTATAATAAACTGTTGAGATCAAAACTTTTTTATCTTTTACCCGATCTCGAACCTTCTAATTCACTATAACTCATTCTAATTTTGCTTTTCATGTTCAGATCGACGACGTGTGTACATATTTAATCGTGCTTTGATTGAGATGTGCGTGTATACCTAAACATCTGTATGTCCTTTTGCATAGTTGAATATGAAAGGGATAGAGAAAGGATTTTGAGTTTGTAATAATTTATATCCTATTGTAATAGAGGGGATCTAAAAAGGAAAAAGTCTGATGTAGACAACACCAAAATCATATTTTGTGTAGAAAAAAACACATTAATGAATGGTGTTACCAAGAGAACCTCGGTTCTTATTTTGTTTTAGTTAAATGCTGGTAATTTCTGACACGTTTTGATAATAAGATAACAAATTAACAGGTTATGAAACGATTTAAAATTTATTGAATCATTATTGAGTCAAACCGTTTATGATATAAAATTAAACGGGTTATGTTGGATCAATTCATGAATTGACAATATAACACGTTAAATTTCTATATAAGCAGATTTTGTTGAAATTATTTCTATATTATAATTTAATATAATATACTTTAAGATTGTGAATAATATATTTAATATTAGATTATTAAATCACATACAATAATTATTTTATATTATCTAAAACATTTCAATAATTTTAATTATGTGTTTTAAATTACTATAATAATAAGATTAGTATTAATAATTGCTTAAATTATTAAATAATCAAAATTTGAGATTTTAATTCAAATGGATTGCAAGTTATTTAATTATCAAATAGTACTCTCAGTCAATAGTAACCGGTCAGACACGGACAAAACACTAACCTGAATAGGTCAGACACGAACACGGCACTTTAAAAAATGAGTCTCACACAACACGACATGAACACGATACAATAAGAAATATATCACACTGACAAGATACGATAATCTGATAATGACCCATTAACACTCATAATTTTAGCAGATTTTTTTTGCAAAAAAAGCTCAAAATTTCCTCCTCCATAATTACCTCCAATTTGAAAATTTAAAGCTACCATCATTCAATATTGCAAGTGGAGAACCCTATTAATCCACCTTCTCCACAATCTATTTGCTGACCCATCCAAAGCTTGATTTCCCTTTTTATCTTCTATTTTAAAAAGGAAGTGCTCATAAATAATAGATAGAGTTTGTCGCACTGACTTGATTTGTTCTTGCACCCAAGTCATATTGTTGGAATATACTAATTGTTCACACTTTTTTTATTTTATTTTATTTAATTGGCCCTTCCATCATCTAATAATAACTTGAATTTATGATTAATAAATCATAAAAAAATATCTTACTACTTAAATTATATTTTGTTGTCTTGTTTCACAGCTATTATCATGATGACTTTTGGAAAAAGTGTTCTCAATTTGTCGCACTTAAATTCTTTAATACACGATTAATCATGACTGATCTTTCCGTCTTTGAGCATTGATACGAGGTTTAGTTCTCAACCAATCCACTAAAAAGAATTAATATTTACCAAAAAAAAAAAAAACACTAAAAAGTATTAATGAAAATAAGAATGTTTTTATAAGACTAGATTTTCATTGAGATGTTACCATCGATATCTTGGCTTGCCAACTTGCACATTTTGTTTTTTCCAAAAAAAAAATGTAATTTTTTTTGACATCTTATAAATGCAAAATAAAAGAATAATAAGAAGGGTTTGTGATTAAATACAAAGGGAAAAAATAAATGTGAGTGTATGTATGTTATGAATTAAAAATCATAATTAAATGGCAGAAGATTTGACCAATAAAGCTTGAGTTAAAATGGTAAATGAAGAGTTTTAATTACTAAGATTTCACATATGTACCTAGGAAAATTTTATTTTGGTCACGAATAATTGTTAAGTATATCCTGATCAAAATAAAATTTATTTATGTACCTGTACCAAATATATATGTTTTAATATGGGTAGAATATATTCATACTTTTATAAGGTTCTTTGTAAATTTAATTAAAAACGATTTGAGTGTGTTAATATTTCATGGCTACAAGTTATGCTAGAACGTTTAAGATAGTCACGTAACGTAAACGAAGTCATTAGAGGAAACTATGGGAACCTTAACAAGTAAACTTTTTTTTATAATTTTTTTTGGGGTCTTATAATGTTAATCAATTTTATCTTCATGTTTTCTTGTCCTAACAAATTAGTCTTACTTACGAAAATTGGACTATATGAAGAAATATTAGATGTGAATAGTACAAAATTATCAAAACCCTCTCGACACGATCACCTCGAACTTCAAGCAACTTCTAGAAAAAATAACCACAGAAAGTCAAAAGAAATCTTAATTATTTTGGTTAATTGTATAATTTGACAGTTAATTTCGTGGATGGTTAGTCATGTTAACTTAATTACTCTTAGAACTATTTTTTGCATACTCATATAAAGATGGAAGAGGATATGCACTCAATTACTGCAAATTTTTTTCCACCCGTTTCTATTCAAGAAAAATATTTAAATATATCAATTTTTAATCTCATCTGTAAATCATATAATATGAATTAAATAATATAAAATAAATAAATTTAATTAATATAAACAAAATTTTATAAAATTTAATTATGACTACAAAATTTAGAAAAATTTTATGATTCTTTTTAGAAAAATATTTATTTATATTTTAAATATTTGTATAATACAATATCATGTAATTTAAAATTTTATATTATATAAATTTTTAAAATCAATGAAATAATTTCTTAAAATAAATTACAAAATTATCCAAAATTTATACGTGAGTTTCAAATAAAAAGTCAAACAAAATATTTTCCTTTATTTAAAGGGTCACTTGTACATTATTTCCTAGCTAGCTTAGGTCTTTGTGTTATGAGTGGGTTTTCCCTGTTACAACAAATGCGGTGGACTTTTTGATACTGCATCTGCCACCATCTTTTGTTGACCGGTTTGTGCTGTCCACTTCAGCCAAACAATTACTAGGAGGCAAGGCGTGATGAGAGCCTTACTGAGCTTCCTCCAATTGTTGCTGTTTGTACCGCCCAAAATGGAAGATATAATCGCAACATTGAAACATCTCCATTTTCTTCTTGGTACGATTGTCCATTTCTCACTTCGAGTTCCCAATTCTTGACGTGAATAAAGGAAGACAAAGAACTCTTGGACTTTCTCTCACTCATCATGATGATGGAAAATACTACAACATTTCATCCCATATATTGCGTTTAGGGTGTAAATGAACACAAATAAATTAAATATTATATTTTTTAAATTTAATAGATTATTTTAATAAATTTTTAATTTTGTTTAAAGTTGAGTTGTTAATATTTTGAATAGACAAATGAGTTTTTATCGAAGTAGAACTCAAATAGAGATCGAGTTAATTTGAATTTTTTTTAACATACAAATGCAAAAACTTTTAACTTACCAAGTCGAATTTAAACTGAACTAAAAATATGTAAATCATGTTAAATCTTATTCGAATTTGATTTGATTATTAATGAATCAAAATTCAATTGAACTCTTACTAAGTCGAATTCGATTCAAACGTCAAGTAATTTTATTTGTTTTACGGACCTAATTTGGGCAAGCTTAAATTCTAAAAGCATCTTTCACAAATCTTTTGAAGAGAAGCACAGAACCGAAAATAAATAAATAAATAAACAAACTGGATTTGGCTAATTACATCAAGGGGTATATATAAGAATCTAAGAGTTTGTATTTTCCGCATGATGGTGTGCATAAATTGTTGAGACTTTGATCTTATTGTTCTAGATAAGGATGAGTAAAGTCATGATTAGATGCACGTCAAATTTTAGGTAAAGAATATACATAATCTATTAAATTAATGAAACGGTGATAATTAATTTGGAGTTCTTTGATTATTAAAAAAAAATGTAGTTATAAATATATGGGAAGAATTTTTTGTGCAAAAGTAAATAAATTAAAGAAGCATGCATGTTTATTATTCAAGGTAAATATAATTATGGGGTATGTTTACAAGAATTTGAGATATTTATTGAAGAATGTAATGCAAGCCACCTAGCTAGCAAACAAAATCAAGATGGTTGGTCATTTGGTTTGACATTAATATCATCATGATGAAGGCCATAATGGTCGCTGTCTATGGCCTTCAGCACCATATCCACTACCGCGCCTGCTGCAACTACACCACTATACTCTCTTATCTTCGATTCATTGTTTATATATGCCATCCATATTTTTGTTTTCATTGAATTGGCTACTTCTGCTATATATTCTCTTATGTTGTTATGCGAGCCCAGAAAAACCACACACAAACATTTTGTCTCCCCTTTCAAATTTCTTTTTTTTTTTTTAGACACAACATTCTCTTATGTTGTTGTGTCTAGATCGAGAAATTTAGAAAAAAATTTGAAATTTATTCATTTTTTAGAGAGATTTTTAAAGTTGAAATAAATGAATTTTAAATCCATTCAAATTAAAAAGTGTGAAATGAAAGATTTTAAATAACTTTCTAATTTTGGTGGATTTAAAATTCATTTAAATTTTGGCTTATGAATTCCTCTAATAAATGAATGAATTTAAAATTTTTCTCCAAATTCATTAATTCAAACACAATCATAGACTTTTAATTTTATTTCATTTCTTTTGCCTTCATATCATTCAAGGCACGGCTGGTAAGCATCGAATTTAATTAAGTTTCACCCACCATTCTGTGTTAGCTAGTGTCACTGTATTACTTGAGCTCAGACCTTGATTTACACTAAGGTAGAATAAAAGGCGTTATGAGATAATTATTACTATTCGGGATATTATTTTTAATTTTATCAGATAAGAAAAGTTGAAAACCATTTTGGGCAACAAAGGTTAAAGTTGATGATTTTTCACCCCCTTTCTTTTATTTATGCAATAAGATTTTTGTACTGCGATCTAGAAAATTATAAATATTGTGAACTCTTTCTTGATACTGCTAAGACTTAGGGATTGAATATAAAATTTAAAGTTGTAGAACCGACTCCGAAACCACTTGAGCTAAAGCTCATTTTGGCGAGGCATTGTGAACTCTACCCGAATAATCTTACGTTACGTGCGATGGTGACAAGAAGAGAAAACTACAAATTGGGACACCAAGTTTGACAATTTTGCAGTCCGCCAGGTAGTCTCCTATGCATCATATAATTGGCAAATTTGAAGACAATATATGGTTTAGATTCTTTGTTTCGTGAAAAGTACTTAATCATTGAGTCAGCATTGCAACTTCGAAGATAATTTAGAGCTTCAAATCTACCAAATGGATGGTTTGCCGTTTGCGCACGGCACTCCGCCTTAATTGCTTAACCTCCACGGACCAATGCATGCAAGCACGTTGTGATTTTCGCGAATTCATGTGAAATTTCGATCTTAATTTGTGCCTAAGTTGTTGATTCATTCTAGCCACATAATAAAACTGTTGAGTAGGACTTGGTGATATTTTAGCTTTATTTTTTGGGGGTTAAGGTAGTGATATTTTAGCTGGCAAACTTTTTAACATGGTAAATAGTTCAGTCTCATGTAACGCAAAAATGAATCTTAAATGATTTTATCCCATAAGCCGGCTAGTGTTTCCAATTTCCATAGAGTTTGATAAGTCAATTAGACAAGTTAAAAAAATGAATAAAATCTTCCATTTTTACTTTTAAAGAAAAAAGTTCAATTTTGTGAAACCCTACTCACAAAAAAGAAAAACATAAAATAAAGAGACCTGTGTCGTGTGTGACATTATAATAAGTCCAAATACTAGATTAGCTAGTTTTTTTTCGGTTTAAGATCATTAGCTTCTCGTAAAAGAAGTTAATTAAAAATTCACACTCTTTTATATTAATTATTAAGACCATTGGTTGATTAGAAAGGGATTGCTCACCCGGCGACATCTAATTTGTACTATAATACATAATAATACTACTTAATAAATTATCACAGTGACAGAAAAGGATTTTCCAGACATTCTTCCTCTGTAAGACTTGAAAAAACTAGTGATACGACTGGCAAGTAAATGACGTGTGTTGAATGAATCCAATTGAGAGAAATGTTGTCTGAATTGAGTTTCAAACTTGCATTTTGGAAGCACCTTATTTCAGATGGTGACGTTTTCCGAACATTGGTCAAATTCGGAACTATTTTATCGGTTTTTTTTGTTTTTTGGAGGGATGGGTGGGGGAAATCAAATGGGATACAAAAAATCGTTGTTGTATGGTCGCAATTTCAAATACGATTCAACACTCTGATACGAATATGAAAATCAAAAATCGTTGTTGTATGGTGGCAATTTCAAATACTAACAAATTTAATGTTAAATTCGAATTTAATTAAGTTACTATTACACATGATCCTTTAAAGACTCAAAGTTAAATGAGTCATGTTATGCCAATCTATGGGTTGACTTGATAACCTATTAAGATATCGGGTAATCCGACACGATCCATTTAACCCATTAAAATTCGAATAATTAGATACAACTCAATAAATAACTAAGGCATTTATAATAATTAAAATAACAAACACACACTTGCCAATAGAACTCTAATGGATTAATGGGTTATTGTGTCATTCAGGTTAATAAGTTAACAAGTTGTCATGTCATTCAAATAAATTAAGTAATTATTGTAATAGTGATAAAGTTTAATGAATTATGTGAGTCGTGTCAGACCAACTTATTAACAAACCAATCATAACTTAACACAATACGAAACTTTATTAAATCGTGTTTGAATTCAAGATTTCTGATAGGAAATCGATAAGCATCTACTTGGCCCATCAACACTCTTGTAGTATTCCGCTTGCCTTTTCTTTTTGAATTCGGCACCTTCTTTTTTCTTTTCCTTCTTGAATCATATTGAACAAATTGCTTATTACCGTATTACAACGAGAACGCCAAAGAGGGGTTTGGCTCATATGTTAAACAGGTGATCAGGATAGAATAGATAAAAGTTCAAAATTCGACTATTATTATTTTGATTCTTGTTGATGAAATTTGTAAAAATTATTATAAATCGTTAAAATATGTGTCGGTTACATATTCTAACCATAAAAAAGAAGGTAACTAATCATTCTCCTAAAATTTTTTCGTGACAAAAAAAATACTACAAGAACCGTTAATAGTTTAAAAAAATAATAATAACATTGTATTAGTTGCTCTTTATTGAATTAAATGTAAGAAGTAAAGAATATAGCCTTCCCATTATCCAAAAACACTCGAGAAATGGAGGGGACACTTTTTTTTTTTTTTTTTTTTTGTGGTTTCCATTTGGCAGTTTTAGAAGGGAGCAATGATGGTTACCCTAGAAAATGAATCAGGATAGAGAATCAACAAATAAAATATATATATATATATTGAAAGAACGAGGAGCATGAAGTTTTTATTAAATGAAATTCTCGTTATTGTTTTTAGGGGGCGGATGAGCCAAAATTAATGGGCTTAGACAATGGTTCTCGTTTTGAATAATGTAACCATGTATGATGGGCTTCCAACTGACCGTCGATTGGGCTTCTCTTAAAAAGTAAAAAGTGCGGGCCCACATCTTGACTTCGTTGTTGGATTGCCTGATCAACACTGTGCTAAGAGAAAAGTCCAAACCAACCCAAGTGATAGCTCAATCCTACAAATCAATACGTTTTCATTTCGTGAACCCAATAGACAAGCCCATGTTGTTTTGATACAACATCTTGTAGTAATTATTCATTTCCTAAACAAATGGGCCTCAACGAAGAGCAGTTGAACAATACCCCAAGTGAGAATGGACACCTTTTTTTTTTTTTTTACAAAAAAGTTTAAGAAGAAATTAAGTTACAGACATATTTCAACTACTTATTATAATTTTATATATCGTTCATTAATAAAAAATTAAAAATAACAAGAATTGAATTTTAAACTTTTTATGTAATTGCTAACTACCGTATAGCCGCTGACCAACCCTATCGACAGCGGACACCTTTATCTAAAGAAGTTCTCAAAAATACAAACAAGCAAGGGTGTAGTTCTTTCCGAGGCAATGACCAATAGAGGAATCATCGACGGTCGATACAATTGCCATTGGCATCAGATTGTAAACCCCCAACATTGCTCAGCAACGTCAGCACAAGTCAGCTTTGTGTATCCAAACCAAGAACTTTTCGTCTTTTCCCCTCCGTCCCAAATTGTCAGTTACTTTAATGCTTTTGCCAATGATCAAAGTACGGCAACCCACCAATTATAAACAAACCAAGGCGACATTATTACGGAGATTAGCTGTATACACCAGTACTAGAGAAATTTTTTATATAAATTTTATTTATGATATGTGAGATAAATTTCTTTATTTATATTAATTTAAAAATATATATTTTTAATAAGTTAAGATAATATAAATGAATTTAAATTTTATTTATTTTGGATTAAATTTATTTAAATTTTTGTTATTAATATCATTTTTTATGTATCCGTGTGTCCTTTACCTTGTAAAAAGATGAAATGCTTAAAGATTTGGAATTAATTAATAAATTTTATAAATTATTTTATTTGTTATTAATTAATTTTATATAAAATAAAAATTTATATTTTTTAAAATAATATTAGAGTTAGTCTCAATTTATTTTATTCTTCTACCAATTTTTTTACGTATAATTTATTTTCAACTAATTCAAATTATGTATAAAAAAATGTGTCAAAAAACAAAATATCTTAGCCACAAGATTCTTGTATCACCTCACTAATTGCTAATTGATTGTAAGATGGAAGTTATTTTAACACCCCTCGTGTCCAAGGAAATGACACGCTCGGCTACTCCACTTTCCACCGGAATAGTACCTCAGGTAAATTTAGTAGTGTTCTTCTGTCACAAAAAGTACTCACTTTGCATCTTCCATCACCCATTACTTTACGTCCCCAAAAATTTGGAAAATTTTAAGAAAATATTCGAATTTCCACTTGTTAGATAGGGGAAAAAAAAAACAAATGTGCTCCTCTATGCGTTATGCCAAAGTGTCTGAAATTTAACTAATTTAAAGATTTTACACAACTGACTGAGCTAAAACGTGGTGATGAGCACATTGCAAATATTCGGCTTTTTCATCGTCAATTTGCTGAAAAAAGGCAGAAACATGACGAAAGGCTTACAAAAAAGAAAGAATACAATAAAAAGAAGGAATCCAATTTTCCTTGCAACAAAAGTTCGGGAGTAAATTTTTATATACACCGAATTCTTGATATAATATTATAAATTTTTTAATTTATAAAATTTTATATTATTTTATTTAAGTGAAGTAAAATAATATAAAGTGATGTAAAAATTTCCCACATAACACTTAGTAGCAGTATAATATAGTGAAAAAAAAAATCACAAAAATTTCCAATTCCTTAACCAGCTACAACTTACAAGAACAACATCAGCAATGAGAACATTCAAGAGAATGATAAAAATAAATAAATTATACTACTACTAAACCTAAACCTAATAGTACTACAACTTGTCATAACCACAAAATTAACATTTTCCCTCATCAATCTTACCTAGAAAATGCAATTTTAGGGTCTGTTTTGTTTGGGAGCCCCTCAAATTCATTTTTCCGTGTAAAAAAAAATCAGGGAAAAAAAATAATAAAATGAAGAAAAACCAAAATAATTCATACCAATAATAGATTAAAATTGCAAAATACTATACACGAAAATCCCAATAATACCCTCCAAAACAAACCCTTCTCAGCAGCAGCTGCAGATCTCATGTCTAACCCCGGCGGCGAAGAGATATGACTTGGTGGACCATAAAACCCCGGTGAATTCTCCGGCGAGAGTAAAATATCCGGCGGCGGAGCATCATCTCCCGTTTCTCCACCAACGGGGTTGTCCCCCTCAATTGGGTTACTCCCGAAATACTCTTTCGGCAATAGAACTTTCGAAATCCCGAAAATGGCGACGGGTTTTTGATCGAAAACGGTTTGTGTCACCGTCGCCTGAACAATCCCACTATCAATTGCCACCGACCCATTGATTCTCGAGATGTTGAGGGTAAATCTTCCAGCACCCGTGTCCTCCTAGTGGCCAATGTGGGCTGAACCGGGTTCACAATCGACTCGAGCGAACCGAGCGGATAATAAGAATGCAAAACGTGAAACTTTAAAACCACCGATTTCTGTGTGGCCGGTAAAGATTGGAATTTCAACCGAGCTGGTAAATCGGAAAATGCTTCGTCAGTTGGGACGAAAAGCGTGATCCCAGCTCCGCCTTCGTCCTGTTCGAATTCTGACTCTACACCGGAGGCCGTTAGCATTGACGCCGCGACGTTGAAGTTGTGGCCGTCGATGAGGGCTTTAGTGATATTTAGGCCCAACGGAGGCCGAGTTTCGGAGGCCATCAGGTTAATATCAGAAGGGATGAGAAGGGAATCGATCGAGAAGATTGAGATGTTGTATGGAAGGGTTTTGATGAGGGACAAAACGGTGGCGTTTGAGGTGGAAGAGTGGACAGTGATAGCATTGGAATTTGGGTTGCGCGTCATGTTCACGAAGCCGGAGTTTGCTGATGCTCGGCCGGTGGTACTTGGAAAAGCGTGGTGATAAGTTTTCCGTTTGGGGGAATGAGGCGGAGGTCCGGCCAGGAGATGTATTCAAGGAGGACGTGGTAACGGATGACGTCGGCGAGGTTAGTGGATGAGAGGGAAGAATCGGAGGGTGAGGAGTGGTGGTTGGTTAGATCGGAGTAGTGGAGGAGGGTGTTGGGGACGGCGAGGAGGGTGATGGAGGTGCGGGGGGCGAGATCGGCGGCGACGGCGGTGGAGATGAGGAGGTTGCTGAAGTCGGAGAGATCAGGGTAGGAGGATAAGAGATTGGTAACATCAATGGCGAAAATGGGTTTGTGGGATATGGAGAAGAGCAAGAAGTAGATGAATGTGACGGGGGTAAAATGGGAAATGGAAAATAAGGAAGCCATTTCCCTATACAGCTTGAGAGGAGTGAAGCAGAGAAAGTGGGGTTTGTGAGAATTCTTTTCTTGGAGAGAGGAAGAGATATGATGTGGTGATGATGGTGCATGGGAATTATTTTGTAACATGTACATGTTTTTCTTCATTCTACATTCTTGGACCCATTAATGTTTGTGAATTCTCTGAGTAAAAGAAAAAGGGTAGTGAGTAAAAGAAAAATTTTTGGATGGATATTTTCAATTAATTATATCACTTAATTAAATTATATAATTAATTTAAAATTAAAAAATTCATATATTATTACATAAAATTGATCCACTTAAAAATATCGTTGAGTAAATATCAAGCAATTCAAACATATCACATCACATTATAAAAATCACACTTGATTGACTCTTGATCAAGTAGTACACAAGGCTAGAGTGTTCTTTAGGAATCCCATGAACTAGATTGTAATATCTAGTTATTTTTTTATAATATCTAAAACTATTTATTTCCTTTTAATGTCCGTTCTTTTATTAATTTTATTTATATTTATCTTAAAAAATTTATTGTAATACGTAAAAGTAAAAATAAGAAGGTGTGTAAATTACTATAATCATCTACTAACTTGTATTCAGTAGTAACTTTTTACCACTTATATTTATATTTCTCTCTTTAAATTTTTGTCTAAATTTTTAATTTTACATAAAATGTGCATTTTGCACTAGTTACTACACTTAATGGGCATAAATCTTATGGTCAGAGTAGTATTTATAATAAAAAAGATTTAGATAGACCGATCTTTTTTTTAACGTTATCATTATTCTCACATCATTTACAAAATCTAAAATTCAACCATTATTTTTCTTAACATCCCTCTTTTCTCTAGAAAAATTAAATCTAATATTTCCAAAAAAATTTCATCCTCCCCATTTAATTAATATTGCTTATGATCCCAAAATTAAAAAGAAAAATTATGAACAATCAATGTAGTTCAGCTTTCTTTTAGTGTAATGAAGCATATATAGCTTCTTCTTTTTTTTCAGCTTTATATATTTAAGAATTAAAGAAGTTTTTTGAATAGTAAAGTTTAGTTTTTTTTAGTTTTATTTTCTGAGTTTTGGGTTTTGAACTCTTTTCCATCTTTCAATAAAATATTGAGTTACGGAGAAAAAAGTTGATAGAAATTTGTTTCTTCTAATTGAAAATTCACCCTAATGGGGCTCCTAAGACTACGAACTTTGAGGGGTTGTTTGTGCAGGGAGGTGGTGGAGGCGGTGGAGGCGGTGGAGGGAAAAGTATGATGGATTAATGTAGGATGCGGTTGAAGGATGTTGGCAGAAGGTGTGGCCGTGTGGTTTACTTCACCACCGGAACTGTAGATTGTAATTTTGTACAAGGCACAAGGAAGGGAGTGGAACCCAGTAAAAAAAAGTTGGTAAATAAATATTTTTGACTTCTGGTGAGGGCATTATTACCATTTAAACAATTATTTGTTTGTGTTGTGGCAATATCATTTGCCATAAGTTAATTGAAAGAGTATGTTTGTATAAAGTGATATTTCAAATCTAAAATATAAAATTATACACTGAGAATCTTACTTGATATTGATTGACAAAATATCAAATAATGAAAATGATTTACTAAAATCACACATTTAAATTCATTTTCTAAACTCATTCTACATAGTACAATTTTATTGAATCACTAACTCTTAATTTATATATTCGATCGGATTTTATTTATTTTTTTTCGAATTTAACACTTTATTAATTTTGTTAATTTATATAGATACACTCTTAATCAATAAAGATATTTAATCAACCACACAAATAGACTAATACGTGTAACTTTAAAATGTAATTTTATAAATAATTTCTCTAATTGAAAATCTATTGAAGCACAAATTCCTAATTCTCTTCCAAATTCTTAAGCTCGAAGCTTGTTACATAAATAAGCTTTACAATGAGTTGAGCAATTAAAAGTTGTACATGACCTAGCTTATTTAAATTCAAACTTGTAGTCTTCTCAAAATATGGATAAATTATGTTATTTCTTTTCAGTTACAAATCAAGTTGTATATGAGTTTTGTGTAGTGGGAAAATATTATCATAGATTCGGTTGTGGATTCTACCTGTAAATCTCTGCGGTTAATATTAAATCTTATAGAATTTTACTTATATCAGTTGATGTGATAGATTCTACAATATTTAATCTATATCATAGGATTTACAAGTTGAGACCGTAAACCAAATCTACTTAAATATTTCTCTTGTGTAGTGGATAGTAATAAAAATCTAGAGGTTGAGGGCTTCAACTTGTAGTGGATGCGGGAAGGGACACTCATTAGGTAAGTTGCTATGATGAACAATGATCCGCATATACAACTCACGCTTAGCTGCCTTCTATATTTGCTTCTCATAATTGCCTTAACCATTGGCTTGCAACGATGGTCATCATGTTGCTCATCTCATAATTGTCAGATTATAGACTATGAGTCTACAGTATAACCATTAGTAGAGGTGTATAGTGAATAAAAAATTTGTGCTTGGAATAATCTTTATCTTGTGCTATGAAACTTAAAATTATTGGTTCTAAAGAAGATACATCACTTATTTAAGTAATGTAGCATATTTAAAACTAAGGGATCTATCCTCAACAATATCACAAGTTCTAGCAAGAGTAACTCGAGAAAATATAAATATACAACTAAACTTGAGTAAATGTTTGTATTTAACAAGGGTCATATGTACTTCTTTCAAGAAAAAAAAAAAAAGGTTCACGACAGTAAAATTTTTGGTACATCAATGTATATGGCTCATTATGTATTTTATGGTTCTCATCTGCCTATACCCCTACGTAAGAAAAATAATTTTTGTAATTTTTAAAATTTTAGAAGGAAATAGGTTATATGTGTAAATGAGGACACCAAGTGTATATAACTTAGTAAATCCAAAAATTTATTAACATATACTAAAATAAATAAATTATGAATTCTAACTGAGACCCAACGTAGACCCCACATGAAATCTACACTCTTTGTAAGTTGATAGTATATGATTGTATGAGCAGCTGAACCTGCCATAATCAAATGATTAAAATGCCATTACAACATCCTTAATAGAAAAAATGGATACAACCTAGATTTTCTACTAATTAAGACTACTGTGACAATTTATCATATAATTCTTCGGCCCAAACTAAGCCAGTCTTTAATTTTGTTGTCCGCTATTCGTACTAAGATAAGTCCTTCTGTCCCAACAAACTATTCTTCTAAATTGTAAACCATAAAGCCCGGTTACAATGTCAGTACACCTTCTATTCATTTGGGTCAAAATGTTGTACCCCGAAAACTGCATCGGGTCCACTACTCTTTGAGTTTAAGCTCCTTAGCTTTACGAGCCTTAAGAATTACAAAAGTGAGCCTGTCACAGTCAAGAGTCGTGATATTTTAAATTTTTTTGTGAGGACATGACATGACATGATTTTTTTTTTTTTTTTTTTCAGGACATGAATCATGAGTCATGACTTATTAAGAAAATTTTACCGTTTCGTTAAAGAATTATATGTTGTATTTTAAAATTTTGTATAAGATAATATCACATATTTTAAATATTTTTACTGTACAAATTTTTAAAACAAACGAAATAATTCCCTCAACGAAATTGTAGAGATTCTCTTGTTAATTAATCTTGGTGTGATGCCAAGCTAACTTTACTTGAGGCAAAAAAGGTGAATATGGCAGATAACTAATAATAAGCATAAAATTCAATAGAAAACACTTTAAAAAAAAAGATTTTGGACGTCATGGATAAATAATTATTATGGTATTATTTGTTGAGAAACGTAGAAATTAATCAAACTTATTCCCATGTAAACTAAGCATAATTTTCATGTCTAATTAGTCTTATTTCTTTGGATAAATTACAAGGAATTCCTTTATAGTTTGGCCAATATATAGATTATCCCCTTGTGCTTTGCTAACATACATTTAACCCCTTGTGATTTGAATTTTTCTATAAAATAGACAAGAATGAAAAAAATGTCACAGAACTATTTGAAAAGTAAAAAATACCCTTACCAAAAATTTCCCACACAAAGCCTAATCTCAATGCTCTTGCACATTCTTAATTCTCTCTCTCTTTCTCTGTCTCTTTTCTGACGTACTCGCAGCTCCGTTTCCCTTCATCCACTACTCGCATGCCTAAAATTTTCTTTTGTATTTCAACAATGTAAATGCTCAAAACCAAGGTTTCATGAGCTATTCTTCTATTGCGAAGAAGAATGGAGAAAGATAAGGAAGGGGAAAAGAGGTGCAGTAAAGAGTGGAGAACTTGGGGAGATTGGGGGTGAGGTTTTGGGGATAGGAATGGAGGTTGTTAGGAAGGAAAGTGATGGATCTGGGAGCTGGAAATGGTAGTTGGGGTGGGGAAGGGAGGCTTAACAGGCTTGGGAAGGGGAAAGGAAAATGGTGGTAAGGAAAGAAGAAGTGAAAGGTGAAAGAAGTGTGGTAACAGGGTAAAAGCCTAGGAATATCGGAGGTGGGGTTTTAGGTATAGGCTATAGGGGTGGGGGTTGGGAAATGAGAAGAGTGATGGATATGTGGGGGTAGGGATGGCAATTGGAGAAAGAAATAGAGGGTTTTTTTGGGACTAGGAGGGGAATGGGAGGTGATGGACACAAAGATGGAGCTGGGGGTGAGAGGAAGAGGTGACGAGAGTAGAATAGAGTGGGAAGAGGATGGCCTAGTTGGGAAAGGCAATGGGGCAGGAAGAAAGGGATAGTGGGACTGGGAGAGGATGGAAAGAATAGCGAGTGGAAGAAAAAGGATGGCATTTGGGATGAAGAGGGGAAGGGGTTGCGAGGCTAGGCTGGGATGGTGTGGAGAGAGGGTGGTGGTTGGTCTGGGGTGGGAATGAGAGGTGTTGGTGGTGGCTGCCAAATCTAGGGTTGGGAGAGAGAGATGAGATGAAAGTTGACTTATTTTAAATAACAAAAAAACCCTTTTTAAGTCAACATTTTTAGTCCTTTGATAGTTAAATTAACAGAAAATGTAGCGATTTTAGTTTACCCACAAACCACAAGGGGTTAGGTTGGGCTAGGATAGGAATGGGAAATGTTGGTGGTAGTTGCCAAATCTAGGGTGGGGAGAGAAGGATGTGATGAAGGTTGGCTTATTTTAAATGACAAAAAACCCTTCATTTAAGTCAGCATTTTTGGTCCTTTGACAGTTAAATTAATAGAAAATGTAATGGTTTCAATTTATCCACAAACCACAAGGGGTTAAATGCATATTAACAAACCACAAGGAGGTAACATGTACGTTGGCCAAACTACTAGGGGATTCCTTGCAATTTACTCTATTTCTTTTTTCTTGATCAAAACTTGATTTAGTTTATAATAGAATTCTACAATTTTTTTTAAGAAATCATTCTCTTACCTTTAAAAACTTGTACAATCAAGCTTTTAAAGCACGTAATGTTATACTATACAAGTATTTAAAGTATAAAAAAATGATTCTCTAAAAGAGATCATAAAATTTCCTAGTTTATGACTATAATCAAACTAAAGTGCTCAATTTGATTGAATACGAAATACAGAAATAAATCTCCATTCACTCACACTTGTTTATTCTTCCAAAAGATTACATCTTGTCAGCTTCTCGTACCATTTCAGGTTTTATGCTCTCAAGAAGAAAATTAATTTATTATGGGATGTGTATTGATGACTTAAATTCCACCAAAATTCAGAGCTCTGGGTTTCTTTGATAATTTTTTGTCTTTGAACAACGCAACTCTCTGATATTTTGACAGAAATTTCTTACTATTTTACAGTAAACATAGGAAAATTTTAAAATATCATTGAGAGAATTATTTTATTATACTTTAAAAATTTATACAGTACAATATTATGTATTTTAAAAATTTATATTACAAAAATTTTTAAAACTAACAGAATAATTCTCTCGTTACGACTGTATAATTTCCAGTAAATAAAAGAATAAAGAAAATATCGTTGTAGGCATCACGTTATTAATTAGTTCTTCGCAGCCGACGACTCTCAAGTCTCAAGTCTCAACAAACTAAATTGGCTTCCGGACCTCGAGGACAATGGTCCTGGTCCAACTGTTGCTGCAGCATAGTAATGAGGTTGGCCAAGTCTTTTGAAGAATTTAAACAAAACTAAAAAAAAAAAGTTAAAGAAAGGAATATTGATTCGAGTAAATGCGTTTATGCTGCACGAAAGCTCACATATTAGAATTAATAAGAAAGACATTATCATTATGTAAAAGGAAGATAATTTACAGAATTATAAATTGAGATGATTTTCCAAAATCTACAAAGTTCTATTGAATCATTAATTATTTGATTTTAGATATTAGTTTGAATCTCGTTTCTTCTCTTCTAAATTTAATGACACTTCAATAACTTTGTTACTTTGTATAAATACACTTTAAAAAAAATTATAATCTATTAAATATTATATCGTTATATTTTAAATAGTGATACAGTATTATGTTTATTCTTTAAATATTTGTACACTATACCTTAAAACATTGGAGTACCGTAATAAGAAACTAAATGGTTCACGGATTGGTTCCGTTTGATGCGGCCTAACTTCTAAGTTCATTATTAACACCCATCAAAGTCCACATTGTCCAAAATGCAAGGAGGCATATCAAATATTTTCAATTTGTTTGGAAAACTCTATTATTTAGGTTATTTTCTAAATAATTTGTTTATAATTATTTTTTAACACATTTATAAAAATATTTTTTAATATTCATTTCAAATAATATTTGAATTAATATTCTATATAATAACTATTCAAACAAAGCGTTCATCATCTTAATTCCACGTAAATAGAAGTATATTATCAAGTAAAGTTGGATGTTTAATTTGTGGACAGAAATATTTATTTATTAAAAATAAAATAACAAGAGGAATATATTACATGTACGAATTATATTATCTGAAAATTAATTCTCTTTCATTAAATGTTTCATTTCTTAATTTGTAGGTAGCATTAATGTTATTATCATCAAAGTAGCTAGTTTAGAGTCTTCATTTGCCTTTCATTTTCTCAATTTTCCGGGTTTCTTACTTCTTTTTTGACTGTAGACTTGTGAATAAACATACACGTTGTAACTTACTTGGAAACTTAGAATCTAATGAAGGACAAACACTTAATTAGATCTGATTTTTTATTATATTTGTAATTTTTCACCTGTGTAATGTGGATTAAATTTTAAAAAATCTATGACATCAGTTGATATAAATAAGATTTTTTAAAATTTAATATTAATCAAAAAATTTACAAATAAGAATAAAAATCGAGTCTACCAACATATTTTTTAGTAAAGTTGTTCCGCGTAGTATTAGGGACGTCCACTAATTTTTTTTTTCTTCGACAAGTTTTAGTTTGACTCTTCTGTTGAATTGACTTCCTTCAACCTCTCATTTTCCAATTCAACTCTATTATTTCCGGGAAAAATGACTGTTAAGGGGAAAAATAATTCTCTGACTATTAAGCTTGATACTCTTATAAAATTGTCAAACATGCTCCTCCAACAAAATAAAAATTGATAAATATTATTTACAAGAAAATAAGAGTTGATAAAACTTTTATAGAAACGTAAACTGGAATTTGGATTGAACTGAATGCATGAAACAGCTTTTTTGTTTGTGGTTATCATTCGAGGAGTCCAAGTTCTGAATATTCTTTTTCCATTTATACATTACTGTGAAGTATTATTCAATTTTTTTTTTCCCAACTTAGTACGTCGTTCGTTAGACCCGAATCGACCAACTTGAGAGCTAATCACTTCGCTCATTCTACGAATTTAGAAAAAATAAATATGATAACATAACGAGTTTAGTATTTAATTAACCGTTTAATGTTTTATATATGTTCATTGCAGGCTTGATGCCAAGAATCTCAACACAGGAAAATGCTTTCCAACTTCCGATAGAACCAAGACAATACAGACTGTTTGCCAAACATCCAAAATGCATGAACAAAATTTGTCCTAAAGTCATACAGTTGGAAAAATAAAAAATAAAACTTTTTCACAAAGGTCCATAAAACATAAACAAAATAAAGAAAAAAAAAATTAATTTAGTCCCTTATCTATAGAGTATCGATTAATTTAATCTCTTATTTATTACAGCAGACCAGTTTGATCCCTTATTTTTAAAAAATTAACTAATTTTAGGCCTATAACGAAAATCATGAACAAATTAATTAACCAAACTACACGATAATTACGTGGCCGTTAATGTGCAATAGATGTATTGTCAATGACTCTATTAGTTTGTTCATAATTTCCGTCACAAGTCCTAAATTAATTAATTTTTTGAAAAATAAGAGACTAAATTAGTCTTTTTAATACATAAAGAATTAAATTTATCGATACCTTAAAGATAAAGGACCAAATTAATCATTTTTCCCAAAATAAAATACCAAAATCTCCTAATTAAGGGCTCTAAATTGCATTTTACTTTGAGCAAAAACAACCCTCTTTCTTTTGGGATCAATTATTGATCTGCAATTGGTGTTTGGTTTGTTGAGTGTTGTATTTCAATATTTCAATGATTCCTGTCCTTACATTAGGAAAAAAATCGTTAGTGTCTTGTCTATTGAATTGGGGAATTAAGGCAGTGGTCCTTGCTATTCCTGTTTCTGGTTTTTGAGGCTCGAAATGACTCTTAAACTAATTAAATAGGGGTTTCGAACAATTTTCCGATTTAAGCTTAATTTTGGTGTGCGATAATTTATGAGTACCTTTACTTAGGGATAACCAAATGGGAGTCCTCTTAAACTCAGCCAATGAAGATTAAAAGCAGGAGATTTCTTAAGAAGGGGATCTTGTGTTCCATCATCTATGTATTATCGTTAAACATTCTTGAGTTCTTTAATTTGCTATTTAAATTCAATTATAATAACAATTAAAGTTCGTCGAATCTAGTAGGCTATGTATCAACTAGTGTAACACATCGAATTATAAAAGAAAAAATAAAAAATAATAAACGTCAAATTATCTCAAAATTATTTATTCTTAAATGGATCACTACTATCAAAAGCAACACTAAAAGTAAAAGGCTTAGCATATGATTAGTCTTGTAAGAATTTTATGGGACGTATATATTTAGGATAAAATTAAAAAATGATTAAAAAAATATATTTTAGAAACGAATATGATGAATCAACTCGAAAAATTTAATGTTTTACTCATAAGTAGATTAATGACAAATGTTATTTATTTCAAATAACATGTAATGACTGAATTAACAGAGTCAATGTCATTTTCATCTGAACTCAACCGTAGTGATTGTCAAATTTAATACTACTAATACCAAGTACAAATGTAATGGCCAATGGGGTTTGGTAATCTAATGCTAATCTAATCCCTCATAAACCCACTCCATTGACCCATTCTTTGTTGGCGCCCCCACACCAAAGATTTTCTTAATCCACAAATTTATAAATTGAAAATAAAACAAAAAATTGGCATTTTTTTGAACAACCATTATTTATGGATATTATTTAAAATAATTACTATATTAATTTTTTTAAAATATAACATATGTACTTATGTAGGATAAAAAGAGATGGAAAAACGTATTTAATAAATGATCGTAAAATATTTGTTGTAGAATAATGAAATTTAAAAAAAAAAAAAAAAAGGTCCAAACATAGTATAATAAGAAAAGATGGTTGACGGGTAAAAGCTGGCGCCTAAATTGGTTAAAAGATTGGCGTCTTATTCTTGTAGTCTTTTTTGAAAATGGCTAACGAACGACTAACAAACTTCGCATTCTTTGATTTTCTTTCTCCTTTTATGGCAGTATCCGTCAAAACTCAAAAACATAAACTTCCAACAATTGCTACTCATTAATGTTCTCATTAATTTATCTCCCAAAAAAAAACCATTAAAGTTATTGTTACCTTCAAAATATACCTATAAAGTCCAAGTCTTTCATTTTTCGCTGCAAAATATTTCCAGTTTTGGTTTTTTTCTGTGCCTCTGCTATAATCCATCTTCCATTTTGCAGCCAAAAGGTAATCAAATTAGATTTCTGCTATGCTTTAATTAGTTGAATTGGGAATTTTTGGGATATACTATAAACTTGTGGTAGAAGTGTCTGTTACATGTGATCATTTAGTGTTTCATGAATTGTAAGATATTTTTCTCTCTATTTATTTATTTATTTGTTTGTTTAAAAAAGAAGAAGAAGAAGAAGAAGATATTTCTCTCCTCTTCAATTTGTTCAAATTTATTTTTCTGGGCTTTATTTTGTTTATCTTAATAAATCAGTTACTATGTAGTATGTACTATCATCCCTTTTCAGTTTTCTTCTTTTCTTCTCTGAATTTGTAGTTTGGCACTCTAATTTCGGTTCTGGTTTTTGATTTTCATCTTTTAGAGTTTAGGTTGAACCCCTTTTTATCTGCACAGAAATGATGTCTTAAATTGGAAACCTTTTCTTTTATTTTCTTCTCAAACAGCAAGAATTTCTACTTTTTAGTTTTTCAGGGTAACTAGAATGAAATTTTCAGTTTGTTTAATACTTCTTCACCAGATTTTGAACAATTGCCACAAAGCAGAAAGTCAAATCTAAAAAAACCGACAATAAAAACTGATATGAAAAAATTGGTATTGATTGCTTGGAATTTCCTTCTTTAATTCCATAAAGAATTGGTCATTTGGTGTATTTATAGTGTTTGAATTTTATTTTATCAACAACTTAATCATCTTAGACACAGAGTTCAAATTCGTTGTGTATCGCATGATTTTAGCAATTGAAGGATCAATGACTGAATATGTGATTCTGAATATCTTTAACAGGTTAGACTTTATTGCCTAGTTGACTAAGAGGATTGATTCTTAATATGGGAAAGAACATGTACACAAGGCATGTGGATGATGAACTGGATGAACTTGAGGAAGTTGAACATGTTCATCCAAGCTGCATGTGGGGAATTATACATTCCATTGACTACCATCACTGGCACTTTAATCTGAAAAAGATGCTTCTCCAAAAGATTAATCTGCGAAAACGTGTCAAAGGTAAGCCTACATCTGTTTTGATTCCGAGTGTCTTACTTCTTATTTGTCCCGCAATTTCTGATAGTTTCGTTGAAATAACTAATATTCATCTGTGATGATGGTACATGTTGATATCTGATATGTTGGGCTCTGAGATAAATATACTCGTTTGTCATGATGCAAGGTGTATTTTGAGTAATTGTTCGTTGTCTATAAGCACAGTTATGTTTATGTTTTAGGCTTTAAGCATCTATCCATCTACGTATCTTAGCCTATCTTTCCCAGCTCTGTTAAATTAGCAACAAGTGGATCAAATGCCGTTTTTTTCTTAGTTCTCTCAATTGAGGATTTGGATATCTACAGCACAAAAATGAAATCTTGTTGACTGATATCAAATATGTAGTGCTGTTTCCCCATCAAAGAATCTAAAGACTATTGCTCATTGATTTATTGTCTGATACATAAGTTCAGAAATATGTTCCTAAATCAGACTGAATTAAGCAATAAATATACAGTTTTAGTAATTAAAAAAAGCGATCCCTTTTTCCAGGTAGCAGAAGTTCCAAAGCTAAGGAACTTGTTCATGATCCCAGGGAACTGAAAAAGCTTGTAAATGAGGAGGAAAAACACATCCCTGTAAGTTTTTCTATTAACTACTATCTTTTGGTGTTAAAATGTTTGTGTTTGAGTAACAGCTAATGATGGAAATATCTCTGGTTTGTCAGGGAGCTAAGAAGTCTGGTTCAAACAACAAAAGGGGTCTGAAATCTCGAATAAAATCATTGATTGCTGAAGAGATGTCCAATGAAGGGAATGGCAAAGAAAGAGGTTCGAGCATTTCTTCTCAACCTAGACTGCAGCGCACTTATTCAATCCATCATCTAGAGCCTCCAGATCAGGGCTTTGGTGAAATATGTAGTGACAGGGAACATCCAATCATTTTCTTTCCTAGCAACAAGGACAATGGTGCTACAAAACTTAGTGATCCAGCGAAGATGAATGTCAAGGATAAGCCAGATGCATATGGGAAAAAATCTGAGGTTGAGAAACGAGGTTGCTTCAAAAGATAAAGAACGCACGAATGTTCTGGAAGTATTTAAAGTAAACAAGGACTTGTTTCTGGAAATTGTACAGGACAAAGATGGTAGCCTTAGAAAATTCTCTCATGCTTTGCATGGTTCCAATGTGAAAGCAAGATTAGCCAAGTCAGGATCGTTTCCTGCTACTGATTTGGTACAGAAAAGAACTCTTGAACCGAGCACATTGAAGCAAAAGCAGAGTGAAATCTGGTCTGTCCCAAAAGTGGAGAAGTTGCCTGCAGGTACCCTAGTGCCAAAGTTGGACAAGTTCAAGCATTCCAAGCATGTCCGCTCAAAATCATTGCCTCTCGAGTACAGTAGCAGCGGTAGCAAACTAGGCCAGGCATTAAATTTTATCTTAGATAGTACAAGTCAATCAGATGAAGGGAACAGGGAAGTGGTGAAACCCTTAACCGAAAGTAAGCAGTTGGATCAGCTTGAGATCAGGGAGGATAGAAATCAATAGCCAACTCTTCAGCTATTTCAGTCCTGAGTGAAGCTTCTAGTGTAAATGTCTCTTCCAAATTAGAAAAAGATTCTGCTAAGAGGTATGAGAAGACTGCAACTAGCAGAGTTGATGAAGAAACTTCCTTCAGTTCTCATGAAACTGTGGAATGTTCTTTCAGAAAAAATACACGATCCCATAGAAGAAGTTCTTCTCTTAATGAATCCATGGATAAATATACATGGTTGTTTGAGAATAATTTTGGGAAGGAAGTGAATTTACGTTCATCTGGGACTAGGAGCTTAAAGTTGAGAAATGAATATGAGATGGGATCTGGCGGGAAGGCTTCAATCTTTTTCAGAAGAATTCGCTCTCTATCTAATGTTGAAATTTATTCTTCCCTTCGGAATATGGTACACGATGATGCTAATTTGGAGGGTTGGCCAATTACAATGATAGAAGAGAACAGTTCATGCGAAAAAGTTGGTTGTCTGGATGAAATGAAGCTTGTAGTTGTTTGAAGAACTCCAGCAACAGAAGGAAATGCACCAGCAGGGGATATTGAAGAGTCCGTACACCAAAATGAATTACAAGAAAAAGGTGGATTTACTATCCACCAAATGGATAACTTAGCTGAATCAAGAGAAAATATTCCCGGTGACTTTAGTGCTAGGATGAAAGATTTTGAAATAGAAGCTGGCTTTCTAACAGTTGATGAAAGCACTTTGAATGTGGGGCAAGCAATTTCTCCAAGTGAATTGCCACCATGTCTTGATCTTGCCTTTGAAACTTACTCAGAAGAAGAAGTATCTAGCTCAGCAGAGTTTCAAGTCTCAGAAGGTAATCAATCATATCCACTGATTATTACACTTTATACTCATTATTATCTTGACTCTTCAGATCTACTGTAAAATTGTCAGAAGTTGTATACTTAAAATGAAAATACTTTCTGCAACTTCTTACCCTTGCTCTAATAGGAACTTCTTTGTCTGTTACTTTTTAAGGTCTGCTGAACCGATATAATGATTCTTCTAGAGAGTACGGGCTCCTCAATCAACTGCCGGAAAAGCTTGGATTTTGAAACCTCTTCGTTGTTGTCTAGTATGCCAAATGTCGAAAATTTAGATCATTTGAAGGATACTCAGATTAATCAATCATATAATGACAATGCAGATGATTTAGATTACGTGAAAGATATTCTTGAAAACTCTGGCTTTGCTAAGGATGCATTCCATAAGACATGGCACTCATCTAACCAGCCACTAGACCCTTTAGTATTTGACGAAATGGAAGCTTACTGGCACAAAGAATGTTCAGCAGAGGACTATTGCGGCTGTGATCATCATCAGCTTATATTTGATCTAGTTAATGAGAAGCTATTGAACATATATGAGAGATCATTCACATATTATCCCAAGGCACTGTCTTCTACTTGCTATATTCGTCCATTTCCAGTGGGTGACCATTTTGTTGATGAGATGTGTAGTGGTGTTAATACATTGATGAGATTGAAGCCAGAGCAAAAGCAGTCGCTTGTCTTATAGTGCCTTGTTGCTCTGGACATGGGGAAGGATGATGGTTGGATGAACCTACAGTTGGAAAGCGAATGTATGGGCCTTGAGCTGGAGGACTTGATTTTTGATGAACTCTTGGAAGAACTTGTATGTTCTTGATTTACACTTTTAGGTAGTGCCCTTTTCACTTTGTACATTGAAATTTTGCTCTAGCATCATTGTACATAAAACTATTAGATTGATATGTAATTAGAGTTCACAGTATGTTGTAGCATCACGCTTGATAAGAAATTTTTGGTTTGTATTTTTCACTTTTTGCACTACATTGAAATTTTGATCTAGCTTCAATGGAATATCTGCTGTTAATTTTGTTAACTGTGTTTTCTTTGCACAACAACTTCTTGAGGTTTTGTAGTTCTGATGTTTTTTTCTTATTCAGTCTCTGATGATTACTAGAGTTCTTGCTCTTCTGAAAATGGAACAGGGAACTTTGAAACTGAACTGAGATTGGCATTTAAGGTAAGTTCTTTATCTTTGGGGAGATAAAATTGTGTTATCAATTACTTGGAAGGTATTTTATGGTTTTGGCCATATAAATAGGGCAATTTTATAGTTTTATCCTTTTAACTTGGGCTTTTCTTCTTTTCAACCTGATTGTGCTTCAACTTGATGTTATAGCCTACAGGCATATATTAGACTAATCAAAGAAAGAAAGAAACACTTGATTATACATAAAGTTGACTTTAGCAGATTTAAATAATGGGTTGTGCATACGTATTAATCTTATTATAACACAGTTATAGATTGGAGATCATGTTAGTAAAACAGAAAGCTTCATGCCTGTTCTTTCTGTGTCGAGGAAGATGTTGACATCAGAGTAAGGTACGATGACAGTTGAAGTTGTAATGTGGATAGAGTTTTTGATCCATTTTGCTAATGTCATGACTCACGAGTAACTCAGTCAGAAGCAAAAATATGAGATGAATGATTCAAAATGACAATAACGTGCACGGTACACAATGAAAGGATTCAGGGATAATCCATTAATCTATTCTGTCTCCATATAACAACTCAAAGATCCAATAATTGCTACTTTGGATCATCATAAGCATCATTCTTTCCCCTCTGCATTATAAATAGGTGCCAACTATTGTACAAAATTACTCGATCAGGTTATCTTTGGTGAATTAAGCTTCTGAAAGTTTGCCTGTATTTGGAAGGAAAATGTCTTGCTGTGGAGGAAACTGTGGCTGTGGTTCTGACTGCAAATGCGGCAATGGACGTGGAGGGTAAAGTAGTATTTACCAACTAATATGTCCTATTTTGTATTTCAGTCTTTACTAATCTGCTTATGAAATGTACACTTGCAGATGTGGAATGTACCCTGATGTGGAGGAGGACGCGACCTTTACCATAATCAAAGGGATAGCACCAACACAGACGTGTGTAAAATCTTGAAAATGAATGTTTTTAGCAAGGAAAACGTTAGATCTACACAATCTTTGATTAGAGTAACTAATTTGTATTTTGCCCTCACATCCTGACGCAGTTTTTCTGAGGGATCTGAGAAAAGCTTTGGAGCTGAAGGAGGTGATGGCTGCAAGTGTGGATCAAACTGCCGATGCAATCCTTGCAACTGTTGATGAAAAAAGTGGCTGATGTTTAGATCTTCACCAAGTAATTAAAGGGCTTGCTATTGTGTGATAAAGCTTGTGATTAATAAGGCAGCCATGACTTCTGCAAATCTATACTCAAGATTTTGCTGATGTCTTATGGTTTTGTTGTGGTTGTGTCTGTTCTGTTCTTTCTATTTGGTTTGATGCTAGTGACACGATCCGCCCATTTAGACTAGAGCTCCGGAGGGGCCAGAAATTGAATATATAGAGCTTTTCATTCTCTCAATTCTCTCTTCTATTGTTTACGAGAATAGCACTGAGCCGTGACAAGTGGTATCAGAGCTAGTTTTGTAGCAAGTACTTGGCAAGAAGACACTATGGCTGGAACTTCATCCGACATGACCCATGAGGAGATTCGACAAAGAAGGACAGAAGGGCAAGAACCATCAAGAGATGTGCGGCCATTGCTCGTGTGGAGAAACTCGAGTTGGCCATGGCGTAAACTCGCGACTGTTGAGGATTTGACGAGGTCGAGTCCAGGACGAAGACCTTAGGGAGAAATGCCCTTGAATGCTAGATGGTTTGGCCAGAGGTCCGAAAGTCTGGTGTCCATCAAGGACGAGATTACGGTCCTGTCTCTTATACACATCTAGATGTGTATAAGAGACAGGAGTGCCTCAAACTCCAAGATTGCCCCGAGAGGAGCGGTTGGATGCTACTCGAGATCATCTCTATAATAGACTAGATCTAACCAAGGTAGTGGACAACTTCCTGTGGTCCATGGAGCAGTATTTTCGGAATGCAGGAATTCGGATCGATGAGCAAAAGGTAAATCTTGCCTCATTATACTTGACCGATTATGCTTTACTATGATGGCAGCGTAGGAGTGACAATCGTAGTGGCATTGCCATTACTACTTGGGATCAATTTGTGGATTGTTGTGAGTGGGGATGGATGAGGAGGGGCAGAGAGGACACTTGCAAAACTTCAGAGATAAAGGGTGAAGTCTCGTGAAAGAGTTCTCCCAATTGATGCCGCAAATTCAAAGTATGAGCATCTAGATGTGTATAAGAGACAGTCCACATTCTTTCTTTCCAGTTCCAATCGGGTCCATGGCTTAAATCCATCCATATAATCTATCCAAAGCAATGACGGTGGCTGAGTCTCTCTTGGAGTATAAACCTGGGGCAATTAACCTTTCCTTTGGTGGGGCCTAATTGCAGATAATCCATTGAAGCTAAGAGCTGTCTCTTATACACATCTAGATGTGTCTCCTTCCAAGAACGAGGAAGTCGTTCACAAAGGACAAGGGCAAGCGACCAATGAAATGCTTTGTCTCCACACATGGCGCTAGAATGTCTGCGAAAGCAAAATTAGCCCATGGCCATGGAAGAGGAACAGAGGAAAAGCAATTGGGTGCACTATGGATCCTAAATACCATTAAGGTGAAGAAGTCGCAAAGAAGAGGGCTTGATGTTCACGTGAGATAGCGGGCCACAAGCTTCTAGTGGACACCGGAGCTACCGACTTCTTCATCTCGATCGAGGCCGCCAAAAACTCAACCTTCAAGTGGGAAAGGCATGGGCACAATACAAATAAGTAGACAACCAAAATATCTCCCTGTCCATGGGTTGGCAAGCAACGTGGATGTAGCCATGGGGCAATGGCTACATAGAAGTCTATTAGAGACAGGTAATCTAACCTGATGATTATGACACAGTGATAGACTTGACTTCCTTGATCGTATTAGTGCCATGCTACTTCCTTTCGACTGCATATGCAATTTTGGAGCTCTCAGTAGGTTAAAATATAATCTGTCTCTTATGTGTATAAGAGACAGTCTTTGATCCTGTCGGGCAACAGTCTCTTATAGTTGGCATCTAACTAATCAAGCATTGTTTTTCGGCTCAAGGCGTGTCCAGATCAAAGAGGGATTGAAACACGATGCACTAGGAGCCTTCTGATATGCCAAGGAAGGAAAACTCGAGGGTACGATTCAAAGTGGTGACCACAACGAAGGGAAGAATACATTGCAAGATCTTAATTCTTCATCACTGCTGAGACTTCAAGTGCAAATAGATTTGGACATAAGAGACAGCTCTACCAATAGCAATGCATTTGAATTACAGAATGAATAGCTAAATTACTCAGCTACATCTCAGTTACTTTTTTGATAAATTAAATCACAGCTATTTATCGTCCAAGTGAGAAGCTGGGAGACTGTTCTTCCACCGTACACGTGTTTGAACCACAGAAGCAAGCTTAGTTACAAATGTTGTATAGAGCAAATATTAATGTGTTACAAAATAATTCAGTTGATGGCATTTTCCAATTGGGAATACATTTCGTCCAAACCAGACGGACATCCGGATGCGTACTTGTTCAATTAGAAGGGTCCAGCTGTATCTAATTAAATTTTGGATGCGAGTTGGAATCCTTTAATTGAATTCAGACACACGTCTGTTTGTCTTGTTCATCTGGATAAACATTATTATGTTTTCAATATCTCTTGTACGAAAACAATCTATAGTCCATACAACTTGGTGACACCTCTTATCTTTGAGTGGCTTAAGTCCATCCGAAAAACTGTTGAAATTTGAAAATAATGCAAGTCATTAAGCCATATTTTCTACGTAAGAAATCGCAAAGATGACATTTTCATCCCCAAAAAAATGAATGGATTAGCGTGGCTGCGCATGAAAGAGGCCCTGAAAGCTACATTTTGAATTCAACGTTTGTTTACATCTTTCAAAGTCAATCACTTGTACAAGACATTTTCATATCATTAATTGAACAATGAAATTGTCTATCATGTGTGACAACCAGATGGCTGCTAGACTTTAAGATAAATTTTAAAAAAATATACCATTCGTCTCCAAATATGTACCTTAAAGTTTGTCCTTTGTGCTACTTAATTAGCAATCATATAAACATAATGGACAATTAAGCTTGCATGTGTCAAAACTTCGAATTCCCGTCTCAACTACAAGAGAAATACATTGTAAGACAAAAAGGAGAAAAAAAAAAAAAAAGGAATAGATAACCAATTTTATTGATCTAGTGTAGCAATAAAATGTGATCATTCAGACACTGAGGAGTTAAAATGAAAGGAATACAAGAATTTCCTCTCACAGATGATTTAGGCAGGACTTAGGTGTTCTCAAACAGGCTTGGATGACCAAGTAATTAATCAATGCTGAAGAATCCAAATTTAGAAACACTAAAGAAGAATACTGAACCGTTGTTTTGTTGAATGGCAAATGTTAGCATTAAAAAATGGACATGCTAGTGATGTTTAGACTTGAAAACAACTTAATTTATAAAATTGGGTCCTTGTTGACCTAGCTTCAAAGTCTCTCCCGAGAGAGCATGCGCAGTTCATCATATTGCACCAAAAAAAAAAAAAAAAAAAAAATTTACTTATTTTGTTATGCGAATTTAATGTTATTAAATTATTAAATAATTAAAAAATAATAAATTTTTTTTATTTTTTAATCATTCTAATAACTGACAGTTGATGTTAAAAAATGTTAAGGACTTAAGTTAATAGAATAGGTTATAATATATCTCCTGTCTAGCATATGCTTCTAGATGTGTTAAGATCACACGTAGTATTTACGTATAGCAGATCTGAAATAAGAACGACGAAGGCAGAACTTGTATTTTAGAAAAAACTCTAACAATCAAGTTAAATCCTTAGACCAGAGAAAATTAGAGAACAAAAAAGAGAGATGAGAATGAAAATATGAGAATTGTTATGAAAAATAATAAAGTGAGATCTAATCTTTCAATTTAGCTATTTATAGTAATAGTAAATGGATTCATATGGTTGCGCGCTTTCAAAATATTAACTTTTCATGACAGCATAATTTGGTTGTTGATAGATATTTATGTTAAAATGACACAAATACCCTAGATTAGTTGACCTTTAAGTCGCATGTTTGAATATTATTGGATTGTCAACTGTAAGACTCCTTCAACAAACTAACTCCTACATAGATAAATTATCTAGCTTAATTCTGTGGTTCAAACACGTGTACGGTGGAAAACCATCTCCCATCTTCTCACTTGTACTATAAATAGCTGTGATTTAATTAAGATTCCAAGTAACAAGGAACTCATACCTGAGTAATCAAGTAAATTCAGTTCTCACACTACACTCCTTTCTCCCAATTTTCTCAAAATTAATAATATGTCGTCCTGGGGAAAAATCTGCACCTGTGGCGCTGGCTGCAAGCGCGAAACTGGCTGCAGAGGGTAATATATAGTTCTACTCACCATGTGTACCACTCCTGTTTACCGGCGACTTTAACCTTTCTTTTTATTTTGATATATTTTACATGATGTTCTGCCCGTGTAACGTTATTTACATGAAAATGCATTAGCAGTAAATAGAATCCTGATGTCCAAATGTATTTGCAGTTTTGGTAGGGAGCATGAGATGGATGTTACCACATCTACAATCATCATCTCTGGAATTGCACCTGTTAACAAGTACGTATATATATTGGAAAATATGTAGATAGATTCGATTTTTTATTTTAGCTTAAGATTTTATGGAATATTATTTACAAATTTACTTAAATATTTCTCATATATATTAGCCCTTTTCACTAAACATTAGACTTTGTTGATAAAAAATACTTAAGTAAATTCGATTCTGGACCTACTTAAACTTTGTGATTAGGATTAAATCGTAATAAATCTTATTCCAAATTCATTTATCTTATTAATATTTATTTCTAATTACATTTATTTATAACCGAATAGAATTTCAGTGAACATTCCATGGGGACTAAGAAGAGCTTTGGTTTTGAAGACAACTACAACAGCAAGTGTTCATCATGCAATTATGACCCTTGCTCCTGTTAGAATGCAATTGTAGCAAAGCCTGCTTTTATGTATATTAGTCAGTAGCCCCTAAATAAAAATGTCAATGCATTACTCTTCGCGTTGACACCAAGTAAAATAAACAACCTCGTATGTCCTGATATGGCCATAGGGCTTCTTTATTGCTTGTCCATTTTATGCACTAGTGTTATCTAATATTCCATGGCTCTATACTAGTTTGTGGTACTATGTGTGATGAATTTACTTTATCCTCTTTCCGAGTCTGCTGAAATGGTACTATGTGTGATGAATTTACTTTATCCTCTTTCTGAGTCTGCCGAAAATCTGAAGCTCAAACTTGGTTATGGAACATGAGTATCCCCTTTTTAGTGTAATACGAGATGCCTCTCTTTAAATAACATGTTTTAATTAGTTGGATACACATATACAGATAGGAATTAGAGTCATTATTTGAATATTGTCTCGATTCACGACATTATATCGTATATTTTATGATTTAAATTTCATCACATCAGATAAATAATTTTCACTAAATTTGAATTATAAAATATACGAGATGGTACCATAAATAGACTCAATTTTTTAATTTTCCATACAGCACTATCAATTATTGAGTACAGTAGATAGATTTCATTTTAGAATTTTCCATATAGCACTATCAATTATTGAACTTACTAATTGGATTCAAAGAGAACCACCTCTAACACTGCCAATAGTCACGTCACTAGAATGCAAATATATATCAGAAAAAAGAAAAGGAAAAAAAAAAAAACATTAAAAGGAGGATATATATTAGTCAATCCACTCATACGTGGGTATCTTATAGTAACTTCTAGTAAATTTCAGGAAAATTATTTAAATAGACCAAATTTTTTATCTCACCTGTAAATCATATGATGAGAATCTAATTTTATAAAATTTTGTTTATATCTATTAGTGAATCATATATTCTATAAAATCTAATCCACACCATAAGATCTACAAATAGGATTAAAAACCAAATTTATATAAATATTTGCTAAATTTCAGAACCTAGTGCAATTAAACATCTATGAGGTAAAATGATAATTACCTAAATTGGAGGGCGAGAACTCAGTGCAATAAAACTCCAGTACCATGATGGTCACTTAGTTCCTCCTATTCTAAAAAGTGGCGAATGGATTCTCGAATTTTACTTTCAAAAAATAAACTTATAAAAAAAAATTAAAAAGACCTCAAGAGAAATTTTCATTCCACATCAAAATTTGGCAATTTCTAGCAATGAATTTCATGATCAATTTTAAATATTGTTTTTTCAGAGAATGCAAAGATGAAGAGCTTTTCCTTTCTAGGAAAAAAAAAAGAATTAAGTTAACAAATTAAACTCCTAGAACATTTGCACATGCAATAAACACAAATAAATTTTTTACGGTATAATGAGCACGAATTTTATTTCTTACCCATTGTACAGGATAGGTTAATTGTTATTAAAAAAAATAAATAATAGTTTGATGTGATTTTAATCGCAACTTATTAAGAATGTAAAATTAGATAGTTTCACTCTGAATTAACAAGGACTAAAGTGATAACTTTGTAAAGCTTCAAGACTCGATATGAAAATATTCCAAATCATTGGACCAGTGATTGAATTCACTTCTCTTCTTTAGTCCCCCATGTGGGAATTTCCCTCCAAAAGAAAATGCAAATCGTAGTAGTATTTCTTCAGAAACAGAAGAGTATCTTGGGAGCCATACGTCGAACAGTTGCCGTCCCTTCTTGTTCTCCCCACAACTTCTACTATTTGTGCCCCAGATTTTGCACCCAAACGCCAAACCCAAATAATATTCTCGGTCCAGAAACTTGGGAGTCCGAGAAAGAAGAAGAACAAAATGAAGAAAGAGAAGCAAAGAGCTTGAGTTGGAGAATTGAAAAGCTGCCGAGAGGAGAGCCAGTTGCTTCTGCCTTCCAGAGCTGTGATGGGTGATGGCTTTCCTATTCACAGAGGCTATATTTTTCACACTATCAACCGGTTGCGTAAATTCAAAGCCAACAAACGTGCCCTTGAGGTTTCTTGACTGCCCTCTTAACTTTTCTTTATATAATGCATCATACGTGTTTGTGAAAATGACTAAACCAAGTTTTCAGCATGTAAGATTCTTGAAATTGGAAATGGGACATCTTAATTTCTCCTTGTTATGCGGTTGATTGAAATTTTTGCATTTGATATGGTAATTTTCACTTACTTTCAGTTTGTCTGTAGAAAAGCTATTTAAGGGTCCCGAGTCTTTGGAGAATGAATGGGAAATTTTGGAATAAGATTGCTATTTGTTTCCACTTTTGGCAGGTAATGGAATGGGTTATTAGGGAGAGGCCCTATAAGGCAAAGGAGCTAGATTACTCTTACTTATTGGAATTTACTACTAAGCTTCATGGGGTATCAAAAGGTGAAAGCCTTTTTGGTCGTATCCCATCAGATGAGTTTCAAAATCAATTGCTATACAACAATCTTGTATTGGCATGCTTGGAGAAAGGCTTAATAAGGCTTTCACTTTCATACATGAAAAAAATGAGGGAGCTAGGCCATCCCATATCATATCTGGTCTTCAATCGTCTCATTATTTTGCATTCTTCACCCGGACGGAGAAAAACCATCCCAAAAATTCTGACACAGATGAGAGCGGATAAGGTGGTTCCTCATGTTTCTACCTATAACATTCAGTTAAAAATAGAAGCTAATGACCACAACATTGAAAGAGTGGTAAAAGTGTTTAGTGATATGAAACGAGCAAACGTTGAGCCAAACGAGATCTCCTATTGTATATTAGCTACTGCACATGCTGTGGCAAGGTTGTTTACTGTATGTGAGGCTTATGTTGAAGCTATTGAGAAATCTATAACTGGAAATAATTGGTCAACGTATGACATTCTTGTTATACTTTATGGGTACCTGGGAAAGCGGAATGACCTAGAAAGAATTTGGATGGCATCATTCAAGGATTGCCAAATGTTAGGTCTAAGAGTTTTGTGCTGGCAGTTGAAGCATTTGGCAGAATAGGGGACATAAGTCGAGCTGAAGAGCTCTGGTCAGAAATGAAATCAGTTAAGGGATTGAAATCTACGGAGCAGTTGAATTCGCTGATATCTGTGTACTGCAAACATGCGTTGATCACAAAAGCAACCAGTCTATACAAAGAAATGGAGAAGAATGGGTGTAAACAAAATGCAATTACTTTCCGGCATCTTGCTCTTGGTTGTTTAAAAGCAGGATTAAGGAACGAAGCAATCAAAACCCTTGAATTGGGAATGGATATGCCAGTGAGCGCAAAGGTTAGAAGGTCCACCCCATGGCTGGAAACCACTCTTTCAATACTTGAAATTTTCGCAGACATGGTGATGTAGAAAATGCTGAGAAATTATTCGAAGAATTAAAGAAGGCAAACTATACAAGGTATACATTTGTTTATAACACATTAATAAAGGCCTATGTTAAGGCAAAGTTACCTGATCCGAACCTTTTGAAGAGGATGATTCTTGGAGGATCTAGGCCTGATTCTGAGACCTACAGCCTGTTGAAACTCATAGAGCAGTTTCCAAAGTGATTGGCTATGTCTTTAGGCACTATTATTTGCCTTTCTTATTGAATGGTCCAATAGAGTTTGGGTAAGTGTTCTCTAAAGAGACGTCAAAATATTCTGCTACTTCTGGATATTGTGTCCCATGCTCAAGATGCTGTTACCTGACTGCTTGTTTAAGCTCGTTGGTAGATCTTTCCAGATGCACTGTTGCTCCATTCTTTGAGGGACATCTGACAGAATGAAATGCAGATGTCTCTGTTTTTCTGCATAAAAACCTCAAGTATTCTTGAAGCTTTCCGTTCTCCTTTTCCAACAGCAGCGTTCCTTGGTCCTACTTTTCTTCGAAATACTTGAGCATTAGGTATTAGCTGGAATTGATAGCCGTCCCACTTGATGCCAATTGACCTATCAATATTGAGATCCTGAAGCTATACCTTTTGACTTGATTTCAAGGTTAATAGACAAATATTTTCACTTGGAATAGCATTTACATTTATTTAGACTAATCAGCAAGTACGATTATATTTCTATTTGATGGTTATTTTTCTGTTTATTATTGTTGCATATTGAGAACCTTGTGTTCATCTTATTGATATAGGTGTCGATGATCTTTTTGTTGGATTCTCACATGCCAACATCATAGAAATTTGTTTCCTTTATTTCATGTTTATTCAAGAAAATGCTGGGATGCAGCTCTGCAGCTTTCGTCAGAGCAATGAGAATCTCAAGACTTATCAATACAAGTGTCAATGATCTTCATGTGGATTCTCACATGCCAACAGCGTAAAAGATTTGATTGGTTTGTCAAGTTTCTTTGAGAACACTGAAATGATGCTCTGCGGCTTACAGACCACCAAAGCAGGAGAATGTCACCCGCAAAGATATCTATACTCATCACTTATTTGTACATGTTGATCTCAATGTAACTATAAAATCTTGATTGAGAACCTGGAGGATAATGACTTTCAAAAGGTTTGCGCTTACAGCAAATCCATTTTATCTAAAACCAAGATCAGAATAGCAAGGTTGTTATCCATTGGGAACTCAAGTCTTTCTCTACATTTTTCTTCTTGAATTATCAACCTGTTAAACTCAGCAACTACTCTTTTAAAAGCATCACTCAGTAGTCAGTTTCAATTATCAAAATCAACTGGCATTTGTATCACATTTACGTAAATCATTTCAATGTCTTGAAGAATTACCAATGTATTACCAAGATCTCTGGACATCGCTGTTTACATTCTTAAAACAAAGATATCTAAATGATAAAGTAGCCCCAGGTAATCGTCCATGTCATTACGACAGTATCATAGACATGGCTAATGCATTTAGAAGTACCATGCACACCCTGGACTCAAATGGAACCAGAACTACCAAATGAGATACATCAACAATAAGATCTGAAGTGAAGAAGATACAAAACCTAGACCCAAAATACCAAGTGGACAGAAGTAAATGAATTATCTATGATATACTAAGCATATTATATTCAACCATCAAGCCATAACAAATTCATAATAGAATACAATAACGCACAAATGTTTCTGAATCCACCACATAGTAACAAGCAAGAAATCATTGCGCCAACTAAATTAATTCCATGGCACATACAGAATGCCCTTCAGATAGAACTATTTTGTTTCTCTTACCCAAATCAAGACTGACATAAAAGCATAAAAGAACTCAATATGCAGGCCTGTTTCATTCATCACACAGGTGAGCAACTAGAAGTGTATGAAAAGAATGTCACATAGAGAGGGACATCCTGGGTCTTCATATTGACAGGAGAAGTCTTTCTGGGCTCCTCTTCTCAGACCGTTTTTTATCTCTGCCAACCCGAGGATCATCAGAACCACTTGCATCAGAATCAGCTGTTGAAGCATGCCCTTCTGCTTCTCCTCTTGCGTCGCCTATCACCAGAATCCTCAGAAGCATCTGAGTAATCAGATGAGTGCCTATGACTCCTCCTTCTCCTCCTCTCCTTCCTGCTCTTCCTCTTCTTCCTCCTCTCGTTCATATCTTCCTCCTCATCAGAAGACTCATCATCATCATCATCCTCATCATCCCTCTTCCTCCTCTTCTCCTTCTTCCTTTTCCTCCTCCTCCCCTCATCCTCAGAATCACTATTCTCTCTCTTCCCACTCCTCCTCTTCTTCGATCTCCCCCTCTTCTTCCTGCTCTCCCCCTCATCCTCATCCTCCTTCCTCCTCGACGCCACCTTCACTTTCCCATTCACCTTCTTCCCATACTTCTCCGCAATAATCCTCTCCATCTCCGAATCATAATCCGAATCCGAACTCTCACTATCCTCCTCCCCATCCTCCTCACTACTCTCCCCACCCTCCAAACCCCCTTTTTTCACAACCCCCTTAACCTTCTCCCCCTTCAATTTCTTCAAAACCACCTCACGAATCACATCATCATCAACATCATCTTTCCCAACCCTATTCACATCCTCCTTAACACTCAAAAAATTCCTACACTGAAAAGTCAAGTGCCCAACTCTCCCGCACATCTTACATGACCCACGGGCCAGATACAAATTCGAATTGGTAATCCGGGACAAAGCCAACAAGCCCTGGAGATGTGTATAAGAGACAGCATTATCGGGCTCGCAATTCGGCAGCAGAATTGGAAGCGTTATCAGTTGTGGAAGATTTCTTGGCATCGTCCTTAGCGGTCGGCGCATAAGGATCGTACCCAATTGCGCTCTGCCATATACCGTGAGTCTGCAGGGCAGCGCTACTGTGCACCCGGTTGTTCGCCGGCATGCGAACCCTTCCTGCTGTCGCCGGCATCTTGACCTGATTTTATTTGATTTGGTTTGTTTTTCAAAAGCCTGTAATTTTTTTGTCGGACGAAATTAGGGTTTTTTCTATTGTGTTGATTGGAAAAACCTAATGGGATTTGGAAATTGAATTGAAATTGGAACGAAAATTAGGGTTTTGGGAGCTATACCGGAGCGAGAATCGGAAGAGAATGGAAGCCGATCGGAGTCCGATTCTAACTTCAAAGAGTGAACCCCCTGTTACTCGCTGCAATCCAAAAGGAGTTAATTGAACGCGTCTCGCCTTATTTGAAGAGGCAAAAAGAGAAACGACGACGTTTGCAAATGACGGTGGTAGACTTTTTTTTTTTTTTTTTAAAGGTGAAATTTGTCAATAATTATTGCCTTTTGATAAAGTGCAATTTTAATAAAGTTCAAGAAAAATAAAGTCTGTATTAAAAATTTAAAAAAAAAAATGTGTGGAGAGAAGTTAGAAGAAGGATAATAAGGAGTTATTTAAAGGCATATATGGCCCCGAAAAAAAAAAAAAATTTAATTAGCCTGGATAACTAACTAATTAATATGGGTAATGAGTGGATGCTATTAAGGTGATTAATGAATATAGGTTGTTATTTTGCTTTTTGTTAATTTTTTTTTAAAAAAAAAATACTCAATTAAGAAATAAGTGTTTACCTACTTTTTCAAAAATCTAAAATAAAATTGTGCTTAAATAACATATTCAATGTTATCATAAATCTTTTAATTTATTTTAATTTATAAAATACAATTCTACTTAACGATTAGACAGCGATTGATAGGACAATTTTGAAAAATCAACATCAAACGTATCTTCACTAAAATAAATCCATAGGCGAACATACTAACTAAAAGGGTAATACATCAAGCGCAAGAATTTTACATTTATTCCTCCTGTCTCTTGTAATTTAATTGAGGTACAAGGGATGTTCATCCATGTAATTGTAATATTGTAAATTATTAGGTTGTGTCTAATTTAAAATTTATCTATTTATTAAAATAATTTATAATAAAATTAATTAATTTTAAATTCAATCAAACTAAAAAATATTAAATAAATTATTTCAAATAAATTTTTAATTATGTATATTTAAAATTTATTCATTTTAATTTTATAAATTCGTCCAATAAATGAATAAATTCCAAAAAAAAATGTTATGGTATTTTTGCTTTGTTGATGTTTCTATGCAATTTCGTTTACTTAACCCCAAAAGAGAAATTTAAAAAGGAGGAGAATCTTTGGACTGGGATGGTTAGATGTCTGATATGGGTTTATTGGAATTCTCGAACAGAGAACCAAAACCCCAAGAGAAACCCAGAACCAGACCAGACAACCGAAGTCCCAAGATGTCCCTCTCCCATAGACATTCCATCACCATCCTCTCCCAGATGCTAAAACTGCCGCCCATCAAAGCACTCTCACTGTTCAACTCATCAACTCAAATAGGCCTCCAACACACTCCACAATCCATCACCATCATCCTTCACCACCTCTTCTCCTCCAACAACCTCTCCCAAGCCCAATCTTTACTCCTAAAACTACTTTCTTCCCGCATTTCCTCGACTTCATTCACACTCCCCTCTCTTCTCTCCCACTTAACAACCCACAAACATTTCACCTCTGCCCCTCTTTTATATGAGTCCATCATCAATTCTTATGTTCAATTTCAGTCTCCGGAAAAAGCCTCTTTTGTTTTTTCATGAAATGGTCAATAAAGGCCTCGTACCCACATCAAACACCTTTAATAATGTGTTGAATTTTCTCATAAAGATGGGATCTTTTGACAGAGCTTGGGACTTTTTTGTGGAAATGAGAGGAAAAATTGTCTTGGATAAGTATAGTTTTGGGATAGTGATAAAGGGTTGTTGTGATAATGGTGATTTGGAGAGAGCTTTTGAGGTTTTGTTATGTATGGAGGAGATGGGTTGGTGTCCAAATGTGGTGATATACACTAGTTTGATGGATGGGTGTTGCAAAAATGGTGAGATTGATAAAGTAAAGAGTTGTTTTGTAAGATGGGGGAGTTGGGTTTGGCTGCTAATCAGTATTCTTACACTGTTTTGATTAATGGGTTCTTCAAGAAAGGGCTTAAGAAAGATGGGTTTGAGTTGTATGAGAAAATGAGGACTGATGGTGTATTGCCTGACTTGTACACGTACAATACTCTGATCCATGAGTATTGTAATGAGTACATGCTGGCAGAATTCTCAGAGCATTTGAACTGTTTGATGAAATGCGTGAGAGAGGGGTAGCATGTAATGTCGTGACGTATAATACTTTAATTGGAGGGTTATGCCAACAGATGAGGGTGATGGAGGCGGAGAAATTGGTGGATCGGATGAAAGGCTGTGGCTTGAATCTGAATTTGATCACGTATAACACTCTCATAGACGGGTATTGCAAAGTTGGGAGAGTTGATAAGGCTATGAGCTTGTTCAATCAGTTTAAGTCTTTTGGCTTAAGACCATCCTTAATTACCTATAATGTTTTAATCTCGGGTTTCTCTAAATTTGGAAATCTGTCTCGTGTTACGAACTTGGTTCGAGAGATGGAGGAGAGAGGCTTTTCTCCCTCCAAGGTGACATATACAATTCTTATTGATGCCTTTGCTAGATCAAATGACAGATGATAAAGCTATTGAAATACGATTTCTGTTATGAAGAAGGCCGGTTTGGTAGCAGATGTTTGTACTTATGGTGTAGTCTTGATACACGGTTGGTGTTCTCAGGGTAATATGATGGAAGCTTTCAAGCTATTCAGATCATTGCCTGAGGTGGATTTGGAGCCCAATCATGTGATATACAATACTATGATCAATGGGTATTGCAAAGAGGGTAACTCTTATAAAGCCTTGATGCTGCTAAAAGAAATGTGCGAAAATGGTATCATTCCGAACTTGGCAAGTTATAACATGACAATTCAAGTTCTTTGCAACGACAGAAAGTGGAAAGAGGCTGAAAATCTTTGCAATGACATGATAAAGTCTGGTTTACAAGCCTTAGTTGGTTTTGACCTGATTCATGAAGCTAAAGTTAAAGATGCTTAGAGTAATCTTAGGCACTCTTCAGTGCAATTTGATACATGAGGTAACATGAAGCAGCAACGTCGAAGGTAAACTTGCAATAGTCAGTATTGTTCTAATCACATTTAACAGAATTTGTTCCGTCATTAGAGTGATTCATCTTATTCAGACTTGACCCATTTACCTTTGTTTGAGACGACTGCTTTTAGATTCTTTTGGTTGTTTGACATCTTAAAAACTACTAACATGGAGTCAAAATGAAGAGGTCATCCTTTAATTTTGCAAATAATGCTAGAAATATTGAAATTCTTCAATGATCGAGATATTCAAGTATAAAGCTAAATCTTATGAACTATGGAATACATGAAATTTCATCTTAAATAGTTGGCAGATCATGAAAGTAGCACTAACAGGACCTGCCAAGTAAGAGATAGAAAAGCTTCAAACTGTAATACTATACAAGTAGAGACCTATGAAATAGTCGATGTCTAGGAAAAGTCACAGGCCACTCTAAGCATTCCTTGAATGAGTTATGGGAAGGTAGATGAATAATCTAATAGCCTAGGAAATAATGAAAGTATTAGTTTCTTTTAGCATAACTAGAGTAATTTTGTTGGAATAGATGTAGAAAATTTATATTGCTCCCTCGCACTGTCTGTGATGGTTCCTAGTCCAGTGGCTTACCCATCTTCACATAATAAATGCTGCAGATTGATATGAGGAGAAGGTCTGAACTCTGAATTGTTTCGGCATTTCTACGAAATTATTTTACTTTTACTTATCTAGATTTTTTTTTTTTTTTTGAGATTTGATCTTATATACATTATTTGCGTTTTATGTGTAGTATCTTCAGAAACATAAGTTTTCAGTTTTGTTTTCTTTGTTGTGCAGTACTACATGAGAAAAGCACAAGGCATGTATTTCGGTTCCAACTAGAGGTGATGGGAGTATGGTGTTAGTAAAACAGGTTGCGCTTACAGTACATCTGGAGAGACAGACATATTTGTCTGAGAAATACAAGTAAATCATGCATCGTTATTAGATGCACATTTGGAGTGACCATCTGAAGGCTTCCTTTATTCTGCGCAATCTGATTTTCTCAAGCCCGATTCCTCTGGCATCAAAATTTGGATTAGGTTAAAAGTAAAAATGATTGGCAATGCAAGGCATTGCATATACCGAAGTACAGACTAGCCATTGTCTTCGAAGTTCATTCACTGTATATAATGAGTTCAGGTGAACATTTTGAGAGTAGCTGCTGCTTTTAAAAGGCTTCAGGGATGATGTGAGATTTGTGCCGACTGTATCGCGTATTTTCAATGGTTTATATTTTTGGAGGCAGAAATAAGAAGTAAAATCTATTTTATACCCAGTTGCAGAAACAAGATTTGGGCTAAATAACACGCTGGACTGATCATTGCCTTGGCTTTGTGATTGATGATCATTTCTTGTTTGCTCATGGATAAGGAATCTATATTCATGGAATTGATGGTAACCTCATCTTCGTTTCAAAACAATGCCCCTTATGGATTGTTTTTCTTTTTTTTTACAAGTTTTTATTACTTTTACTTTACTATTTATTCTTTTATGAAATATTTGTTTAGTCAACATGAATTTTTTTGGTCAACTTTTTTTACTTTTTTTCAAAAATACTATTCAATATTTACACAATTCAAATTTTCTGTTCATTATTTACAACAATTCAAATTTTTCTTTGACTATTCATTACTATTCAATCAATTATTTTACTATTCATCTATGCGGGTATTATACTATTCACATATATTAGCATTAATTTTTTTTATACTACATTGGTTTGAATTTTTTTCAGGCAAAGAAAAAATGGAAATGTAAGTTTGAACTTCCGAACTTAGGTTCGGAATTTTGAAATATAGGCGAAAAAATAGAGTTTAAAATAATATATAAGGTTCAAACTTCCAAACTTAGGTTTGGGAGTTCGACCTATGGGCGAAAAAATAGAGTTTAAAATGGTATATAAGGTTCGGACTTTCGAACTTATGTTAGAAAATTCGAACTATGAATAGAAAAGTGTAAATTTTAAATTATATTTTTATTTTGTAGTAAATAAATACATGTTTAGCATACGGACCCATTTCGTTTTTCAAGATTTGGATTTCAAACGACAACTACCTTTGCATGTGATTTTTAATACTTGATTTGATGGTATAAAAAGAAAAGTGAATGGGACCGTTTATGTATTTTGGTATTAATAATTTTATAATAATTTTGTGTACATATTTTGTCTTCTAGTGCACAAATTATTAAGTAATTTTTAAATTGTATTTTTTTGATTTTATATTAAATAAATACATGTTGGCATATAAGTACGAGTATATCTTATTTTTTATGATTCGGATTTTAAACGATGAGAAGGTAACTACTTTTGACTGTGATTTTTAGTACTTAATTTGATGGTGTGAAAAAGAAAGTGAACGAAATTATATATTTTGATATTAGTAATTTTGTTCGACTTTAGATGTATTTTTTTTGTCTTTTAGTGCAAAAAAAAATACTATCCAAACACTTATTTATAAAAAAATTATTTAGACTATTCATAATCCATAACACTTACAAAAATTATTCATATTTTTTTATTTGCTATATTACTCAAATAATTTTTGAATAATATACCAAAATAATATTCCAAATAATACGATACAGTGGAACTAATATTTTACAATCATTTTTCAAACACAGTCTGACTCATGCAGGGATTGATAAATATTTTGTACCGACAAAAAATATAGATAAATAATGTGCAAATGAACAATGCCTAAACAAATCTTTAATCCTCATAGAATTTGCTTTAATTACTTTTACTTCACTTTCTCTTGATTTCATTGAACGAGGGTCTTAAAATAGGAAAATATTATCGTAAATTCGATTTTGAATTCTACCTGTAAATTTCAAGGATTTGATCTAAATTTTATAAAATATTATTTATATTCGTTGATATCACAAATTTTATAATATTTAATTTACACTACAAAATCTATAAGTATAACCATAGACCAAGTATACCTAAGCATTTCCCCTTAAAATACATATGTGCAAATCCAATCACTCAACACTTCAACAAAACAAAACAAAAAGATAAAAAGAAAAGAAAACACCAAATACAGGGACTAAACTACAACCATTTTGAAAATAGGGGCTAAAAGTATAAATTTCCTGAAACCAAGGTGGCTCTAAATATAACATATAAATCCCGTAAAAAAGCAATTAAAAAAAAAAAAAAAAGTGAAAAGCTAGCTAATCTAAAGAGTATTATCGGCAGTTCACAACAAATGGGCCGGAAATTCTTCGTCGGCGGCAACTGGAAATGCGTAAGTACTTAAGACAAATTACTATTCTTTTTCTCTTTTTATTTTTTGAGGAATTACGATCCGCAAATTGTTGAATCTATTAATTATTTTTGCTATTATTTACTTGCGATCAGTTAATTTCAATATTTTTTTTGTTTTTTGGAAAAATCAGAATGGTACAAGTGATGAGGTGAAGAAGATTGTGACTTTGTTGAATGAAGCTGAAGTTCCTTCCGAAGATGACGTCGGTTAGTTTTATTTTCAGTTTTTTTTTTTTTTTCCTGAAAATGTTAATGTTAATATTCGTAGGTATCGAATCAGTTTAGAAATTTACAGTCATGCTTAAATTGTTCGTTTATTTTTCCATTTGAGTTTTTTTTAGTTGAAATTTTTGCATGTATTTCTAGTGTACTTTCTGAGATGTTGGGATATATTTGTTGTTTATTTATTTATTTTATTATTATTATTATTATTTGGGGCAGAGGTGGTGGTAAGTCCTCCATTTGTGTTTCTACCAATGGTGAAAAGCTTGTTGCGACCTGATTTCTCTATTGCTGCTCAAAACTGTTGGGTCCGGAAAGGGGGTGCTTTTACTGGTGAGGTTAGGTATGTTTTGCATAATTTTTCAATCTACTTTTTTGAGCTTTCTCTTCTCTAATACTTCTTCGATTGTATATGATTTTGTAGATTGCTTTTGTTGAACTTCACATTGATGATGCTACATTTACTTTGTTGTTATCAAATATCAGTACTCCAATGGAATATATGGTTGTGTTCTGAAGGAGGTTTTTCTTTTGGAGATTGAATTTCGTTACATGGTTAATGGTTTTTCAACGCTATCATTTCAAAATAAGTGCTTCTTGACGCGTATTTTATCCATGAACTTTTTGAAGTATATGGTTGCTCATTGAAGGCCTTCTCTAGGTGTTACTTTTGAATGAGAAGGTCTCGGAGGTTTTAATCATGGTATCTCATTTAGAGTTTCTTGAATTGCTTTAGATACAATGTTCGGTTCTTTGAGTATATATTGGGCGGTGGATTTCTATTGGTTGTGGTAACATTTATCTTGTATCATGCTGATACAGTGCTGAGATGCTAGTCAATTTGGGCATTCCCTGGGTCATTCTTGGACATTCTGAGAGAAGACTTTTGTTAAATGAATCAAATGAGGTACTAATATATATGTCATGGTGATATGGTGTAATTTGGCTTCCCACTCATACCATATGCCTGTCACTGAAATGGTATTTTTCGTATGCCAATGCAGTTTGTTGGAGATAAAGTTGCTTATGCCCTTTCTCAAGGCTTGAAAGTGATTGCTTGTGTTGGGGAGACTCTTGAGCAACGAGAATCTGGATCTACAATGGCTGTAGTTGCTTCACAAACAAAAGCTATTGCAGGTGAACTTTTATTGCTGTACTAGGATTTTAAAGATTGTTTACCAATATGAGATCTGAGGTTAGTAGCATAAAACTATTGCTTAATTTTCAGGCCACAGATAGATTTCCCTAAATTAACATTTGAGGGGACGAATTTTAGTTTTGAGGCTATTGCTGGTGGATATGGTTGCACCTTGGGTCCTGTAATGTTTTTTTAAATAGTAAAAAAAAAAATTGTACATTTATTTTCCTTTTCGATCACTTGCAAATTGGGAGAAAGAACAACTATATTTATTTTTAGTGTACTGCATGTACCATGATTGTCCTTGCTCTCAATATAACTGTATTCTTTTTTTATTTTCTGTTTCTCTTTTTTTTTTTTTTTTTTTTTTTTTGTGATATATGATAAAGTATCAAGCATACGTATTGCAGAACGAGTTTTGAACTGGTCCAACATAAATTGGCTTATGAGCCAGCAATAGCTATTGGTACTGGAAAGGTTGCTACTCCAGCTCAAGCTCAAGAAGTAAGTTTGCCATCTTTTAGGCATATGGATTCAGTTTCTGACAGATGAAATTTAGATACTGGCTACAAATATTACTATTTTGGTTTTTAAGAGGGAAAACAAGCTGTTTCAGGGAGAGCGAGAGTGAATAATTTGACATTTTACAAATCAAGAATTATCTACCATGTCTAAGAAGAGCATATCTATATTTCCAAGAGAAAATCAGGGTAAATTCTAATGAAGAATTTGTCATTTGATGTTTCTTAAAGTATTGGGTTCTAAAATGTGAGGTGAGATACAAAAGCTTATGCTTGTTGGAATGGCAATGAGTACCCATAACACAATGTGGCTGAAAGTTGATGAGAGATTATCCACTTAACATATATCTAATATCCTAAATTGTTAGATATCTGCCTCTATACCAAAATTGTATGTGTAGATGAATCTAACATGTAGATTTGTATGTGTATTCTGTACATGAGACCATGAATGGTATTCAAGTTGTTTCACTACAGCTTAGCACATAAACTGAAGCTTTGTTATAAACATTTTGAGCACATTTCTCAGCCCACCATTGTGACCATATTATATGTATAATGGATACAATATGCTACTGTGAATTCATCCTTGAATGTGCTTCATCATTGTTGATGTCTTATTTAGGAGGCGTTTGGTTTATGGGTATGAGAGGGGGAATGAGAATCAAAGTTAATGATACCCATAGATGGTGTTTGGTTGAACACTATGGAAATTATTCTATGGGAATGAAAGTGTTAGAAAATACCTACTTTCATTCCCTACTTGTGACATGGGTTTCAAGTTGAGTAACTTATTAACACAATGAAACCCATTCCTATGTTAAACCAAACAAGTAAGGAGGAATGATATAAACCCATACCAATAGTGAGGTTTATGATTCTCATTCCGATTCCGATTCCCGAATGTGAACCAAACACCTCCTTAGATTGTTATCCTTCTGGCCTGTGTGACTTCGTTGGCATTTTTCCTAAAGAAAATTCTGAGGAATTTCTTTTCCAAATCACATTCTAAGGGTCCTTTTTTTTTCCACTTCTATGGGTCTTATATATTCTTTAATTATTTTCTTTGGTTATTTTTTCAATATCAATGTCAACATATATGTATTTCAATTCCAGGTTCATTATGAACTGAGAAAATGGCTACATGAAAATGCTGGTGCAGAGGTTGCTGCAACGACTAGGATTATATACGGAGGTACTCAATCTAGCCTATCTATCTCCGATTTTGTATTTTAATATTTGGCATAAATCTACTGTAACTGGGTAGCAAAAGGAGGCATCTTTATAAGAGGTTGATTTGAATTCAAACTTGTAATCATGGAAACTCTTGAAATCATGCAGCCTGGGTTCAAATTTTCTTCTAATGTCTCCCTGCTCTTCTCTGTGCCTATCAAGCTTTAGCAACCCTTTACTTTCATGCTTCAAGCTTTCTCTCACAACTTTAATCAAGTCGCTTCATCAGTACAGTATATGAACCCAGTATAATAGGAAAAAGAGAAGAAATTTTAATTGTAGAATTAATGGAAGCAAGTAGCAGTAGTAATCCCCAACAAACACCTACAAATTTTTCTAGAAATAGACCTACATATTCTACTGGAAATATGCCTAGAAAAAGGGTAGACCCAACAGAAATAGGAAATATTTACACACCACCATTACAAATAGTTCCATATAAACCTCTAGGACGAAGAGATCCTATGGAAGCTCCTTACACCCATCAGTATGGAGGACAACCATTTATATTAAATATAACTAATATAGACCCTCAGAGATGGAATAATTATTTGATTCTTGGAAAAATGCTATGGCTAGTGATTATATAAAACATATTATTAGCTTTCCCCTTAAGTCAAGCCTTGTACATATGGTTCAGCTGTCCAATTCCTGCACAAAGTTTAACTTTAGAATGATGATGTGGTGGGAATTTCAAGATGATTGTGTTTAAAATTGTCATAGAGTCTTTTCTCCCCTCCCCGGGGCAGATTTCCTGAACACTCAAGTGCAATACATTGATCTACACATACAGTTGTCATAAGAGACTTTGTTGTCATCATTGGTCAGTGCTTATTCAATCATGATAACTGCAGGTTCTGTAAATGGAGCAAACTGCAAAGAATTGGCTGCTAAGCCTGATGTTGATGGATTTTTGGTTGGTGGAGCTTCCCTTAAGGTTTGTTGTTTACGTGTGTTCAGTATCATTCTTTCTCATTATTATACTTTCATGGCTGTTGCTTTACCAATGCTGTACTAACATTGTTTTGAATGTGGATAATGTATCAGCCTGAATTTATTGATATAATCAAGTCTTCGACTCTAAAGAAGAGTGCCTAAAGTCTGAAAGCAGGTATTGGTTAGCATCTTTTTTCAATGAACTTGCTCTCTGGCGAACCCTCTGGCCTTTTTCCACCTTTCTTTTTCAAGTTAACTTCCTGTTGTTCTGTCATTAGACTGAAACTTGAGACAAAGAATATAAATTCAAAAAATACTACTGTAATAAAATTCATTTAGTGAACTTGCTTCTTGTACCTATCTCAAGAACTGTTTTCCTTATTCCATCTTTCTTTTGATGTAAAATACTTACTTTAGTGCTGTCTCTTATACACATCTAGATGTGTATAAGAGACAGTTTCATTATTTGTGGTTTCTTAGTTTAATTTGGATTAGATAGTCTATGGATAAGTAGATGCGTTACTAAAGAATAAAAAGTTTTTGTGATGACTGAAAATTGGCTTAGTTAGATATGCCAATTGTAGCTTTAGGAATAGTATTTCATATAGTTGTCCTTCACATTTGTGCAAAATGTTTCCATTAGGAGAAAATCCCAGTTCTTATTCATATAGGCTGCATATTCTTTCTGCTACACGGTTAATACGTTCCAGATGAGATGTAGTTCGCTCAAATAGATAGAAAAGATAGTCAGCATCCTGTGCCAATGAATGCGAAATTGGCTGTTGTTTCCCTATCAAATCTTGATAGAAGAAAAGAATTGTTGAATATGCTCCAAGGGCTCTGTCAGACTCCTTTGCTTGCCCTCCTATTCTTCGCCTTTGTTAGGTGTATGTCAACTGCAACTGTAGCAATAATTCCTCTCATAATTCTGGCACGGTAGAGTGTAGACAATGCTAGTGGTGAGGTTGTGCCCATACAGTCGCGAGTCAATTAGAATTTCCTAGTACTATCAAACAATAGTCAATTTATTCTGCGGAAGTCCATGTCAAGCATCTCAAGTCACTGAATTTATTTGAAGTGTCTATTGTTGATGATCAATATAAGGTACCATCAAGCTTGACTCTGCATACAACAGTTCAAATTGTTCTAGGGCATGACCTAATTTATAACAGTTCATTAAAATTCGGACTTCATAGCTTGAAGAAAATTCTCAAAGAGGGTTTTCAGTTTAAGAAAATACTAATATAGGGTCGGTTTTGAGTTTAACTTATAGATTTTGTAGTTAGGATTAAATCTTATAAAATTTTACTTATATCAGTTAATGTCATAAATTTTATAACATTTAATTCACACCAAAGAATTTATAAATGAGATCAAATGTCAGATTTATTTAAATATTTCTCAGTCACTTTAACATTTGAAGTTGATTGGCAAAACACTCTTTATCAGCGGAGGTAAATGTAATGGGATAGATGAATGAGGGAGTTTTGCCGACATCGGCGACAATGCCAATTCAGGCCCACATTGGTGGCGACAGGTTTGAGGCCACGCCACAAAACTTGGATTAGCAATGGATAAAAGTAGGCACATTTACTAGGAGAAGTTGCTTCAAAAGTGGAAATTATCAACCGGCATTAAAATTTGTCAACAATTTTGTCATGGACTACGTGGAAAGACTTATAACAGGAAGTCGCACACAACGAAGAGAGCAAAAATAAAAAATAAATATAAATAATTTAAAAATAAAGAATTTTATTATTTTCAATCACAGTAGTTAACAATGGATGATGGTTGACATGGTGGTCATATGGACAATCCTATGTCAATGGGTCCCACCCCTTGATACTGAATGCTTCTTGAAGTCCCCAAACTCATGTCCCTTTTTATTTTGTTTTCTAGTTTTTCTTTTTTCCTTTTTTATTTCGCTAGTGGGGGAAGGAGAGTGGTGATCTTGACTGGAATATTGACTGGGTCAATACCACTCATTCTCCACACAAAATTGTTTTCTGGTGTTGTTTGATTAACATCCTTCCATTATTTTCGCAGTTTCCTTCTTGCAAAGGCACTCATTGAGGGATGGGATGGGAATATGAGATGGAACGGAATGACAACTTCAATGATTAGCTATTTTGAGGTTCATCATTTCATGAGTTTGCTAACGGAAGCTACAAAACACTGAAAAAAAAAAAAAAAAAAAGGAAATAAAAGATTGAGCACTCTTTGATAAAATTATGCTTATTATTTTTCCAAAAATACAAATGCATTAAAAGAAAATATGAGGAAGTCTGGTAGAATGAATTTACAGCAAATATTCAACTGTGAGTAGTCTTAATCATCATGCTCATTTTTCATTGATTCATCAGCGGAGCAAATTGCATGCTGCGTCTGCATTAGAATTTAGATGCTTAATTGATTTTCGTTTTTACACTATCATTTGGAAATAACTAAATTCAAGAAAGCTATCCAGTTTGTGAAAGATGATGGTGCAATTTTTGTTACGGTACTGTACGGCAGCATAACATCATCCTTACGATTTCAAAGGTTTTTTTTAAAGGGAAGATTGCATCACTTAGCATGTGAAATTTCAAAGCCCGTCTTTGACAAAGAGTGCTTTCATTTTTGTTGTTTTTCGATTTGGTATTTGTTGGTAAAGATTGTAGTAATCAATAAAAGATACATTTGTCATGAGACTCACGAGTCGTGACTTATCACCAATATACAAATAACTAGGTTTAGTCATCAATACCTCTTTTCTAATCTTTCTAGAATCCAGTTCAGTTTTGAATTATTATTTATGCTCCTTTTTCTGTTTTAAAAAATAAAAAATAAAAATTTACAGTAGTGATTTAGTTATTGTACTTTTATTACGGGTTAGAACTTGCTTAATTTTAATTCTTACTAGTTTTGCTCAATTTATCTGATCCAAGGAACCTCTAACTACATTCCAATAATTTTTTTATACCTGTATTTTTTGAAGCATTACTATAGAGAAGCTAATTGGTGTGTGGGTTTTTTGAAGTATTTTTTTCTCCATTGGATGGAAGGTACACAAATTTTAATTTGTAATAGGCATTCAATTTTCTCCCCCCTTGAAGTTAAGCAATTTGAATGAGTGGGCAATTTGATTTGGCATAATTAAGTAATCATGATTTACAACTTTATTTCTAGCTTAGTACGAGATTACAGGCCAAGTAATTATCTTCTATTTTGGTAGTATTAATTATTGTGTGACATATTTAAATCCGTAAATTTCCCATAGTATGGATTCCAATTTGACAGCAGACGACTTTGCTGACTGTCTTTAAACTGTACCTTTTGACTATGTGTTGCAATTTAGGTGAAGAACTCGGACGCAATTGAGTAAACACTCTAATCACGTCTACTTACTCCAATTAAATTAACAAATATATATATTTTATAACCAAAGACTTCGACAAATAATTATGGGGTTATCTTAAACTACTATTTTAATGACCGTCAATCTCGTCCATAAGTTGACAAATTGCTAAACTTGATTTGACTATTGCCCCTCAAACCTCCACATACAAGTTTATAAATGCAATAGGCTTTTAAGATGATAATTTTCTATCATCAATAATGTCCATGCCAATATTTAATTTGTTAGTTCATGAGATGTGCTTTGTTTAAAACTTTAATAAATATTCCTTCTCTCACTCTTTTTTTTTTTTTTTTCTTTTTCCTTTTTGTATTTGCTAATCTTATTAGAAATCTTAATATCTCCTGTATTTTAAACAATTAGATCTATACAAAGTAAAAAACTGATAAACTCACATGATATGTTATTAAATTCGAAAAAATTTGAACAAAAATTTAACCGAATCAAATCTAAAATTAAAATTGGTAATTTATTATGATTTTATCATGTAAAATAATTTTGATAAATAATTCTGAATTTATTACTTTGCAAATTATTTCATATGTTAAATAACTCAAATCCTCAACTAGAGGTTTACTACATATTCGATCTCATCCTTGAATTATAAGAGCCGGTCTGTCCCTTCCAAAAGATGATGCCAACTTAGATAAGTGAACTACATTTCAGAATTTTAAACTACATAAATCGGGTTTTAGGCTAAGATTCCCATTTCTTGAGAAAATAAACTTCGATAACTAAGATTCCCATTTCATTAGCTTTTTAGGCTTAGAGTATAAAGCTTATAAATTATATGGTATTTGATAAACTTTATGTAGTATTCTTTTGATGTCACGTACCCTGTAATTTATACCATTTTATTTATAAGTGATACAGTACAGTATTTTTTTTATTTTAAAATAATTATCATCTTTGGTTGATGTATACGAATTAAAAATTTATTAAATTATCATTAATTTTATAAAAAAATTAGTTCAGAGTGACTAAATTATCCTTTTATATTAATATATCAATTATATAATTTTTCTTTTATTATGTGACACTAAACATAAAAAATATCATTTAATACCTTTTAATTTTTTAAAACGACAAATCATATGATACAAAATGCATTATTTAAAATGGCAATTAGTTTAAAATAGATAAATCAACGTATTAAATTCGTGGAAGTTTTTGCCGATAGTATGTGATGCATGGACCGTCAGCTAGCCAGTTCTAACTAAGCTGAGCCATGTAGAGAGGAGCTTAATTCATTAATGAATACTTGTAATACAATAATATACGACTTGGAAGTTGGAAGAATTTAATTCTTCACAAGTCAACCAAAAGAATTGGTGAATCACAATTCACAGCTAATATTATTATGCTTCTTTAATACAATCAATGGAGTTTCAAACATGTCATTAACGAGAAAATCTCTATTTCGACAACAGTGAATAAAGTATGCAAGGTCAACCTTACGGCAATGATGAGATTTCGGAGGAAAACAATGTGGATTATAATCTTATAACATCTTGACCAAATACAACACCTCATTTTTCCAGAAAAATGATTAATCAAACTCTTGATTAAGTGTTTATCAGAGGCGGATTTAAAAGTTAAACTTTGAGGGTAAAAACTATAAATATAATTCTAGGAGAGACAATTTTATAATTTTTGTAAAATTTGACATAAGATTTTAAAAAGAGTTATTGAATTTTTTTTAAAAATATCAAACAAATAAAATATTTTTAAAACTCTGTCTCTTATACAATTTTAGATGTGTATAGATGAGATAACGCTGAATTATATGAAACGGATTTATTGCAAATTAACATCTAAATTTTAAATAAGATAAGCATGCAATTTGCTCCGCTGATGAATCAATGAAAAATGAGCATTGATTTATATAAAGAGTGTATATTATCGAGAAATTATATATTCCCGTTAAAATATTATACTATTATATTATAAATGTCTTATATAATAAAAATAGAAAAAAATACTTAAAAAACCCACAAAATATTTAAAATATAATAATATATTACTGTAACAAAACCAAGATAATTTTCAATTACTATTACAAACCAAAGTTGGTTGTTGTGTAGCACTATCGGGAATATTTTGGTTTTCAGATATGTAAAATCCGGAAAAGTACGACTGCGTGGACTTTTATTCTCTCTCAACTTCTCAACCTTACATTTTTTTTATTCTCGTCAAAGTCGGGGTGTGAGTTTTCTTCTATTAAAAAAAAAAAAATCTCTTCTCTTTTGTTGATGTGGAAAATTGTATTTTTTATAACACGTTTTCAAACACAATAATTACATGCGTAAAATGCTCATTTATACATTGTACTGGTATAATGTAATTCCGAAGGATTAATTAGGAGTATTTCTTTAAATTTCGCTCAAAATGTTTAAATTTATGTTTGTATCGATGAATTTAGAGAAATATTTTAAATATATCTATTTGTTGAAAGAATTTACAATGTTAAAATAAATAAATTTTAAATTCATCCACATTAAAATACTAGTTAAAATAGTTCATTTTATACTTTTTAGATTGATAAGAATTAATTCAATTCAATTTTAGATTTCTCTAATAAATAAATAAATTTTAAAATTAATTTTTTTTAAATCAATCAATCTAAACATAATATAAAAATAATTTATGGATGATCTACCGGTCGAACAGCGGGACCGATTGGTCTATCCTGGTGGCTCTCATTTATGTCCCGGTAAACGAAATGAAACCTGCCAATTTAAAGCTTCGGTGCCGGTTGTAGCCCAGAAGCCATCCAAAAAACAGTTCGAATTAATCATTGAAGTATAGCTTCAAAGTTCTAACTAACCAAAACGAGCAGAATATTTGATTCTCAAGCTTTTTCACGTATTATACGAATAAGGTTCAACTGCATATCATCATTTATTAAATGAGCTAGAATTCGAGTTCAACTCGTGAAATATTAAATGTTTAATGATCTGAACTCGAGCTCAGTATATATATATATATCACGAAGGTTGTCAATAATAATTAGTCTTGATTATTTAAATAAATTTACATTCAAGTTTTTTATTGTCACTTATGAAATGACATATTTTTAAAAAAAAAAAATTTATAATGTATATATTTATTATTTCTTATTACTGAGATAAAGATAAGTCCAAAAGTTAAAATTTAAGTGTGAAGTAAAGGTATAATTCGAATGATAACTTAAATGTTAAAATACTTCCCTTATAATTTATTAATCATGAGTTTCGAGTTATTAAGGAGTAGGAGAGGATGAATTAAAAAAAATAAAAGTATAATTCAAATATGATATGATAAAATAATACTTTTAAAAATATATTATTAGGGAATAATAATACTTTGCCCCATGAACCAGGTGGATAATTACATTTTGCTCACCCTATATTGTAGAAATATATACTTTGTCCACTATTGGTACTATTTATCTATTACTAATATTAAAATTATTAAGATAATCTACTTAAATGACTAAAATATCTTGGTATAATATTTTAATTTTTTAAGTATTTAAATTTTGATAGTGAAGTAAACAAACAAAAATAAACTACATAATATTTCAATATTATCTATATCAATATATTTCTTGGTCAAATTTTTTTAAATTTTTTGATTTAATTTTATATTATTTCGAATTTGAATATTAAACTATAGTGGTAGAACAATTCTAGAATGGACTTATTTTTTATTGAAAATTTTTTGGTTTTTTTATATATCTTAGTATTTTATACTTTTAATATTTGCTTCACCTGTGTAATTTGCAATATCCGATATAATATAAGTCAACAATTTCTCACATTTTCATTCCCTAAAATCAAAGATATCAATGTGTTATTATATTTTATTTTTTCCTAATTCATTTATAACTATCAAAAATCAATTCAATACATGAAACGTAATCAAAATATAATACTAAAGGTATCATAATCATTTACTAGATTTTCTTGATATTTTAAAATTTTAAAAAATGAATAATGTGCATGGGAGGTCAATTGTATATTTTTATAGTTTAGGGGAACAAAATGCAATTACTCATCTAATTTAAAGGACAAAGTGTTATTAACCCATATTATTATTTTTGGATATCCAAAATATCAAATATGACAATATAATTATATAAATGAGATGGAGGCTCGAACCAAGCTTTGTTCCCAAATTTGTTTCATGTTATTATTTATCTCACCTTTATGTCTTTTTCGTATTCTAACTTTAGATGTTCACCATATATTTTTTTAACCTAGTTAATACTTGCAAGAAAGTTAAAGTTTGCATTACCAAAATTCAGTAAATGCAACAGGGAGCGATAGTAAGCGGTATATGCAAAACAGATTCATTCAAATCTCTAAGGGTTAATTATATTTACCTCCCTTCAGGCTTAGCCAAATTATCAAAAGTATCTTGTGGTTTTTGAAAATTACAATCAACTCTCTTGAATGTCCAAACGTTTAACGAATTGCCCTTATCGTCAGTTGCCGTTAAAAAACATATGACATCAGTTAAAAAAAATTGTATTCCTAAAAATACCCTTATTAGTCCCTACTTATTTCCACTTTTTTTGCCATTTATTATCCAATATAAAACGACGTCGTGTTGGAACTCCAAACCCAAACCATAGTTATTAAACCCGACCCGACCTAGCGATTCAACCGATGAGTCCAGTGAATTGGTCTTGAAACTGAGTTGGGTTCCTCCAAACCCAAACCAAAGTTATTGAACCCGACCCGATCCAGCAGTTCAACCGATTAATCCAGTGAATTAGTCTTGAGACCGAGTTGGATTCCTTTGATGACCGGACAAGGAAAGAACTTGCCGGATTTTGTGCAATCCGGCAGTTCAACCGGTAAACCTGGGAACTCGGCCAGGTTTGTAGAAATTCGATGGGTTTGTTTCTTTGAGGAAAAAATCAAATTGTAATTGTCACAAATTTAATTTTGAACCAAAAACCTCTTAAATAATAATAAAAAACTTTACCACCTAACTATGTAAGTTTTGTTATTATATGTCTCTTTTTTATTTATGTATTTTCTAAACTTCACTCTATGCATTAACTCTTTTTAATTTTTAATTGAATAAAAGTTATGTAAATATTGAAAAGTTACATTTATATTTAAATTTTTTTAATAAAAATATGTTTTTATCAATATTGTCACTATATATCTCGTATTTAATAAATTACAGTTATTATATATTAATAAAAAAAATATATTTAAGTGATCCATCGGTCTAACCAATAATCCGTTGATCCACCTTACTCGTCAGGTTTTTCCCCAGACCAGGTTTAATAACTATAACCCAAACCCATCCTTTATTACTGTATCCTACAACTCCAACCTAAACCTGTATCCATAACCATACCCCATACCTCATACCCATATGCATACCAAAACCACTCCTCTCTCCCTCCTCTCCTTGATCCATCTCCGGTAGCCCAACCCCTCTAGGTTTCCTACAATACCTTGTGACACCCAGCAACCTCATCGAAATCTTTAGCAGTGCTCGAACGATAAAAGAAATGGCAAATCATCTAATGAATAATACAATTGCAGTACCAAAATTTTAAATAACAAACTATAGCAAACAATACAATAAAGTCTTTCAAACACAACCACACAACTCCGATATCTCCCTTTCCGATTGCTGAAGGAGAAGGACGAGAGGACGGTGATGGGGTAAGAGGAGGAATGAATATGGTGAGAGAGAGGGAAGAGATGTGAAGTGATAAAGAGAGGCGGAGGAAAAAAGTGGTAGGGGATAGGAAAGTGAATGGGAGAAAATGAGACAGAGGGCGGGAAAAAAGAATATGGGGAAGGGGAATAGGGTTTGGAAACAATTGAGGGATTAATTAAATATTATAGGGATAATCTAGTCTTTTTACACGCTTTGTTATCGGAAATTAGTGAGAAGGGAGAATCTGTAATTTTCAAAAATTATAGGGTGTGTTTCGATACTAGTTTGGCCAAATTTCAGGTGTGGTAAATACAATTAACCCAATCTCTAATGAAATATAGTATTCTGAATCCAGCGACTCTGAATCAAGCAGCAATAGCATTAGCATATCTTTATTCAAATTGTTCGGCTTATATTAGTCTTAACAAGAAGACTCATGGGTCTATGGAGAGAGAGAATGTATAAATAAATGGCTGCCTTCCAGAGGCTAAGGCTAAAGAGGCTGGACCAGCAAGCAGCAACTGCCCGCCATTAATACCATTTTCTCCCAACCTTCATCAACCCCATCTCCTCCCTTCTCTCCTCACTTTCTAACAGCCCTTCTTGATAATGAACCTCTGCTCAACATTACTAAATTCCCCTTCTCTCTCTTTCTGACACCCACAAAAAGAAAAAAATAATAATAATAAGCCCATACAGATAACAGGAGAATTTTAGTTCATTTTCAGCTCAAAAAGCTCTTAACTTTATTATTCCCAACTGGGTTTTCAAGAATTATTAAAGGGGATATAAAAGGATTGGTGGGTTTTCTATCTTTTTTTCCAATTTGGGATTTATTTATTATTGGGTATCAAGAAAGCTTGTAGCTTTATAGCTTTATACAGTAGAAAAAGATTATTTTCTTGAACCTTAGATCTAGCTTTTGATTTTGTGCAGCTGAGGTCATGTAATAGTTTCCTTTTATGTAAATGATCTGTAGATAAAAGACAAGGTTGCTGGAGGAAGAAACCTTGAAGAGTGGTTCTTTACAATGGGAATTTGCTTGAATGCTAGAATTGTCTCTTATACAAATCTACAGGTAAGGATACCGCCTTAACTGTTTTTCCTTTGAACAAATGAACAATTTTGATTAATGATTATGTGTACTCAAGGCCATTGAGTTCAATTTTATTTGCTGAAATGCTTTTTAGGTAACATTTGGTATCTTTAATGTGAAAAATGGTAACTTTGTTGTGGTCTTTTCCAAAATTTCAGAAATTTTGAGTTGGGTTTTAGCTGCATAACCACACTTCCTTTTTTCAGTTCAACTTCATGGGACTTAACTGATTTTCTAATCTGTGAATGACATTTGTCTTGTTCCTGAAACGCATCTCCAAAATTGCAGAAATTAATCAGCCAGAGGGATACTCTTTTATGTCTATGCGAGACTAGCTAATTGGCATTTAACTTTGAAAAACTGGTCTTCTAAAATTGCTTTGAATTGTTAAAATATGCCTGAATTTGAGAGGTCTAAGACGAATGTTTGGTACTAAGGAGATCAGGTTGTTTTGAATTGGGATTGTCTTCAATGGTCCTCATCTTTTTGTTTTTTCCTAATACTACAATTTCATCTGCCAATTTGATCAGGGGTAACTTCAAAAAATGTGAGCACAGATGGCAATGGTCTGAGGAGTTCAAGTGGCAACGTCTCATCAGGCTCAGTACCACCAACTCCGAGGAGTGAGGGTGAGATCTTGCAGTCTCCGAATCTGAAAATCTTTAGTTTCTCTGACCTCAAAATGGCCACCAGGCACAACTTTCGTCCTGATAGTGTTCTTGGAGAAGGCGGATTTGGTGCAGTTTTTAAAGGCTGGATTGATGAGAACTCATTTGCAGCTACCAAGCCTGGAACAGGCGTGGTTATTGCTGTCAAAAGGCTTAACCTAGAAAGTCTTCAAGGCCACAGGGAGTGGCTGGTGAGTTTCTCTATTTCACATAGTGCTTGTATTATTGAAATATGTCCAAATTCTTAACTTAAATGTAGCTTGCTTGAAATGCTATCTGAAAGCTTAAGAGGATGTCTTTTTGATGTTTCATCAATAGCTTAATGGAAATTGTAGGTCTGAGGTGCATTTTGATTTATCTTGTTGCAACCGTGCTTCTGCAGGCGGAAGTGAACTATCTGGGACAGTTTTGCCATCCTCATCTTGTAAAACTTATTGGCTATTGCTTGGAGGATGAGCACCGACTTTTGGTGTATGAATTCATGCCAAGGGGCAGCTTAGAGAACCATTTGTTTAGAAGTGAGTAATTTCCCTTCCTTCTATATAAATACACTATGAATTCAAGGCTTTTTCACAGCATAATTTATATTTTAAATACTTATCTGAGGTGTTTTGTAATAGGGGGCTCTTACTTTCAACCTCTCTCTTGGAACCTCCGATTGAGGGTTGCTATTGGAGCTGCAAAAGGACTTGCTTTTCTACACAGTGCTGAAAACAAAGTGATCTATAGGGACTTCAAAACCTCAAATGTTCTGCTTGATTCGGTATTTGTCCTTCTCTTTCAATAATATTTTAGTTGCATCTAATTTGTTTGGCTGTTGTCAAAGCTTATGTATGGGGAACAACAGTATTATTCAACCTGTCTCTTATACACACTAGATGTGTTAAGAGACATAATATGACAGAACTACAATGCAAAGCTGTCTGACTTTGGATTGGCCAAGGATGGACCCACAGGTGATAAAAGCTATGTCTCCACTAGAGTTATGGGAACCTATGGATATGCAGCACCAGAATATCTTGCTACTGGTATGTTGAAATGCATTTTCATATGCCATTTCAAGCTCTTGTATCTCATTTTGTGATGGCCCAACCTGCATTCCCCGCTTTTTATTCCATCTGTGGATGTTGCAAGTATAAAAGTTCAGCCCACTCGAAAAGAATGTCAAAATATCTTCTTATCCAAGGCCATAACTTTTCTCTATGGGTGCAAGTTGCCTGCAATTACACTCTGCTTTTCCCATCCAACTTTGGAACTTTTTATCTTCTTTCCTCCACATTTTTTGTTGCTTGATTTGCTTGTTCTATATAATCTTAACCCTGCCCAAATGCATGGATGTTGATATTTTTGTCCGAACATACAATTTGTGAGAAAGTAAGACTCAAAAATTCAAGTGGATTACTGTGGTTGCTATTCTTCCTAGTTTTATCTCGAATATATATATGCAACAATACTTAGTTTTCTCCTAAATAATAAGTAGTTGGCATACCTATTTCAATTTTCAACCACTCTAAAATGTTCTTTAAATTTCATTCAAGGATTTCAACTTTAATCCCTGCATGTATGGCAACTGGATTGTTTTTGTGCTTTTATTTTACTGACTTTTTGTTTCATCTCTTTAATTTAGGTCATTTGACTGCGAAGAGTGATGTTCATCTTTTTGGAGTTGTTCTTCTTGAAATGCTATCTAGATAGGAAAGCAATTGACAAGAACAGGCCATCTGGAGAACACAACCTCGTTGAATGGGCCAAGCCCTACCTGACCAATAAACGGAAAATCTTTCGCATCCTGGACAGCCGTCTTGATGGCCAGTATTCCTTGGATGTGGCCAACAAGGCAGCAAACCTTGCTTTCCGATGTATATCAATGGACCCTCGGTTTAGGCCTACCATGGATGAGATAGTCAAGGAACTGGAGCACATTCAGGACTCCAACAGTAAAGAAAAGAGTGGCGGCAATGCACCAGCTAGGTCCAGGCCTCGCAGACAAAGTGCCGATGATGCCAACCATAGCAATGTTCCTGCTGCTTATCCTAGGCCATCTGCATCTCCCCTTAATTTATTTAGCAAGTAAACATGAATGCTGGAGAAATGCTATTCCTTTCCAACTCGAATCATCCCGAATGGTAATTCAAGTGTTTTGACAGTGATATCATGACCTTGGAATAGACTTGAAATCAAGTTACATGTACAGTGATAATGGCTAATATATTCCAGATCCTGCTTCCTCCAGTTCACAAAAATGTTTGCAACACTAATTAGGTGTATAATTTGGTCTAGCATAAATTGATGTTAGCTCCTGTCTTGTGGGGGATTTTTTTATTCTCTTTGATAGGGATCTTTTTGTCTTCAAAGTTGTATATCTATTTGTGCGCAATTCTCCACTTCTGCAATTTTTTCTTGAGGGGAAGAAAAAAAAAAAAGAAAAAGAAAAGGACATGGCTTTCTCCTAAAAATTATTTAGGCCATTGTTCTTTATTTTTGGGCCCTCTTCACCGTAAGTGGATGCAAATGGAGAGAAGGAAAACAAATCTTGAAATGTATGGTTGGGAATCACACATTATAAGATACTATCTATATGGCTCCATGTGGATATTTTTTTTCCCATCATTCTTCAAAAATATTCTCTAATTATTTTATACATGCTCTCCAATCATTATTTTATCTCATTCACATATATTCCATAAAAAAATTTATTACAAGTATTAATTTAAGAATAATAACTGCATAATGGAAATCGATTTCAAGTATCCTTCGCTTCGCAAGTATGCGTTTATTTTGTCACTCTATGTAGTATGTTCAAAGCTAAACCTATAATGCCAAGTGGGTTTGATACAAATTATTATGGTAATTCTCTATAATTCTGTGGTTTTATACTATTATAAAGTTGGTTCAAAATTCCAATTTTGACCTTTGGATTGTGTTTGATACTACATTATGGAGAATATGTAGAAATAGGACTAACAACGTGGTACTCTTAACATGACCGTGACAGTAGAATTTTCCTTGTATTCTTGGTATTTTGCAAGTTTTAATCCACAATCCCTGGAAAGTGAGAGGAGCTGGCGGGCAATGTCTTGCAGGCAAACACATGAAATCCCACAACAAAAAGAATGCAAGTGGGAAGATATATATACATATATGTGCTTCTTAATGTCTTGTTTGTGGCTTTTCAGCCGGCCTCAGACCTCTTATACACAGAGAAATGTGTATAAGAGACAATATCTTCTTATCCTCTTTCTCATTTTGGATACACATTAGTTTCTTAATCACAAAATCTTACCAAACCCGGCGTCCAATTTCTCCAATCCAGCGTCTGCATAGATTTGTTCCTGAAGCTGACAACATCTTTAAAATCAAAGCCCCTTCTTCTACCGCTGCTCCCTAGCTTGCCTGACTGGACTTCAACACCTGTAACTTCTTCCTTTACATCCTCAGTTTCAGTCACTACTTCGGGTACAGAATCCGAAGAGGATGCCTCGCTAATGATGTTTCCAAGCATCTCAACCACCTCGCTCATTTTAGGGCGACATTTGGGTTGTTTCATTAGGCATTTGTTGGCAAGGGATGCAAGTTTTTTAGCTGACTTAATGCAATCTTCTCCTTCAAGTCGTGGGTCGATAATGAAGTGGAATTTTTTAGAATCTGATATGTATGGCCTAACCCATTCCAAAAGTTTCTGCTCCCCTCTGGGTAAATTTCTCTCAAATACCCGCCTTCCTGTAATAAGCTCGTATAGAACCGGTGAAACTTATACACATCACTTTTGTAGTGAGTCTCCCAGTGTGGACATATTCAGGGGCAGCATAGCCTACTGTACCAACAACCTAAAAGAAATTACATACATCATTCAACAAATCAACCAAAAAAAGAAACAAAAATTACGTAACTAAACATACAAGTCAATGCTCCAAATCCAAGAGATATTAGAATTCAAAAACAAGACCATTGACTACCGAGAACAAACGCCATTCTCAGGCACAAATTGGGGACCACAGAAGTAGAAGAAAACAGAGAAAATAACAGAACTTACGGATGTGGAAACGTGACCAAATCCAGCAGCTGGATGCCCACATCTGTCTTGCCAGTCCAAAATCCGAGAGCTTGGCTTTAAAGTCTTTGTCTAGTAGAATGTTTGAAGCTTTGAAATCACGAAATATAAGCTGTAAAGAAAGATGAAGCTCATCAGAAATAAGAAGACATTTAAAGACAAACAAAAGTACAACATTGCTCAGGACATGGTAAAAATTTGAAAGGAGGACTTCTAAATACGATGATACAGCAACAAGTTGGATGACAATGAAATACAGTACTTGCTCCAACTAAATCGGAATAGGATCTCAATGGATGTGAAACAATCAATTCTTCTTGGAAAAAGTCATTTACTACGACAACATTACTTGAGATAAATCCAAATGTGGCAAATGCAGGTATCCTTCAAGCCAAGCCTCAAGTGCCAGGCAATATCCATCTGAACTATAATATCAGCATTCCAGCACCTTGTCTTCGACTAAGATAATTTAAGTGCTCAACACATCCAGAGCGCAATGACTTAGCAGGATTCATGCAGTCAAAACTAAAAATTTTTTAACATCCAGATTTGCATTATAACTTATTAAATTCGAATATTATCTGGCTGATAAGTAGTGTTTAGAACATACACCACACAAGCATGCAAACATGTGTCTGTACATGGATATTATGTCCTGACAGCACCAACAACATCACACAAGCCTTTGCTCTTTTTTATTTCTATTCAGACTAAGCCTGTCTGTACACTAGTTATCAGTCAATGATCCATGGCATCCATTTAAGTTAGTTTTAAATTTTAACACAATTTATGCATGAACACAAAATTTTCACAAGGTTAACAGCATATACATATAGTGGTTTCATGGTGGCAATTGTATTTACAGACAATCATCAAGTTGATAATATCTTAAGATATCAAAGTGAATGCTTGACTTACTCCATTTTAGAAATAATCGCAGGAAATCCTATGACAGCACGGATTCTTATTTCTCAATGATATTCCAGGGTCAAGACATTCTTTAATGCCCCGGTTATTCACAGAATGTGAAAGAAATCAAAGAATTTCTTGTGAATCCGACAAGATCCCAGAAAAGAAACTATTTTGTCAACAGATGTTAAAGATTATAACCATAAATCACCTGAAAGTCCATTTCCTCATGGAGGTATGCCAAACCGCGAGCTGCATCTTGAGCAATTTTTAATCTCTGAATCCATGGGAGAGGAGATGCTGAATGGGCAAATAAGTGGTCTTCCAAGCTTTTATTACTCATAAGCTCATAAACCAAAAGCCGCTGAATCCCTCTCTCATCATCTTCTGCACAATATCCAACTAACTTGACAAGATTCGGGTGATTAACTACACCCAAAAAGTTCACTTCGTTGATCCATTCTCTGTGCCCCTGAATACTAGAATGCAAATTATAAACCCATAAGGTAAAGAAAATTATTCTCACTTCTACAAAACCTCAAATCTGCAGCACAAACTAAAAGAAACTACAACCTACCGCCCAAAACCAAAAAGAAATAGTCGGCTAAACAGGGAAAAATAATAGACAAGTCCTTTATTCTTTGTCTCACACTAGTAACTCTTTGGGGATGACGTTGTGATCAATTGATGGCAATATTCTTCTTTGATTAGGTCAGGAACATCAAAAGTTTGAATAAGCACAAACCTTCATCTCTTTAGTAGATTAAAAATTAAAACACGCAAGCTCCTCAACAATGTCTTGATAATAATCAAAGCATGGATTAAGCTAGGGACTTCTTTTATCAAAAATTCAAATATCCCTCATAATCTCTTAACTGAATGAGAATTTGACCACCAAAAAAACATTTTCCACAAAGAGGGAGGAATCACAAAACTTTTAAAAGCTGCAGGAAATGGAGATAGCTGTAATTATATCTTATTTTCAGATTCAAAACTGAAGCTATTTTACAATGCAGCAATGACTATCAAAGCCTTCCCTCTGAACTGGCAGCATTGGATCAATTTCTCACCTCCCCAACTATAATACATCCGATTTTATTATTTATTTATTTCTTAAAACAATCATAAATCATCTAACAAACGATAAAGAGTGCAGTTTATCGTTCATGGGTTCTACTAATCAAAAGGTGATTTAATTAATAAAAGATAAGTATAACATACAAATATTTTCACCTGTTTTTTAAAAAATTGTATATCAAAATTCAAGAAAAATTGAATTCCAAATATCACAGAATACAGTTTATAGGGCTGAAAAAAAAAATGATAAATTTCCAAATGCAGTAAAAAAAAATTGAGTAAATAAATAAATAAAAAAAGGGGGCATGCCTGGAATCCATTGCGATTCAACTGTTTGATAGCAACCTCCACCTTTACTTCCGAATCCGGGTGCTGGTCATTAACAAAGCCTCTATAAACGCATCCAAACCCACCTTCTCCAATCATCAGACCTCTGCTAAACCCTCTCGTCGCCGCTTTCAGCTCCGCTAAACTGAAAACTCTCAGATCATTAGGTCTCCGGTCACTCAAAAACTCGTAAAAACCGAACGAGTCAGAAAAGTTCCTCGACTCGGAGCGCCTCACCAGTGAATCCGTTCTACTCGAGGCCACGCTCAACGACCGTGCCCACGACACCTTGGATGTCCGGGATGATACGGCGTCGTCGAATTCCTCCTCGTCGTCCCCCCTTTTCTCCCCGTTAGTAAAATGAAAGCATTTCATTTTATTTGTTTTATTTTTTTTGAATAAATCCCTTTATTTCAAATTAAACATGGGAAATTAGATGAGATTCAGAAATTTTTACTAAAAGAAAGAAATTGACAAAAGGGAAGTTGGGTTTCGAAGATATCAAGAATAACTAACCATTTGTCTCTGTACCTAGGATATTGTAAAATATTTCCAGTACTAAATAAGTATATAATTTATGGGATTTGATTAAAAAAAATGCAATTTAGTACTGTGAATCGTGGAGATTAGAGAATTGGCCAATTGGGGAATTGGTTGGAAGGAGATTGTCGTGTTGTGAGGAAGGGGAGAGAGAGAGAGAGAGAGAGAGAGAGATAGAGAGAGAGAGAGAGAGAGAGAGAGAGACTCTGTGTAGAGACAGTTCAGTGGGGTGGGGAGAAGTCATAACAGCAGAGCAATACTCATCTAGATGTTTATAATAGGAAGAGTTATATAATTTTGAATACAACTTGTATTTTGTTTGGAAAAATCAGATTATTTTAGTAATTTTGGCTTTAATCATGTTTTAATCGTGGTTGAATACAATTATTATTAAAGTTATTATTTGAATTAATCTTCCTAAATATTGTTGTAATTTTTTAATCTAATGTGTGGAAGATAAAAATGTGATTGAAAATATATTATAAAATTCTTGTAAAATATTATTTAAGAAATAATTTAAACGATTATTATTTATTATATTATTAAGAGAATTTGAAATGATATTATACCTTATTATTTGAATTAATCTTCCTAAATATTTTTGTAATTTTTTGATTTACTGTGTGCAAGATAAAAATGTGATTGAAATAATATTATAAAATGATTGTAAAATATTATTGAAAAAATAATTTGAACGATTATTATTTATTATATTATTAAGAGAATTTGAAATAATATTATACCTTCTTTTTTAGATGATGAAAAAATAATTAAAAAATATTATTTAAATTATAACGAATAGCTAGTCATAAGAACGGCTCAACTCCCTTTTAAGGAGAAAGGAAAAAGGGAGGTGTTGTCAACGCATATTATCATAGTTTTCATAATAGAGATTTTATACAAAACCGATCTAAGATTGTGATAATTGTAATTTGGATTGTAAAATTGTCAGATTTTTAACAAAAATATTTAAAATGGTTAAATTAATGATTTAAGTTATTAGTAGTTTTGGATTTAATGATATTTTATCTTTTAATATAGTATTACACCTTCCATTTTCTTTTTTTCCCGTTTAGGAAAGAGGGAAGATACGGAGGGGTTTGGGCAAAAAGCATTAGGCAATTATTGTATTTGTTACGTAATTAATTGCACAATTATATAATTACTACGTTATAGGTGTGAATTTGTTGTACATTATCTGCAGCCTTAATTATTTATAAGAGAATAACAATTTATATAAAAGTAACAAAAGCACTTATATTTTATTGAATTTGTCAAAAAATAAATAAAATTTAACTAATTATTTAAAATAATTAGTTGGAAATTAAAGATTATTTTAACATGTAAATTAATTTTGACAAATATTCTCTGAATTTATTATTTTGTAAACCATTTCCTTATATATACGTACATTAAATCTTGTATAAATTTGTTAGGGATAATTTCAAAAAGTTTTCCTGAATTTTACCTTAATATCATCTAGTATCCTTTAATTTTAAAAAATATCACTTATCTCTCTTAAACTTTAATATGTTTGTAATTTTGTCTATGTTTGTAATTTTGTCTGCCCATAGCAAAAATAGAAGAGAAAGGGTATTTTTATTCTAAAATTATCCTTTTAGTTAGTGGAGTATCTAAAGAAAAAAGAAAAATAAAACTTTTTTGATCCCACCCTTTGAACAAACTTTAAGAGCAAATTTTTCTCTACAAAACTCACCCTCTCGTTGGCTCTATAAAATAAAGAAGAAGCTACATAGTATACTTATTCTGGTCAAAAGAATGAAGCTTGTATCATGAAAGAGCGAGAGCTAGTGCAGATTGGTGTTCAATTTCATGAAAAATAATTATGAAATTTTAGTAAATAAGTGGAAGATATTTATATATTTTTTTATAAAAATTGGGAGCTTATACTTTTTGGTTGATTGTGATCAAGTACCAAGGACAAACATTGCAGCAAACTTGGGACTCAAACTACCACTGTAGAGGAGGTAAGTGATAATATTGAAAAATTAAGGGGCGTTAAGTGATATTAAGGTAAACCTCAGGAGAGGTAAGTAAAATTATCCCCACATAGGTATAACAAAACAAACCGGAGCTGCTAGAAAAGAAGTAGTCCAAAATCCAGATGGATGGGGCGGCCGGACTTAAATTAGGAAAATTAGGTTAGCAGTGCTGATTTCTGTAATTTTTAAAAGTATTAGTTAGCCGTCTCTTATTTAATTGCGGTCGTAATCGTGCAACGGAAATTGAAATTCTCAATGACAATGGTCTTTGAGTTGGTGACGCAACTAAAATTAAAGTATTTTATTTACAGATGAAGTTTTAACTTTCTTTAAAAAAGAATTTGTAATATCATTAATAATTCTCAATCTTTTAATTATTATACACTAATATAAAATTAGTGTGACTTGTAATTTGATATCTAGTTTTATTTTATAAACAATTTGTCATTCAAAATTAATGATGTTTTCTAATGCAATATTATTGAAATAATTGTTTACCCTTTAATATTAATTGTATGAATTAATTTACTATTTTATGTTTTCTTATTTGCATCCATTTTTGTAAATTTGTCATATATTAATTTTATAAAGATTATTTTTGTACATAAAATAAAGTATTTTATTTATTTAATCACATTATTTTAGTTTTATTATTTCTTACTTTAATTTTTGTATTATCAATAATTCATTCATCTCTTTGTATTTAAAAAAAATTATATTATTTGAATAAATATATTACTTTGAGATATAATCAATATATATTTTAAATAAATTTAAGTTAATCAACTAGCTCACTCTCTCGTGCTATTTAGGAAAAAAAGAAAAAAACATAGAATAATAAATTTAGTTTATTATTATTTTCAAATTTAAGAAAAGAATTTTAATAAAAAAATTTACAAAATGTAACTAAAAATATTGAGGGCAATGATAACATTTTACTACTCTCTTTAGTGAAAATTTTAACTTCTTTAAAATTTAGATGGCAATTTGTAAATAGTTCTAAATATAAAGAATAATTTATAATTATCTCTTATTTATAAGGAACAAACTGTAATTAAGTCTAAAATTAATAAAAAAAACATGCCAACTAGTTTTCCCAGATTTATAATTAATCTCTGCTCGAGATAGTGTCTATATAAATTAAACTTTTTTTAATTAATCTATATATGACGTCATAATCTGAATTTTAATTATTTATTTACAAGATTAACAACTCCACGCCCTCCCTTTGAATGCCATTGTACGCAAGTATACTCTCTCCCTTTCAAAATTAATGAATGTCCTACTCTAAACCCCAAATAATAAAAAGAGGACTTCTTCCTTGTGGCTAAAAATTCTGATTTCGTGCAAACAACTATTATTCTTGAAATATTATTTAAATCAGTATATAATAACTTTTTTATGAGTATAAAATATTATTTAAAAAATAGTAAATAATCTCTACCAGGAGAACATAGGCAATATGACCACTTTTTTTTTTTTTTTTTTGAATAAAAAAGTTTAAAAAGAATGTAAGTTGTTCCTTATCCAGGACTGGGATGATCAGTGATATTTACAATATTTTTGGTAAAAGATATTTTTAGAAGAAAAAAGACAAATTAAAAATCGAACCCCCAATTTTAATTGGAACATATTGTTCTGTTTACAATTCGATACACATCTCGTGATTATAATGGATACTATTATTAAAGAATATTAATCATTCGTCGTAGTGTATATTTTTGTTATAATTAAGAGTAGATTAGAAGGAAAACTTGGCGCATCATTGTCGGGGTTTCTAATTATGAAGAGCCAAATATAAGAATCCAAATCACCAAAAGATATACAAACAATAAGTCAGCCATGTAGAACACCATCAATACTGCTATCCAACGCGCAATTATTTTGCATTATTCAAACTTCTCAATTAAGCATTTATCGAAGCGTCCAACGAGTCAGGTCATGCTATCTAGAATATACATACCAGAAATAAATGAATCAAAATCATATTAAGAATTTCACGGTTTTGAGCGATTGACATTTCTTATCTACGACCGGGAATATTAGAATAGCAAATTCTTACATCATCGATTGAGTCTTTGATCCGTGCAATTTTAATAAATTATTCTGAATTAAAAAATTTATATACTACATCCTGAATCGAGTTTAAATAAAAATTTTGAATTAGGACTTGGGAATATTAACATCTCCTGCATGGTAACATGGAATGCGTAAGCATCAATTGCATACTTAATAATGATTGATCTTTTTTGTTTTCCCCAGATCCCCTTTTATTTGTGGAAAACTCTATGAGTAGTTGTCGGGTTGCGTTACGTGGTTAAAGTCGTACTTTAGTATTATAATATAAGTAAGAGACCGAGCTCCCGTGAGCCGTCTTAGCTCAGCCGGTAGAGCGCATGGCTTTTAACCATGTGGTCGTGGGTTCGATTCCCACAGACGGCGGTGCTGCCTTTTGGTGGTGTTTCCTCCACTTTGCTGAAGTTTATTGGAATTGTATTTTGGTGCTTTTCTCACCCGGAAGTTGTGGGGACATTCATGATTCAACCAAAAAAAATATCTTAGCTACCCTTTTTGTATTTCACATATATCATACTATTGGGGAAAAAAAAATTCTCATATTATTTTTTATAAAATTACTATAAAGACCATATTCCGTACCTTGCATTGATCTTATCTTTTTAGTATTTCACAAATTACTTTTATTTCCCTCATAAAAGACCTATAAATAAAATATTTTTTTGTTGCTCATCGACTCTTTGTTTCTCGAAAACATCTCGGAAATAAATAGTGAATTAAACTATCTTATTACCGTTTCCGGCCCAGTAAATTCAACTCTTTTGGTTTCGTTTCGAGTGCTATATGGATAGCAATTATTATTATGGACTTTGATTGTAGTAACATTTAGTGTTGTACATATTTGTACATATTTGGTCATTTTATCATGTTTTAATTAAGTTAAATTACAGAGATTAAACAAAGAGTCGGCATTAACTCCAAGAGAAAATGCATCCAATTTCCCACTGTTTTGGAAATCGCAGAGTCCATTGTGACAGTATAAAATGTTAACTGTGTATCTATATGATTTCACAAATGAGAAAACTGTTGATGTGTTACTCAATCCGTAAAATAAAAAATGAAATACGACTAAATGTTTAAAATCATAAATTACTAATTAGTGATTGAATACTTCTTCCATTTTAAAATAACTATTACCTTTATTTGGTGTACATGAATTAAAAAATTTATTAAATTATAGTATTAATTTTACAAAAAAGACAATTCAAATGGACCAAATTACCTTTTTATATTAATATTCCAACTGTATAATTTTTCTTTCATTAATATTGCACTAATGGTAAAAATTGAAAATTAATATTTAATATTTCTTCGATTTTTTAGTGATAGATAATATAAAACAAGATAAATTATCTAAAGTAACTGTTATTTTAAAACGAAAAAAATATAATTGTACTAAATAAATTAATTTTTAATTTATAAATTTGTAAATCATTTACAAAAATGTTAATGTAGTACTACTAGGATGAAAGCATTTCAATCTCTCTTGTTTTCTTAGGGGTGTTCATGGGTCGAGTTTTTGGGTTCGGGTTAAAAAAATAAAACCCAACTAATATAGCAATCCAAGTAAATCCAATCCAAGTATTAGTCGGGCGGGTTACTCGAGTTTTTGGGTTATTCCGGTTAAAATTTTAAACTAATAATTTTTTTAAAAAAAATTTATAATTATAAATCCATCTATTAAAAATATATGTTTGGTCAAAATTAAAATGGTTATGTCAACAATAAAAGGAAAAATAATATAAAGTAGATGAAATAATTAAAATAAAAATAAAATTTAAAAAAATATATATAATTGAATTTTTTTTGTTATTCGGGTTGGGTTAGGTTTTACAAATAAAACCCAATCCAACCCTGGGTAACTCAAAACTCGAAAACCCAACCTATCTAGTCCCAAATTCATTTGGATTAGATTGGATTTTCGAGTTGGATCGAGTTTAAACACCTCTATGTTTTCTTGTGAATTTTTTAATATTTCAATCTTTTTTTTGACAGATTAATGAGTTCCCCCGGAGGTGTCTGTATTTACAATCCATTTGCTATGGCAGTCCTACTACTAATAGTTTTCTTGGTGCACAAGTAGTTTTATTGGTCCCACAAAATCACACTTGGCATATTCTACTCCTAACCCCCCACTCCCCATAAAAAACTCATGTTTAACACTCGCCAAAAGAAACAATCCACGATTCGTCCATTCTATTCTAACACAGTAACACCCGCTCCAGCAGGCGCGTAAACTATCCCAACAACAATTGTCACACCCGAAATAAAAGACAAAAAAACAAATTACAAAAACAAAAAAAAAAAGTCCTCCTTCAGTTCCTGCATCCCAGTAGAACCACTCCAGCAACCAGCAGCCAGCAGCAGCAGCAGTAGCACTAACAGCACTGCCACTGCTCCATTTCCCTTTCTTTTTTTCCCTTTCAGAGACCCTTTTGTTGTCTCTTTAAATTGATAAAATTCTTCATTGGATTTCTCATTGGAATACAAAGAGTTTTCTGCTTTTGTGTAATATTCAGGTTTCCATAAGGTCAAGAATTCTAATCATTTTTCACCTACATTACATTATTGTTGCATATGATTTTTTTTGGGGGTCGTGGGCTAGTCCATTTTCTTTGATTATTTTCATGGGAAATCGAAGGGTTTTCAGTTTAAAGGCCAGGAATAAAAAACATTGTTGGAAAGTTCGTATGATGTCTATGTTTTTTTTTTTTTTTTTGGTTTGTTGATTCTTTGTTCTAAAATTCTTTCATTTTGCTTTGTTATTCCTTTTCTTTTTTCCACTTTATTTTTTCTTTTCTTTTGAACCATAATATTTTTTTGATTGCAGAGTTTGTTGTTGAATGGAATGATTATTGAATATCATGCGGTATCTGCACAGAATTGTTTTTCTTCTAGTGGTATATAGGGTTGGATATGAAGAAATACAAAGAAGAACCATCTATTCTGTTTTATGCGAGGAAAAAAAAGATTGTAGGATAACTTCTTATATATTATGATTCTTATTTTTCTTGGGAGCATGAGCATCTGTAAGTGTTCTGTTTTGGCTTTTCGTTTTACTAATTCTTTCTTGGAATACAGAAGAGAATGTGAGTATTCTAGTAAGATGAGTTTCTAAGGAAATTTCGTATTCATGGTTCCTTCTCATTAAATTCCAAGTCCTTTGTTTTTCTTTTCTTTCTTTTGTTTTTGTTTTGTTTTGTTTTTTTTTAAAAAAAAGTTATCTGCCAGTGGCAGAGGAAATTGAATGTTATTGTCTCTTATTTGTGTTATATAGATTGAAACAAGGGTAAAAGAGGACCAGGCCTCCCAGTTCCTTGATGTTTTATTCTTTTGCATTATAAAGATTCATCATGCATCCATGATTATGTACTCATATATTTGTCTTCCATTCTATTTGAGACAATAAGACAGAGTATATAAGAGTAAAGGGTAGCAAAAGAGTCTTTTAGCTGTTTCTTCTAATTTTGAAATGAGAACTAATAGATACAGGTACAGCCCACTGGATTTTTGCCACCCTCAAGATTGGTTAGTTATGAATATGTGTGCTCAATAGCATTCCCTGCAAGGGACTTTATCATCTCTGCAGTAGTTTTGTAAAACATGTTAGTCTATAACTGAAAAAAGGCTCTTGGACCTTGAGTTCTTTGCTTTTCTACCTGTTGCTTTCATCTGATCTAATGTAAGAGGAATTTCATTTTCATGGGTAGAAGAAAGAGTCAAACAAGGATTTGTGAATGACCCATTTGGTTCTTTGTTTATTTTGTCACTGCACTTCTTCTGCCAAACGTTTATTTGATATGTTGTTGCATTGATTCAGATTATCTCAAACATGTCGTGCTCTTCGGAGGTGGAAACTGATTTGAGTGAATCAGAATTTGAAGATTACAGCATTCAATGGTATGAGAAACTCAAAAATGGTGATGAGAAGGTGAAAGTTTCAGGTGAAGAATATAGCTGTCCATTCTGCCCTGGAAAAGCCCGTAAATTCCGCTTCAGGGACTTATACCAGCACGCTTTTGGAGTTTCCAAGAGTTCAAAGAAAAGAAAAATCGCAGATAGGGGAAAACATCGAGGATTGGTGATGTACATGGATAGAAAGGATCTATCAGTTGAATCGAGTAGGAATGAGGCTAGTGACCATCATGTAGGCACTGACGTAAATGAAAAATTTGTGTATCCTTGGATGGGAATTGTTGCAAATATTCCTGTTGAGAGGAGAAATGGAAGAAATGTTGGAGAAAGTGGCTCAAAGCTTCGGGATGACAATCTAACTATGAAAGGGTTTAACCCAATAAGGGTGCAACCATTGTGGAACTATATGGGATTTTCAGGGTATGCTATAGTAGAGTTCCACAAGGACTGGCCAGGATTCAGTAATGCAATGGCTTTTGAAAAGAGTTTTGAAGCAGAACATCGTGGTAGGCGCGATTACTATGAAGCATATGACAGGGGTATAAGTTATATGGTTGGATTGCTCGTGCTGATGATTATGACTCTTCATTAATAATTGGAGAACATCTTCGAAAGAAGGCAGATTTAAAAACTATTGCTGAAGTTGAATCAGAAGAGAAGCAAAAAAATTCGATGCTTGTTTCCTATCTTAACAATGAAATAGAAGTTAAGAACAAGTGCCTTAAGGATGTTGAGAGTAAGTACAATGAAACTACTATATGCATTGGCAATTTGATGACTCAAAAGGATGAGATGCACAGATTATATAATGAGGGTATGTACTTTCTCCACGAGAAAGAGAATGATGATATCTTTCTGTTGTTAATGATCTGATGTAGTGTTTCTTGATTTCATTCTTTTCTCCTGTGACATTTGTTTTTTGTTTTCATTTGTGTTAATCAGAGATACGAAAGATGCAAGAGACTGCTCGCGGACTTCCTTGAAAAGATACTATCAGAGCATGAGAGGACCGCATTCCGGCTAGAAGGACGGAAACAAGAGCTGATTGAGCGCGAGGCAGAATTGGAGAAACGAGAGGCTCACAACGAAAAAGAGAAGCAGAAGCTTGATCTAGAGAAGCAAATGGTATATTGTGTAGTTGTGGATGTAGTGTGTTTTAGATATCAATTCTGCAAATGATATTTTAGTATCTTGATCAGCAATGTCTTGTTATTTTAGAATGCAAGAGCCACCTTGGAGCAAAATAAGGCGGATAAAAATGTTATGAAGTTGGCTGAAGAGCAGAAGGTGAAGTTTTACTTTTTAATAACTATGACCAGTATGTTTGACAGTCTTAAGTGAAGTCAGTTGGAAACTATCAAATAACTCTGCAGAGGGAAAAAGAGAAACTGCACATGCAAATTATTGAATTGGAGAACAAACTTGATCTTAAGCAAGCTATTGGAATTGGAGATAGAACGTCTACAAGGGGCTGTGAAAGTAATGAAACACATGGAAAATGGAGATGAGGAAGCAGAGGACAAGTTGAAAGGCATCTTGGTTGAGTTAAAGGGGAAAAAAGAAGAACTGGATGGTCTAGAAGCTCTTAACCAAGCTCTCATTATCAAGGAGCGGAAAAGCAATGATGAATTACAGGAAGCTCGGAAAGAGTTAGTACATGTAAGAATCACATTTTATTCTCTTTTGGTTCTTAAATTTTGTATTTACCAAGGTTCACTACTCATGTGTAGCTTACACCATCTGACAAAGCTGAAAATTTTACTATAATGTTATATTCTCCATATATTACTCGGATTAACACTTTAATGTGATTGCCCTGAAGGGCTTGATAGAGAAGAATTGTCAGATTTCAATTGGTGTGAAGATAGAATGGGTGTGTTGGATAATATACCATTCAAAAGAGCAGCTAGACGAATGTTCCAAAGGAAGGAAATAGATATGAACATCTAGAGCTGTATAAGAGTATGGGAGGGTCACCTTAAAAATCCCAATTGGCATCCTTTTAAGATAGTGAACATTGAAAGTAGCGAGGCTCACAAGGTATGAATCTCACTATATATAGGGAGTAAGATTTCTCTTATTCTATAATAATGCAGCTTGATTTCTTGCTTTCCAGCATTGCTGCTTGGGAGATTGATATCCAACTTTCTGTTTTCTCACTATATGTTTTTGTTTCTGAGACTTCTAACTTTGTAATGATGGATTATCAGGAAATAATTGATACTGAGGATGTGAAACTGAAAAGGCTAAAGAACGAATTCGATGATGAAGTTTATGAAGCTGTGACTACTGCCTTGATGGAGCTAAATGAATACAACCCCAGTGGCAGATATCCAATACCAGAGTTATGGAACTACAAACAGGCAAGCTGGAGAGCAACACTTCAGGAAGGAGCAGCACACATAATTCAGCTGTTGAAACGCCACAAGTTAAAAACTACAAGGCACTGAAGGTGAATATTTGAACAAACCTAGCCTGCCAACATGTTTCGCTACATATGATATACACTTGTAAACATATAGAACTCCAAGAATCTCTGCTTCTGACTATTGTCTTCTTTTTCACCTTATCTTTTGATCAAGCTGTACCTTTTAAGTATATGTGCACCTATTCCTGCAATGCCCATCTTTTTTGTTCCCCTAGATGTTATAAGAGACAAGTAAGAATCCAGAACTGTAGTTAAAGGAATGGTATGAAGTTGTATCAGTGGCAAAATTGTTTTTTGCTGTCCATGCACAATTCTTGAAAAGAGTTTATCATGAATGTGATTTTATATTGTTATAAACCCACAATTCTCTGATTTTTTCGGTTTTTATAAATGCCTATTCATTATCAACTTATCACACTTCCAAAACTAATCCCATGTATCTGCATTCATTTATTCATCAGGGCATAAACATCTTTGTTTGATGAGGATGCTGTCGATTGAATGGAGAACTCTGGTTAAAGAAACCCCTTCATATTTGATCATGTCATGTAGCTGGCTAGCACTTGACTTTATTTTCAGTTGGATAGATCATATAGTAGTTTAAGTGATAGCGTTTGCAACAGATGAAGTTACATAGACTCGTTTTGTTGTTGGCAGATGAAACTAATTATGCCAGTCTTCTTTAGAGAAGTAATGCCTAAAATACTCTCAATAGACCCTACTGAAAGTTGATTTATAACTGAATATAGATGAGAATCGTGTCCAATTAACTGAATTGAGGTATCCAATGCCTCCAATTCTGATTTTTACCTTTTATCAGGGAATAGGAATCCTAAGCCTTTCTTATCTCAAATGGATCCAATGACTAAGCTGAGATGAAGAAAAACCACTCATACAGTAGTTCTACCTCATCATAGAATAAGCTATTCACTCTGTTATGCAGAGCGTGTATTGATAATTTTGAAATGATTGAAAGTAAAGGAAGTCTTACTACTTTTTAATCATCCAACGATTGACAATATTTATTCCGCATGTAAAGTGAATAACAACAAATTTTTCATTCCTCACGACTCTAGTGATCAAGGAATGTTTTATGAGACCCACTCCCCATGAAAACCATTTGCCTTGTTGCATCAATGCACTCATTTTGTTCATATTCACGGGTGGATATATGTTCCAGTAACAGTAGGCAAGGGGTTTTTACTTTTAGTGCTGACCAGTTGGTTCCAAATTGTCCAATAGTTTCAAGATTTCAAATTTTCACTCCTTGTTTCCGTAATCATTTCATAGTTCATGCCATGATTCAAGAGATTGAATGACCTCTATAAAATTCTTATACAATTTTAAGTATTGAACCTGTACCACTATCTAAAGTAGTGTTGGATCAAATTTGAACATACTGACCAACCATGCAAAATTCGTAATGATCAATGATCATTGCTTCATTCGCCTCTCATCATTTAGAGTACTAGTATAAATACAAACAGTTGAATGTTTGTTAGGCTTATCCAAACTAAGCCTTGTTTACTTTTCGCTAATTTAACTTGGATTTGATTTATTTAATACTTCTCTTTTTGTAAAAGAAGAAAAGGAAGTTGTGTAATTTTTTGAGACAATTAAAAATGGATTTGTGGCGTAGAAGATAGGACTAAAGTGGTGTATGTGTCAAGTATTGAGTGGTCATCTAAACAAGACTTTATATCTTAATTTACTTTTAACCTAAATTACAAAATCAAAAATCAACAACCCAAAAAACTTTGCTATTAAAGGACTTCAAATTGCAAAAAAAAAAAAGTGGTCACATAAATTCCACTACTAGCAAGAGTACTAGGCAGTAATCACAACTACTACAATAACTACTATAATTAACTTTCAACAGCTGCGGGCTACATGTTTGTGCAGCCGCCTCAGCTTCTCAATTCATCCATCTCCACCTCCTACTACACTTCCACACTTAACTTTACTACACTTTCCTCACACCATTACCCACTTTAGTCATATCCAATGACCAAACTATCCCCACTACTACAAATCCCGAAATGTTAAAAGGTCAAAAAAGTACCCCAAACTACTCCTTTTTTTTTTTTTCACTTTCACAATCCCCAATACCCCACTAAGAAAAACAATAATAAACCCTTGGCGCCAACAAGGGTAAAAATGTAATTCTAATATCTTTTTAAAAATATTTGTTCTTCCTTTGCTTGACTTTCCTTGGTTAGACTCTGAAGTTCTTTCCCACAAATGTTTGACCAAATTGCCAATGTGCGGGTACAATGTTCCATGAGGTGGAGCTGCGTCTGTCACTGGCTGTGACCCTAAACGTGAGAGACTGACCAACCAGATCACTGTTTGTTTGCCAATTCTGGCCCCAATTACGGCTCATGCTAATCCAACCAGTCCTGCTACCTTTCACACTGACCCTCACGATATCCCCTGCACCCGCGACGTTGGTTACCAGAACCAGGTTGAGCAGTAACGGAATCCGTTAATTGTGAACCTTATCCCTCCCTGTTTCCTGCACGGCACCCTGCGTAATATACCAAAAGTTAGAGGGTCAGTTTAGTCAACAAAATATAAGACACATCAAATCAAAACAGCTCTACTAGCATGTGACGCGGAACTGGAATTAAGGATGAGGACGCAAGTACGGCGAGCTCTTTTCACATATGAACTAGAATTCTTATGCATAGAAGACTGTGTCACCACACCTCGGGTCTGATGACAATATCAACGGTTCACATTTTTTCTTTACTGGTTTAGGAGCATGTTTCTAGCCTACGTGGCGGAACTTTAATGGGTAGAAATATTCTGATAGAGTGGGCCCAGTTATTGACGTACTCCCATCCCATGTGCTATCAGCTATGTTGAGCTATGTCTATTTTTAGTCCGCACTTAAAACGGTGTCGCTTGCTGGATTCCATTTGTTTGACCATTATTTACGACTAACGCCATCTGCAATTAACTAATTGCGAGCCGTTTTTGGAAGTTCGGTTAGTAAATGCCCACACCCATCTCATGTCACACCTATTTTCAGTTTTGGTAGTGTGAATTTCCAGAAATACCCTACCAAGCTAGTATACAAAATGGAAAGAGCTACTAAAAAAGGTCGACCATAGGATCAGCATGGCAACATAGAATTTTTGGACCGAAAGATATTAAAAAACCGTCATAAAATACAACAAATAAGTTATTGTGTTTTACAAGAAAGTTAAGTGTCTAGACAAAAATGAAAAGGGCATAACTCAATTAATTATAGTAACATATAAATATCAAAATTCATAAGAGAAAATGATCAATGTTGAAGAAAGAGAAATCAAACAAGACTATAGTAAGTCTGTATTATTCAATTTTCATATAAGGTGAGTATTAAATTCGTTAAAATAATTGAGAAGTAAGATAATCTAATCCCTTTTTAATCATATAAGTAATATTTATTCATTTATAACATTCAACTTATAATACGGTGTGAATATTGAATATTTTTTTTATATATATATATATATATACAAGGAGAAAAGGAAAAATAATTTGTTAGAAACTCTGCATTTATTGACTTTTAAATTGACAATAAAATGAGAAATTTCCAATATTGTATGGTCAATTTGATGATAAAAAAAATGGAACTCTGCTAGTATGACCAGGACAAATGACCCTCACTCAGTAAAAGAGGATCGAAACGACTACTTCTAATTCAAGAATCAAAACAGAGTAATAGCATAACAGAGTATTGAAGGGAAAGACGAAAGAAGTTACCGGCGATAAGTGACGGGAACAATTCCGGCATGGTACTCGGCGATCTTGAGGAACATGGGCATGGCGAGATCAAAATGAGGACGAGGAGGGTTGCACCACCCGCCATTATCATTAGGCAAAGCAAAATTTGGTGGGCAAAAGTTAGTTGCAGTGACAAAAATTGAAGGGCTCCCAGGGTGGCACCATCCAGGGTCATTAGCACATTTGATTTCAAAGCACGCTCCACATGACTGAATCCACTGTTGAAGAGTGCTGTACTAAGAGCTGCTGTGTTCACTCCATACCCTTGACTATACAAGTTACCATACCCACATGCCCCACCTGCCCATCATCACATTTCTACATTTTTAGTTACAATAATCAATGCCATAATCAAGAGGATTTCTCTAATCTGTGTAGATTAGTGATGATTACACCTTACGAAAATATTTAGATTAACTCAATCTTGAACTCTATTAGTAAATATTGTAGTCAAGAATAAATTTTGTGAAATTTTACTTAAATCAACTGATTCCCTCACACCTCAGCTAGCTGAAAAAGCTACATAAATGATTAAAATTTTTGCACTAGTTTTTTGTTTTTAATAATTTTTGCTAAGTAGGGATTTATGTTTAGGTACATTTATACTTAGACGACTAAAATATATTGACATAATTAATCAAGATAAATGTCAATAGTGATGTATGAGATACAACAAAATTCATGTAAAGAATTGAATATATAGGCATTATAAATTGACAGCACTGAAAATTAGTTTCGAATTTATGTCTAAATGCGTAAAGTAGAAAACATAAGATCCAAAATTGATGCAAAATTGTTGAGTTAGGGGCCTTAAAGTGGAACCATAGTAATAGTGCCAGAAGCATGACTGCCTCCATAGAAGGTGGCATGAGCACTCTGCCAAGCTCCACCGGTGTATACACCTGGGATCCTGCCTTCAGCTACTAGTACTGCTAATGCAAGTATTGAAGCAATGCAGACCCAACCCACAACTGCCATTTTGCCTAAAAACTGCAGGAAAAAAAAGAAAGAGAGAGAGGAAGAAAATGAGGAGGGGATGAGGAAGAAAGAATGGATGGAAGGGGACTACTTATTGAGGAGCCTCCAGCCAGAGGGATTCAGTGGCAGTTGCTGTAATTTGAGTCTCATTTATTATCCACTTTTGTAAAACAATAATATTTTCTTTCTTCTTTTTTTCTATGAATACAAACCCCCCAATTATATTTCAAGTGTGTCGGTATTCACGTTCTAGTTGTTATGGTTCCACTTTAAGGCTGTGGTGTAAACAGGTCGGATTCGGATACATCTAGTAATATACATACTCGAATCCGATTAATATAATTTAATCCGGACAGGTTTACCAAAGTAGATTCATATAGATTTGTCGAATCTTGTGGGATTCGGATCCAAATTCGGGTCTGGATAATTTTTTTAAAAATTATATCTAAAATTATTACAACTTATCGAATTTTTTTTTTAATTATACAAAAGTATTAAATTCATAATTAATATTTATGCATGTATTATATATTAAATATAAATTACATGAATAATTTACACAATATATATGTATATATACATATAAAATAATATTAATGTACAATAATTTTATTATATATTAAATATTTCAATTAAATTCGGATCTTAAGAACTTCAGAGTCTAACCATCCAAAGTCAAGTAAAGGAAGACCTGTCTATTATAACATCTAAATGTGTATAAGATCACAGCGAATATTCAAAATTTGTTATCTAGATTCACTTGTCCGAATAAACGGGTTTGTCAATGGATCAGATTAGGGTCTGTGTTCCGATCCGATTGACAGGCTACTTTAAAGTAATGGATTTTTTGAGTCGGTGTGTTGAATACTTCACGCGCTTAAACTCGAGTCCCGAGATGCATAAAGTGCATGTTCAGTCTACTATTTCAGATTTTCTGCATGAAGCGCGTCTTTTACCTACAAGTCTACAACTGCCATCACAACAAAAATGGCAAATCAAAAATTAGTTAGGTAAATTACAAGGAATCCCTTGTAGTTTAGCAAATATTCACATTACCTCCCTATATTTTATATACCAACAATTCACCCCCTTATAATTTGGGATAAAGTGAAACCGTTAAATATTTCATTGAGAGGCTGCAAAATTTTGATTTAAAGGGTTATTTTAGTCATTTAAAGTCTCTAATCAAAGTTAATTATGTATTTTAATATAAAATATAACTCCTCTTTATGGCAGGGATTTTTCTAGGTAGTGGATTGAGGTAATAGATTAAGGGTTATTTTTGTCTTTTTGCTAAAATCCGTTAGTTTTTTTAACTTTTCATCCGCTTTACAAAAAAACTTGAAATATAAAAGGCAGATTGTAAGTTTGCAAAATATAAGGAATAATGTGAACATTACTCAAACTACAAATGAGTTCCTTATAATTTATCCAAAATAGTTAAGTGAATCTGATTTCAAATTTAACCCGTAAATCTTTATTATGATTAAATTTTAAAAAAATTTATTAAAATATCAATCGATTTATTTTTTTAGAGCAACATATACTATTTGTCACCAAATTATTAACTTGTTATATATAAGGTCATTGCAACTGAAATATAATTAGCTTTAATTTACATCACAATGACACAAAGTATATAAGTGAGTCAAGCTAAAGACTATGTATACCTAAATAAGAAAAAAAAAAAATTCTTTTTGACGCAAATAAAGCAAATCTACCTTGAGTGGAGGATAAGAGTTATAATATAATCTATTAATTTAGACTAATATGAACTTTAGTTAATTACATCTACCTTATCAAACATTTAGCAAAACTACAGAGCATACCCTAAGGTTTGGCCCAATTATGAAACCACTATATAAATACACAAAGCCACAACAATAGGACCCTTGCTATTAGTGAATAGAAGTAGACTATTTATTTCTTACTGATAACAATAAAAAGATATGCAACGAAATTCCTGAAATACGTATCATCCTAAGCCCCACTCATCTCCTTCATCCCTCAGCACAAAGCGGAGTGTATATGTAATATGATCGAATCTATGGGTTTTAATTAGTATTTGGTCCAATCTTTAGAGAAGGTAATTGTAATTGAAAATTTCTTTTTTGAGGATGAAAAGTAGGATGACTGGCTGGATGATTGGGTTGAACCAAATGAAACACCTCGGACAATTCCGCTGCCATAAAATTGAAAATTCGACCCAATAAAAATAGGGGTTAAATACGGTAAACTCCCTTAAGTTTTGGGTAGTTTCGCACTAAATCCCTTAACGCATTCTTTTTTTTTTTTTTTTTTTTGCTCATTTTGTCCATAATTTGACTATTAAAAAAAAATTCAAAAAGACATTTTTATCCCTAGACACTGCAAGAATATATAAAATTAATCCCTAAAAGTTTATTAGATTTGTCATTTTAGTCCTTAATTCTAGTTTTGTATCAATTAATCTACTTTAGTCATTAATCAATATAAAAATATAATGATGTCCACCAATACCATTGATTCTTTAAAAATACTTATGAAAAAATTTAAATATAAAAATTTCCTAGCACTATTGGTATTTTTTGGTATTTTTATTATATTTATTCTCATGTAAAAATAAATTTTTAAATATGCAAAACTAATAACCATCTATCAAAATTATATCAATCTATTTTCGTTTTACTTTTCTTTATGTTTATTTAAATGATTTTCTTCTTACTTTTTTCTTTGTTAATATAATTTTACTAATACCTAAATTATACAAGTAACTTTATCATATAAATAAAAAACTTAAATTAAAATAATTTAGATGAAATACCTTTAATAATTCATCAAAAATTTTAAAATTAATTATTTCACCATATTTTTAAATTTTAAATATTGAAGAAACTATAATTCGAGAATTAGAATATTAATAATTGATTTGGAGCATATTTATATTTTTAACAAAATTATTAACATTATTGAATTTTATGTTTATCTCAATGTATGCTACAAAACTTACCTAAGGAGGTAAAGGGAAATTTTACTTAAATCTTATGGGAGTTTATCACAATTGATCTTTAGGGATAAATTTATCTTTTTGAAAAAACTAACGACAAAGTTACGTTTGACCGTTAATCAAATGAGTCAATTGAGAAAAAAAAATAACGTTAGAGGGTTTATACAAAATATCCCCAACTTTAAGGAAGTTTGTTGTATTTAACCCTAAAAATAGTTGCTTGTATCTTTTTTAACTTTTGAATTCTGATAACTACAAAGGCAAAGAACTTCGGCTTCAGTGTTAAGATATCGCGATAGTTGACTTCCTAAATTTCAATCCTAATTTTCAGTCTCTGCTCTCTAGATACGAACCATTTAAAGGTGAGCAAAGGTATGTTTGATAACTCAACTTAATGCTGAAAATTAATTGATTAAGAAATTTTTGAATTCAATATGTTTGATAACAGAATTATCTTATCACTTAATACATTAAGACTGCTTAATTTGTATTCAAAATTTTAAGTGAAAACATTTTCACCTAGGGTCATGTTCATTGTGGATTGAGGAAAATATTTTCCATGAAAAAATCTATTTTTCATACAATTTTCCGGTGTTCAGTTGACAAAATAAAAATATTTTAAAATAAAAAAATTTAACGATTTTATCTTTAATTTTATGAATACAAGTTAAAAAAAAACTTGTAATAATGGTAATAAATACCTTACAAGTAATTGTGATTAATAAAAAATTGATTTTGTTCAAAATTAAATGATAGTACAATATAGTAGTAAAATATACATAATGATAGTTATATTAGTGTGTGACCCATATTTGAGAGAAAAACGAATGAAAAAGAATTAAAAACGAAAATAAGTTTAGCAGACGAAATTCTAAAAGTAAGTATTTGAGATTTAATGTCACTCTTGAATTATCCGAAAAATCAACAGATTAAGGATGTGTAAGTTATTGATGTGAGAGACAGGAAAATTGGAAAAAAATTTCCGGTGTTTGGCACCAAAAAATTTTCTGAAAAATATTTTCAATCCAAACGAACACATCCTTAATCTGTTGAATTTTAAATAAATGTACAAACATATAGTCTAACACAGACATACTCTCCCTCACACATATTCACACACACTTTCTCTCACTTACACACATACTCTCACACAAACATATACTCTTTCACACACAAAAATACACATTTCCTCACTCTCACACACATACACAATCTCTCACACACATTCTCTCTTGTACTTTTTCATATTCGTATTCACACACACTCACACACATGCATATTCTCTCTCACTCACATATACACACTCTATCACACACAAATTCTCTCACACACACATACATATATAGTCCTATCACACACATTCTCTCTCATATATATTTTATATCATTCTTAATTATTCATTTTATTTTCTATGCATATATGACAATTATTTATAATAAATTAATACATGTATGAAGTGACATATTTAATTCATAAATTGAATTCAGTTGATTATCAAATAGAAATAAATTTATTAATTCAGCAATTAATATTTTCAGAACTTACAATTCAAACTTCTGAATTCAGTATTCAGTATTAACAAACATCCCCTAAGATTCATAACACTATATTGTATATCTTATAGTTTATGTTTAATCACTGTTAATATTTTGTCTAAAAATTATAAGTACGATAATGTTTTACATAAACATAGATGAGTCGAGGTGTTGCTTTACCATTTAAATTAAAAGACATAAATTTATTGTCCAATTGGGCAGGAGAAAAATGTCAAATTTTATGAAAAGAAAAGATCGAAGTGATAACGTATGACATTAAATAGGACAAACAAAATGTAACTTTTGGTTTCTTCCTTAGTTAAAATACCAATAAAATCAATGTTTAGGACTGTCTCTTATACACATCTAGATGTTTTATATGTACTATTTATTGTAATGTCTCTTATAATTATTTTATTTTTAGCTTAATTCGTACAATTGTTAATTCTTACAACATTAATTCATACTTAATTTATTATTAAATTAATATCCATAAATCACATTAAATAGTTTTGCGATAGTACGTATTTTATTAATACTTGCAAGTTACATAATATTATAGTATTGTACGTAATTATATTGCTTATTATTCAATGAAGTTACATTACGTGGCAAAAATAAAATAAAATTAGGAAAATTTTTCTTGAAAAAACGTCTTTGTATAAGATTTTGGCCTAATGTTAAGGGTCGAACTAACTCGAATTGAATTTGATTAATCAAATTCAAAATTGAGTACAGAATTCAAATTTGGTTAATCCAATTTTCTACCGAATTGAATTTGAAATCGAAATTGATTAAAAGTTTTAGAACCTTTTTCCGAATTTCGATCTATTTTATTAACCGATTAACCGATCGATTAACTGATACACACCCTTCTATACCTTTTTTTTTTTTTTTGATATGAATAATTTCTCAAAGAAATTATATAAATGTACTAGAAACGTAAACATTTTTCCTCTATATATGGATTTATTTTCTTTCTTCAGCTCATTAGCCATTATTGCCCATATGGCACTTTCTTTGTCTTGTTGCAACCTTGGGACACATTCTAATAATTGTACGAGTAAAAAACTACAATAGTAACCTACACCGCCACACGCTGTAACCTGCTGGCTGTAGTCCATGAAAACTAGTGTAAGTTGTATAGCACAACTGAGCGTTGCTTTGCATCAAAAGGAGGTATGGGCCCAATTAGCGGATGTGATTTGAAGAATTAAGCGTGGTCCTAGCCACCATTTGGTTTTGTTGGTTATGAGAAAGATACAATTTCAACCCCACCAAAGATATGGCTTCCTTTTTTTTTTTGAATAAAAAAAAGGGTTAAATACACTAAATTTCTCAGTGTGTTGTTTTACTTTAAATCTTTACCCTCGGAATTAACAGTCAACTTACTTTGTTAACAATGAGGCAAACTAATGCTAAAAAGACAATATTATCCCTATCTTGCTAATGGGTAGATGAAAATACCTATGGACGTGGGTCCCAACAAAATTTACTCCCATAATTGCCATTAAGGCGAAAGGCAACGCTTCTTCTCTGTTCTCTTTTTCGGCCCGGCTTAGAGCCTTCAGCAAACATTGGTCTAGTCGAAATCTCTGTTTTTTCACACACTTGAACATGCACTCATGCGGGGCCTGCTCGAAAACGTAAGATGAAAAAGGAAAAGATAAATCTGAAAATTTTTGTAAGTTCTTGCTATTCTGATTTTTTCTCCGGCAACAACGGCGATGACAGTAGAACTAGCCAAGGCCACAGTCATATCTCCCCTTGAGAATACAAATGTATACAGAATATAATAAAAACAATGAAAATTCAGACAATTTGCTTGTAATATAATGAAAACTATCAAAATTCAAAAAATTTGCTTGACCCTTCTTCCTCTCTGTCGTGTCTTACTCTGGTAGTGGGGTGTAGCCAACTATAACTGTCGGAGATTTTCACAATTACACCCACAAATTCATAGTTCTTTTACTTAGAACTTTTTACAAACAGTTTATGGGCTTAATCAGAAACTACATGTTTTTGTCACAATATAAAACCCAATCTTTCAACCAATCCAATTTTCAATTAGTTTAGTTCAAATACAATTGTATTTAAACATATTTTGGGGATTTACAAGAAAAACTAAAATGGGATATGGTAGTGATAATGTTGGCACCAAATCAACTTTCTCTTTTTTTTTTTTTTTTTTTAAATTTTGATGTTGCATGTGTTATTGTGTGTCTGTGTGTGATGTGTATTTCTCAAGGAGGAGGAGAGAAGGATGAGAAGGTAGATAGAGAAATTGTGTTATCTGCAAGATTCTGCATAACGTCAGGAATTGAGGGAGAATGGTGACTAGGAGAGGATGGTGTTTAGGACATTCTGGTCATTTTACTAAAGTGGAAAAAAAATAATGTTACGGGATTTATTACAAATTAATCCAAACTTTGAGAGTTTTTACTATATTTAACCCTAAAAGAAATTCACCATTCCCACCTACTCTCTAGTGACTCAAATTCATGATTAATAAATTATAAAAAAATTATCTTACCACTCTAGATTTAAATTACACTTCGTTATTACAAAAAATACAACTTAATTTCTATTGCTCGAATGATAATTCTCAAAACGTAAGGCTTTAGATTGTATAAGGTTCCATTTTATGTTGAGTGTGGGCATATTCTCAAAGTTACATGAATTGAATAGTGACAATTTGGAAATGTAAATGTATATGATTTTAATTGTTCAAAATGGGAAAATTCATCCATGGTGAAGTCGATAAATTATAAGTTACCCACTGTACAAATTTTAAAAGAAAACAAATTCAGCAAACAAACACTATTACATCCTTAATGCCAAATTTTCTCGTTCTAATTTAATGCTACCAATAATAAATTCTAAAGTAGATTGAAAAAATTGTAATAATTACTCTTTAGGTTAATTGAAGTTTGCACCTCTAAATTATAATAATTTTTACTTTATATCTTAAAATATTAATTTTAACAATTAATCATCTCTAATTTTTAATTTTTAACACATTGCACTGATGAATATTTATAGTGACTTATATATCACCATTATTTTACATATCTTCTTATAGTACCATCAATGATTAGTTTACACTTAATTCCATAATCAGGGTTGTTTATACTGATATAAACAATATTTTTTTATCAGATAATGAAATATTCTTAACATTCCATTAGTTATGTATCAACGTTACAATAAAAATATCACACATAAATAAACACGCACAAGTAGTCACACAAAGTGTCTTGTGTACATATTTAGGTTTGTATAATTATGTACGTAATTTAATTCGTTTGTCAATAACAAAATTTTAAATTTTGGGTAAAATAATAAGGATATATGAGTCATTAATAGTGTTTGCCGGTATAATATACTAAAAATAAAAAATTGAAGGTAATTAATTGCCAAAATTGATACTTCAAAGTGCCAAATATAAAATCATCATAGTTTAAGGGTGTAAAGTACAATCAATCCTTACTTTTTTTTTTTTTTTTTAATATTCTAACGATTTTATTTAAGATTTACACGTCAAAATAATATCGTATATATACTCGGTATGAATGATATTGGGTTGGAAGTGGCTAGTAGGGATAATTAGGTGTGCAAATAAAGGCTACAAAGTCTTAATTCAACGAAAAATATTTAGATAGAACTAACTTTTTGTTTTAATTATAAAATTAACTGTTATAAAATTTATAACATCATTTGATATAAGTAAAATTGTATAAAATTTTAAAAACTTCTATAATTTTCTTTAGAAAATCATTTCATTAATTTTAAATAATTGAATAGTATAAAATTTTAAAATATATAATATTATACTAATTAATTAAGAAAAATATAAGAGAATAATTATGAAAAAAACAGTAAAATTTTCCTACAATCTTTATTCTGACTATGGTATCCAGATAAAATCCAAAACCTAATCATTTTACTAAGCCAACTGGGGAGTCGAGAACACACATAGGTGAAAGAAATTACTTATATTGAGATGTTTTGTTTTACTTATAAATTTTGCAGTTAAAATTAAATTTTATAAAATTTTTTCTTACATCAACTAATGTTATAAATTTTATAATATTTAATCTACACTACACTACAGGATCTATAAATTTAGTAAAAAATCAAATCTACGTAAGTTTTTCACCAAAGGTGAATAGTCGGGGATGTGGGGTTGGGAGTTGGGACCCACACAGATCCCGTAATTAACGGGGCCACGCACAACCATGGCTTTAAGCCTTTTAACTGTAGCCGCCGGCTCCACAAAACCACGCTGGTCTCGAGCCGCACGCGTCTTGTTCTATTCTACGTAGAATGCTGTCCCCTCCCCCCTCTTTCGCTTTTCTCCTTCCTTTTTTTATTTTTATTTTTTGTTTATAAAAATTATCAAAATGCTACATTAATGCAGTATTAATGAGATTTATGACGGTCAAAAATTTTCCGTTCTTGTTGTAGCCCTATAGAGTTTCTTCGTTAGCTCCTGACCATGTTTTTGGAAAAAAAAAAGTTGTTGAATTAAATTGTGATCAATAAGCCATTTGAAGTTGATTTACCATGTCCTTGTCTAATTTTTACTATCTTAGTTTCTTTTTAAATGTCAGTAAAAAATTTTTATTTTATTTTGAAATATCACTTTAGATATCTACTCTTATGACATATCTTATTTTTATAACTAATTTTATTATTATTTCTTTCCAACTCCATTAATTACTCACCTAAATAATTAATGTCAGAATTCTTTTAATTTATTACTAGTGTAAAGTAATTTAGTCATATAAAATCAACTTTAGATAAAATTCAGACTATTTAATTGTAATATTAATTTTTGTAATAAAAATTAAAATGACACTTAAAAGGAATCAAAAGTAATATAAAAATTTATGGTTACGGACCATGGGAGGGGACCAAATTATGCCCCTGGTATTGGATAACTATAACTTTTCCGACCAGAATATTGGAAATTTTAGCTGTTTCTTTATGCAAGTGTCTTAATTACACCTAGCTTGGCTGTCCATATTAGTTATATAATTATTCTTTTTGTTTGATATTTTCCGTTGAAATGAGAGTTGCCTAATGCTAAAGGAAAGAAAGATAAAACGAGAATGTAAATTATGGTAAATCATAGATAATCCTACATGATTTAATGATGGTGCTGGTCCAAATGTGTAGACATTATGCAACATGCTAATGTATTATAAATAATTGAGGACCGAGTTATAGACACAAATCGCCTGCATTATTAAATTAGGTGTAATAATCTCTTGATTTAAAATAATTTATATCAATATAATTTAAAAAATTAATTTTTTTATAATGTCTGTCAAGTTATAAAGTAATTATCAATTTTTCAACAAATAAGTGAATATAAAAAATTATTTATAAAATTATAAGTTTATAATCACTTATTAAAATTATCTAATATGATAAGGTCATATTAAACCATAATTATTTAATTTTAAATTTTCGATTGAATTTTTAAATTCAATAACATATTAATAATTTTTATTTATTATCTTATATTTGTCTATACTCAGCAAATGTATAGCACAACAAATTACTTTGATGATGTTAACGAGTTATTACTTACACAAACACTTCAAATTACTTTACTCACACTTCAAAATACTTTACTCACACTTCAAAATAAAGATATTGGATAGAGTGAGAGTTGTTTATAAGATGTAAAGTAGAAGCAAAATAGTAGGAAAATTGAAGAAAGTAGAGGAGATGCCCACATGAAAATCGAAATCCTCTGGTTCACCTAATAAGGTAGACTGATCATCCACGAATGACACTCTTTTTGGCCCAGTGTACAAAAGTGAAAGTACTCGTAACCACTGTTGACGTTGTCACATCATCATCATCCATGAATCTTCATTCTCCATTTTCAACTCCCCCCATGTGCCATGCACATTCATAGTACTGTGTTGGAAAATTTGTACTTGGATTTTGTTTATGACATATAAAATAAATTTTTTAATTTATATTTATTCATATCATTTTAAAAAAATTTATTTTTAATAAATTAGAATGATATATATATGAATATAAATTAAGAGATTCATCTCATCCGAATAGATCGAATTCATATAAAATTTTTTATATTCGGCTTTGTTAGCCTTCCACACCGAGAGCATAATGATGGCCATTGCTTAAAAGAAGCCAATCAAATTATTCCATGCAAACAAAGATTATGAATTACTATGTATTACCAAAATACACTCTAGGTGATTTATAAATATTATTATAATACGTTGAGATATGCATTAATAATTTATTTGATCTTAAAATATATATATGGATGAATTATCTTTATTCTAAACTGCATTTACTAAAAAGAAAAGTTTCTTAATTAATTATGTGATGCACGGGGAACTAGATTTTGCAATGGTTCCATGATTAATTTTACAGCATGCTTTTTCACTCGTAATTGTAGTGCTAGTGATCCATAATCGTCTGATTCTTCCATAATTGGTCAAGCACTCAAATTGATCTTGGCGCTTTCTTTTATGTCCTCACTCGTTCAAAACTTATTCAATTGGTTTGAGAGGTATAGGTAAGAAATGTGGGGATGGGATGAATTAGTAGTACATATTATTCCCATTGAAGTATAAATTTACTAATAATAAAAATAAATAATGAATTTATTTATTTTTTTAAAAAATCTATAATAAGTCTCCACCTAACTCAATAAATAATAAACTTAAATCTTCCAATAAGTAGATCACTAGAAATGATGCTATCTCTCATCCAATTCAGTTAATGACTAGAAAGGTCTTTCAACGTTTAATGATTTATATTTCCACGTATTCAATGCAAAAATCAAAACTACTCTCGCCACTAGTATAAGTTATAAAAATTTTAGAGGCGGAAAAATAAATAATGTTAAAATTTTTATATACAATTTATAATTTTTCGAAAGTGTAGGAGGGGAGATGGTCGCCCCAGATTAGCCCTATTCCCTCTGCCCCTGATTCTCGTCAAGGAAAAAGTAAAAAGAAATGTGCAATTAAACATATCTTTTTCTTCCGGTGTTTAATTAAGTCCACAAATTAGTTCAACTACAACTAGTTTACTTTTTATGTATTCTGCCACCCATCTTAATTATTTTTCATTCTAATCCCCATAAAGTTAAAATAAACACAAACATATGACCCCCCAAGAAAAAGAACAAGAAGGAAAAGCAAAGAGAAAAAGTGTGAATGACACCCAGGACTTCATTACAACCGTTGACATGCCCAACTTTATTTATAAAAAAAAAGGAGAGAAATCGTATAATTAGTCTCTAGTTTTTATTTTATTATTTTTACATATTTGAATGATGAATTTTAGTCTCTCATAATATAAAAATGTATAATTTTATTCTCCTATCAAACGTCTGTTAATATTTTAGATGGAAAATAACTTATAAGCGTCACATGTTCATGAGCAATAACTAATTTTCAATGTTTAAAAATTGGATTTGATTATAGTTTGAATGAGATGAAAATTGTTTGTGTTTTGAAGTTGATATTTAACTGAATTTTTGTAGATTTTCTCTTGGAAGATTACGGGGCAAAGTATATTGCAATTCTATAATATCTGTTAAGGTCCATTGACTCTATTCTTGTTCCTTTTTTTTTTTTTTAAATAAATTCTAAGAATAGAGTCATATTTTTTTAAATACTTTTTGGTCGATTCTGTTTGTTAATTTAACCTTTATGATTTGGAAGTTTTCGATTCGGCACATCCCATGTTTTAAAAATATATTTTTATCAAGTTCATGATTGAACCATGATTTGGCATTGATGAATTTGTTCTCTTCTTTTTAATAATAAAGGATATTTTAAATAATAATAATAATTTCAACAAACGAAAGATCAATTTAACTTCAAATGAAGGCAAGCATGTCCGGTGGGACAAAATGGGCGGTCCTGTAATTGTTCGGGAATGGATTACAATATGTAAAAGATGATCACCCAAGAAATTTAAGTCGAATCAATAATATAAATTTCAGGATACTAATACAAGGCCTAAATTCGGAAGTTTCTTAGACTAAAAGTTTTCCTATTTAAATTTTGTCGTTTGGTAAACTTGCATTATTGTGAGTCCAATTTGTGTCTCATCATGAACTATTACTGTATTACCTTTAACCTTGAAATATGACAATCACATGATTGTTACATGTTTAACCTAACAAATTAAATTAGGCAACTATAAAATTTATGAGTGAATAATATGTAAATCAATTCTACTCAAGTCTTTTTCTAATTATAGTATGTGCTAGTTTGGTCTTCTTGTTTATAAAGAGTAGGGGTGTTTATTTTAATTCGAGGTTTCGAAAAATTTATTGACTTGATTTATTTTGAATTACAAAATAATTTATTCCAGTTATTATTATAAAATTTGGTAGCAGGTTGAGAATCTATGACCCAGTGAGTATTTGACTCGATTTATACACATGATCAATTGTTTAATTTTACATATTATGACCAAATAATATTAATAAGTTTTTTTCTCCTCCTCTTTCCATCCTTTCATTTTGGAAAATATTAATATAGATCCAATTTTGAGTCCTGCCAATAGAACTTGTGATTAAAATTAAATTTTATAGAAGTAATCTTACTTATATCAGATGATATTATAGATTTCATAATATTTAATTCACATCACAGGGTCTATAAATAGGATAAAAAATCAGATCTACCTAAGTATTTTCCTTTCATTTTGTAGGGTATTTGTGCAATTAATAATCAATTTTTTATTTTTTAAAAATCTTTAACCTAAAAATCTTTTCGCGTATTTGGTCATCCAATCCACTTTTTGCGGGTACTCTTATAATCAAGTATCCTATATATATGAATCGGATATCTAATTAACTTTTTCTAACTTGATATGATCGGATTAGTTCAAGTGCTTACTGTGTAAATATCGAATAGTCAATTTATAAATACCCCTAATAAAGAATTGATTGTATAATTTTGAAGAAGAAGATGCGCCCAGATGCACATGCCATGACCGTACCTAATATTCAACTTTCCGTCCATGCGTACTTCATCATCAAGATTTCATAAAATAGCATTATCGGATTGTTCAATTAACTACTCCATACGCGTTTATATATAGTCTATAGTATCAAATACACGTAGATCCAATATATAGGCTCATCTCTTGCACCTCCTTGAATTGACAAATACCATAACGACTTTTCAGTTGAGAACAATAAGCTCTGCACATCTCATTCTGATTTATTTATTTATTTATTTTTATAACTTGATGATGGTCCATATATATAATAGGGAAACACTTAGACAACTTATAAATTTTATGGTGTAGATTAAATATTATGAAATTTATGATATAAGTTGATGTAAATAAGATTTTATAAGATTTAATCTTGATCGCAAGATTTACAATGACACAAAAAATCGGATAATGAATAGTATACAATCTATATAATATGTCCAACCTGACCATATTGTTTGGTTTTTGCAATTAAATTCTTTTGGGGTTCAATTCAATGCTTATCTACAAATTTTACAATATTCGGAATCACACATGGGCGGATGCAAATTGCAATTAAATTCCTCCATAAAACAATGGCTAAACTTGTTACAAATTGGCTCATATCAGGCTTATATATATATATATGTATCACATGTTCTATAAGAGTTTGATTTTCATTTTCTTGATTGAGAAAAGGAGTGAGGGAAGAGGGAAAAAAGTTAAAATGGCAATGGAATCAAGTATAGAAATGGACGAGAAGAATGTCTGAGATACCCGTTTGCATGTGAATTCAGAAACTTGTTTTGCCCCCACAATTCCAAAATTCTTTTGTTTATTTATGGAATATATCAACTCCATCTTCATAATTACATTCATTCCTTGTTGCTGAGAGCTCTAACATGAACCTCGACACAATAAGATCTCTCAGGGGTGAAAGGAGGCATAAATTTAAGCTGACATACTGCCACTAGCCCCTCTGGCTATCCCACACCTTCACCTAATTTCTTTTGAAATTTTCTTTTTCATTTTTCTATTTAAATACTATTATCATTTTCTGTTTTATTTCAGGATTATCTTCCTCATTTGATTTCTTTTTAAAAGTTTCTTGGGCAGGTATATCTGCATTCTTGTCCACGTTGAGGCCACATTTTTCTTTTCAGAAATTTCCCATTTATCATGATGTTGATATGTGAAAACTCTTTTATTTTTTTGTAAAAAAATGTCAAAACTCTACGGAGAGACAATTGCGCAACTTCAAATAAATATATACTTATAGTCTCTTTTACACATGTTAGAGAAATAATTTCATTAATTTTAATTATTTACAGTATAAATTTTTAAAATACATAATATTTGTACTGTACAAAATTTAAAATACAACGAGATGATTTTCTCAATAAGACTATAAAATTTTTCAAACTTATAATCCGTGAGTCCATGGTTTGTAGTATTAAAGAACAGCCGATTGATTAACTTCATGACTATAATTCATATCTCGCAAGTATAATGGGTAAAAGCATATTTACTTTTATAAATATAAACAAATAAATTGGCATAATTTTTTTTTTTTGTAATTATAAAAAGGTTATCATACTGAATGGGCTATATTGATGTAGTAGGTGTCGTCAATTTCTACTTTCCAATGGGTCATCCAAGAAAGGAAGGAGAGTAGAAATGGGTATCCAAGAAAGGAAGGAGAAAGTCTTCCACTCGAAAAAATGTTTGTTAGTTATTCCGTGCAGTAAAAAGTGACTATTGTAGGTCATTAGATGATTGAAAAATAGTGAAATTCTCTTACTTTTTAATCATTTCAATAACTGTCATGCAGAATGAGTAGCCAAAACTTACTCCTTCTATTCATCTTTAAGAATCGAATAAGCCTTACCTACTCACTCTGTAATGCGTAACAGGTATGACAACGGTTAAAATTACTAAAAAGTAAAAAAATTTAATTAATTTTCAATCATCCAATGATTTAAAATATTCACATCACTTTACAAAGTGAGTAGTAAAGAATTCTTTTACTTCTACAAGGGCATGAATGTTTGACCTAATAATCAAAGAAGGCATAGGAGCATAATCGAATTTTTTTTTATTACACAATCTACAATACAGAATATATAATCTAAATCATTAAATAATTAAGAAATAATAAATATTTTTACTTTTTAATAATTTTAATAACTATAAATTTATAATATCTATTTAATATTATGACGAGTACACAGGCGTACTCATAAAACTGTTGTTGCCTTCGTTTGGTGTGGACTGTGGAATTGAGGGATCAGAAAATACATCGTGCGCTTGTTCACCTATTCGGTTACAAGTGTCTGCATGACTGACTCAATCACTCACTGAAGCACAGTCCAACCCAGACTATTTTTTACTCACACTGTGCCTTCTCTGCTCCACCAGGCCGGATGGCTGCTTTGTGGAAAATTCACGAATTTTAGAATCCAAAAGAACTTTAAACTGAATGAGATATTAACTTTGATTAACCTCAGTAAAGCTGATAATCAGTTGCAGATTTTTACCAAAAAAAAAAGGTGTATGTGCTGAAGATGAGTTCGCAAGCATGAGACCTTTTTTTTTTAAAAAAAAGAAAGATCATCAGAACACAAAATTAGAAACAGGGACCATTTCTAAATGCTGCAGTGCTCACAATAGTCTTTATGAAACATTGCATTCGGAGAGGACAGAAAATGGTCTTCAACTTTAAGCAATCCCTATAAGTCTATAACAGAAAGGAACCATAATTTAGTTTCTAGAGCAAGCAAAAATGACACCAACGACCCCTTGTAAAAAAATTCTTTACTTTTTATTCTGTAATTGGTGTCGGATATATATTGTCTCTTAAATAAATTAAAAAATAATATAAGATTAACTTATAAGCACATCAGTAATTAATTGCTATCTCTTAACGTTATGAAATAAACAGCATATACTTTCTCACGATCTCTCACTTTCTACACTTTACTCCTTTTCCTTTTTATCATGACAAAAAAAAAACACACACACTTTTGTTTTTTTTTCCTAACCACGACGACACAAACACAGCCACACACTGAAAAGTCGTTACTCACAGCCATGAGTCCATGGACCATGATTACATAAAAAGGGAGTTGGGCACCAACTGCAACAACTACCAACCTAACTAACCCAAATTGTAATATGTGTACTTCAAAGGGCTTAAATTAAATTGAAATGTTGTGGACAGGTGTTAAAATAAATATATGCCAGCATACAAAAGTAGCGATTGAGATCATGTCAAGCAATGAAATTGATACCACGATTAGTGAACTCAATCACCATCTTCACATGCAGAAGAAACAGAGCTTCTGGTCCATCCAACATCAAATTTTACCTTTAATTGATTGGCCGCTCAGTAGTTGGTGGCTTTCTTATAGCGGGAATCAGATGTTTAACCAACCTTTCAAATTTAGACTTAAATAATTACTTGTACTTACTATTCTGATTTAATTCTTATGCCTCATTGATAAGTTATTATGTACGTGCTATTAGCAGGAATTAATGTGAACAATGTGTGTTGTGTCAAGTGTGTCACATGTATGACATCAACTTCAAGTATCATCAAGATAGAATATTTAATAATCTCCAAATAATGCCAAAGATCATAATATCAATTTTTGCGTCAATCATGTAGCGAACATTCAATCTCAAGTAGAACAAATATTGGATGGTGAGTGAGATAGAGGATTCATAATGCCTCCTCACCCACCCTGCATCCGGGGAAAAAAAAAAAAACATTTAAGTTATTTCTAGAATAAGCTTACTGAAAATGGTTTGATTTTATGAGTTTTATTATTCCTGGCTTCCCAATAATCATACAGGTTGCTAATTAAGTTAAAACTAAGGATTCAAAGAAATTAGAGAAATAGGGAAACAAAAAACGAACAAAGATTTCACGAAGCTCAACAGTCTAAAGGTAAAGGCCTCATGTTTCCGGATTGTGAAGATCCATGATCATCAGAGGCCCTTTAACCCACTGATCGGGCCTAATATTAAGTGTCACACGCTTTTGTCATTTGTGTATCAATCTTGTTGAGGTAGAGGGATCGGGTTGGGCTTAGTTTGGTTTTGGGCCTTTTGAACTTTTTTTTTTTTAAAGAATTTATTTTAGTTAATTTAGTTTTTAAATAAAATATTCGTGAAATCTCTAATATATTTTTAGAAAGTAATTTAGTAGTAATGAAATTGGTTTTGTTTGTTTGATAACGAAGTGCAACTTAGGTGGTAAATCCTATAACCTATATTAGTCATGGGTTGAGTCACTAAGAGACAAAGGGACGGGTGATTTAAAAAAAAAAAGAAAAATTGGTTCTGTTTATTGATGCATGCCAGCAACCTGTTCGAGGAAAAGAAAGAAAAAACTGCATGAAATTTGTTCATTGAAGGCTCAAATTAAGGAACTTGTTAATTACATTGGTTCTCATTGTATCTATCCATCACTCCATTGTTCTACATACATAGCTCAATTGCCAAGCCAAGTATATATAAAGAGTATACATATATATGCTACATGGAGTGACATCATGTATAATTTTACCTTTGTGGTGTTTATATATCCGTGAAAAATCAATGACAAAGCTGAGTACAAAGCTTCTGAAGTTCTGCTGTGCTGTTTGGATTTTGCAATGTGTAAAATCCACTTTTATGGTTCACCAAGCATGTCTTATGTTCACATTGTTTTGGAATTGGCTCGACTGCAACATTATTCACCAAATGATAAATAACATGATCTTATTAATTAATTAGTATGATAATTAAGAAAGAATTATGTGACTGTATTTGTGAAAGGTTAATTTCACTTTATCCCTTTAACGTTTAGAGTCACTATCATTTTAATCTCTAACGTTATTTTTTCAGCACTGAAATTCCTGGATTAACAATCAAAACTAACGGTACTAGATTTTTTTTTTACTTAAAATGACATTTTTGCCTTCTAAATTATTGATGTGTTGACAAATTTTCCAATAACACCTAAAATATCTCATTTTCTTTTCTTTAAGAAGAACATAGAACAAGGGTATTTATGTCAAAAGATACTCCCTCCGTCCCATTTTATATGTCACTCTTTCTATTTTTGTTTATCCCAAATTATTTGTCAACCCTTAAAATGGCAAATTTTTAAAAGTCATTTTACCTATTTTACCCTTAATGCAAGTTCCAAAGACATAGCATTAAATTCATATCTTAGCATTAATTACTCTCATAAACCATTTCAAAATTTGGGACTCTAAAATCAACTAACAATTTTTGTTTCTTAATTGAAGGACAATTATGGAAAAAATATCTTACTAGTGGGTTAAATACCAATTTTTCTTAAATTATGTGTAAGTTTGACCATACAAAATAAAATGAGACAGAGGAAGTAATAAATGTTGAGATGGATTTAACGAAAGATTTTAAATACATAAAAATAATATTAAAGATTAAAATAATAATAATATTAAACGTTAAGAGGTAAAGTAAAATTAACCTTTGTGAAATTCTAACTACACATCTAGTATTAAAAGTGGAGAAATTAATAAGTATTTACTTACCGAGCAACGCGCTGGTTCGCAACTCCAGAGAGGGGTAGGGATGCAACTCAAATAATGACACCAAGAACAGTGATCATTCCCATCAACACCTCGGAGGAGCATAATCATAGAGATGGCAAATCTAAAAGACGCACAATTTTTAATTAAATAATGAGTTAGCAAAATGATATTGAATTTCTTTTGTTAATTTAATCACAAGTTGTATGTTTTCAAGAGCATGACTTACCCTGCTACGACCAGTATAAGGGCAAGAATCAAACATATGTATTGATATGCTTTGTACTTGGACTTGGCTGTGCCGCTAAGGTAACCAGGAGGAGCATTTTTTTGGTTCACCCATCCAAATTGTGGCCGGATTAGGACAACAAATCCTAGGAAAAATCCGGTCACAAATCCACCAAGATGTGCAAAATTGTCCACATGAGGGAGGATTCCAACAGCAAGATTGATAATGATGATGAGGACTAAACTTGTCAAGGCTGCACACTAAAATATAAAAAAACAACATATTGTAAGCAATAGATACGTTCCAGTCTAGAAATGAATAAAGTGTGTGTGAATTTCTCTAGAAAAAACAGAACAACACGAGTTTATAAGATATTTGGACAAATTTCATTTCTTTTTGATAAATCTAATCATACCTTACCCTAATCTCTTAAAGTAATTTTGTCAAATAATATTGAATTTGTGGTATCCTATGAATATATTTGTACCTTGTTCTCGTAAATTGTCCAATTTGTGAGTAGTTCGGAAAGCATGGCTCCAAGTAAACCAAACAAAGCACCAGACGCACCAACTGAGATTGTTGTTTTCACAAACAAAGACGACAATAAACTTCCACCAAATCCAGATGATATATACACCAGCCCAACACGCACTGCATTATGAAAAATTTAGAAAATCACGAAATATCTGTATTTTCTTTTTAGATGTTTTTTTTTAAATGAGAAAAATCATATGTAATACCTTACAAGATTATTTAATCTGTCTCTTATACACATTTTATGAAATGGAGTTTTAATTGAAAGTGAATAATATTGCTAAACGTACCAAATCCAAACTCCTGCTCGAGCCGAATGCCAACAAAGAGAAGACTCAACATATTGGCAAAAACATGGAACAGCCCTGCATGTAGCCACATACATGTGAACATCCGCCATATCTGATGTCTTTCAACCACTCTCTTCACTTCTAGAGCTCCCATTTTTAGTAATCTGATGTGTAATACAAAAGAAACAATGATGTTTTTAATTTACTTTCAAGGTTCTCATGAAATAATAGCTACAAATTTATGTACGTACAATAAATGTTATTCATAATATGTAATTTTACTATCATGCATTTTATTTAAGTACTTAAAACAGAATCTTAAATATTTTCTTTTTAATTTAATCACCTTAAAAATGGACTATTTTTGTATAAACCTGACCTGTAGATCTATAATCAAGAAATTCACGATATAATACAGTGAAATGATCCATTTTAAAAAAATTTCTTACAAACGGAAATTCAGGAAGAACTCATTAACAAAATGTGTACTGTGTCCACATGAAACTCGAAATTCCACCTTGCTTTTACAATCGAACAACTATATTATTTTATATCATAATGCTATATATTATAATGCAGGTTATTAGTATTATTAGGACTAATTTCATTCTTCAGCCCTCAATGATATAACCAATTTTTACTTTGCACCTAGTTACAATTTTAATTTTGGACATTTTGCACTTCTAATTTATAAATTTATTTCACTTCAATTTAAATTTTAATACCGTCACCAAAATTAATGAAATCTTTTTATGTATATAATAGGTTCAACGAGATATATAACGATGTTGCTATCATATTTTGGGTGCAAAAATAAAGATTCCTTTGTTTGGTGACGCATTAAAAATTGGACTATCCTATGACAAATTTGAGAGTTGAAAATGTAAAGTGAAAATTAAGTATAAATTGATAGGTGTAAAATGGAATCAGTCCTAATATTAATAATATGCATTACAAAAATGCAAGCCAAAATTCATGCACGCATGGAATTTAGTTTTTTTTTTTTTGACAAAAAAGAGGAAGTGAAAGAAAGGACTCTCATGTCTCACGTACGTAGCATGAAGAGGGGCCGAGCAATGGGTTCTCTTTGGTGCTCTGGAAAGCATATCGGCCCAATTGGGACGTCCCAACGCAGTTCGGTCAGATGAGAGTTGCGAGGACAATCATTGATGTACATTGCATACACAAATAACCCAACATTCACAACAAAAATGGTAGGGACCAACCAAGGGATCCATTTCTTGAAAAGCCGAAGAGGCCCCGGCGGAGGATGATGACGACGACGAGGCGGCGGTGGATGAAACTGTTGTCGTTGCTGTTGTTGATGATGATAATGATGATTAGGAGGACGTTGAAGACCGCCGCCCCCAACCCCCACCGTCTCTTATATCATTCCGAGGCTGGATTTTGATCTCTACCTTATCTAACCCCGAAGATGATGGTGAAGAGTTCGTTTTAGCCCTCCCCATTTGCACCCTGCCGGCCTAATGAAAAGCTACAAGATTTTTCTTGGAGAAAGCTTTTCCAATAGGCGGGCACTGCTGCTGCTGGAAATTATGCGTCAAAGATCATGCTCTTTCTCCTCTTCTTCTTTATTGTTTTTTTTTTTTCTTGTTTTGTTTTATAAATTAAGCTTTCTGTGAATTTTATGCATTGTATGATTAGGATTGGAGCTCGGAGGAAAACGGTTTGGAGTACTTAGGATGTTGATTTGAATGGATGACAACGTACTATAATAGTCGTGAATTATATTGTGATTGGAGCTGCGTCTTAGGCAAAGCCTACAACAAATGTTGGTGCCACAACAAAATTAGTATAAAATTGTGCGTCTACCATAGAATTTGCCATCTCTATACATTATGCTAAAATTAGTATAAAAAGATCAGAAGACCCTTCTCTATCATGAAAGAAAAAAGAGACATAAAATTCTATTTGGATAACTATTATTTTAGATATTATTTCGATAATTATTGTCCAAATGGAGCCATGGTCATTTCACTTTTTTTTTTTGGAGCAAATTCTCAAGGGGTTGCGGTAACTGTCTTAGTTTCATGAAAAAAAAAGGAGAAAATAAAAATTGAGGATTCTTAACGTGAGATTCGACTGTTTCCCGTACAAAGTGCTAACACGTTCTTATTTGATTGCTCTAATCTAAGATCTTTCGTAAAACAAAAGGTTACTTAAGGACCCAAAAGACAATGAAGAGTTGAAGGGATAATTGTTTTATAGTGGGCTCAAATGAAAACTCCTTGTTTGAAATCCACAAGTTATGAAATAACCACTTTCGCCTTGCTAGAGATGGCTTGCCCCTCTAGTTCTTTGTAGATCAATTGGCGTTGCTTATTATCCATCACATAATCTTTATGTTCAGTCCATGAGAAATCTGGAAGAAAACATGTATATGATGTGAAAAGGCTTAGTCGCTCAAGTGCCGGAGCACTTCTTAGCATGTAAGAAGCCAATTCAATATCATTTCTCGTCCCGCGAAATCCCTCCAATTCAATATGTTTTAGGTGAGCATGATGCTCAGTAGCAGCAGCAGCAGAGCTCTTCGCAGCTCTTGGCTCGTTACCAACTCGACCTCTTGCCTGCAAACATAAATGAAAATTCAAATCGAATTGCTATCTTTATTTATACATCAACACCAATACAAAGTGTGACGTATTACTCCATATTCGTTAAATCTGGACGTAAGAAAGACATCATTGTTGCAATAGCATGGGAAGTTAATAGCAGTTCAAGAAAATGTCCACCAGTTCTAAAATTAAAGAACTTACCAAGAGTCGAAAATGCTCTAGAAGCGGACATAGAGCCAGAATACGTCCAACGTTTAGTGGATCAGCCTTAGTGTTGAGCACAGTCAACAAGTATAAAACTCGAAGGTTGCTTAACATACTTGCAAAAACCGTGCATTTTAGCTGAATCAGAAAAAAGAAAAAAAACAAAATTATCAGAGTCTAAAAATATGTAATGTGGCAAAAGGAAACAATTGACTTGGTGTCTGTACGAACCTCATCAGTTTTGGTCTGAATCAGTAACTTTTTTAACCCAGCACAGCCCTTTGCAACTTCAAAGAAGAAATAAGGCAGTGTATACCTGTCATTGAAATTGATACACAAGAGATCCAGTTTGGGAGCAAAAGGAAGTGAATATCTCATCATTTCTATCAGTATAACAACAAAACGCACTGAGGTTGCCATGACGGATCTCAATCTCTAGCACCCCAGAACATGACTGAATAAGCACAGACCTCAATTGAAGACAGTGACCAGAGATAGATAACTTCTGAGGAAGTTTACAATGTGCCACCGTAATCCCTTGAAGGTTCATGCAAGAAGATAAAATGCTTCTGAATTCTCCCTTGTCCAAGGGAACCGCATCCAAGTATAGAAACTGAAGGGATTTAAACTGGCCTTTGAAACTTCGTTGCAAAGTGCAAGAGGCTAACTGTAAGTGTTTCAATGAAGCAACTTCAAACAGAAGTTGAAAAGGGAACTCAGAGGGGGAACAGAACTTGACCATAAGTTCTTGTACACCAAACGATGCAATGGATTTCATCCATCTATTGAAATTGGGGGCAAATTCTTTCCCCAAACAACATTTCAAACCGAAATAATTTATACTTTGACCCGAAAAACGCTTTAAACATTGATCTACAGCTTTTATCTGCATGAACTTAAACTTATGTTGACAGCAGTGCCTGCTCTAATTATACTGAGAATGTGATTGAACATGATTTAGAACCTGTTGCAATCACAAATGTAGATGTGTATTGATAGGAAAATATTCCTCCACCTTCTTGATAAAATTCTTGTCCTAACAGCTTCTATCACGTTCAAACGTGACATAATGTCTGATAGAAGATCATCAGATAGTAAACTAATTCTATCCTCATGTTTGTCACCCAAAGCATCCTAATCAAAATACAAGCACAGTAAAAAGTACTTAATATATAACACTAGATGAAACACAGTAAAAAGAAACATTTTTGCACAAAATTCGGTTAATTGCTCTAAAGAATACACTTATTACTTGTATAAGGCTATAACAAGTTAACATCAAACTGTAACAATTGTTTGATATCGAGATTAAGTATCATTGCACGATATAAATACCTTGTGTTTTCTATGCTTTTCTACCAAAGTAACAGTCTTTTTTATTCCAATTCCAATTGCAATGGCAACTAGTCCAGTCCCAGCCAAGGTCACTAAAAGCAAACCTATGCGTCCACACCAGCACAAAATTGATTCAGTCTTTTGTCCATCTGATATTAGACAAACACTTGACATAATAAACATTAAAAAAAAAAACAATGGGCTTACATGACAATCGTTAAATTTATCAAAATTGATTCAATCAAAAAGGAAAAGCCATATGAATTTTTACTTTTTTGTTTAACGCTAACAAACAATAAAAACAGATAGCCCTTTACCCCAAAAAAAAAAAAAAAAATCCAAAATTTACATGTTGATTAGAAAGAAAGTATCCCGTATTTTTTTTTTTTTTTAATAAAAAAATCACATGCAAAAGAAAAGGGGCATACCATCTGAAATCTTGAAGTTCTTCGTCATGATTACTGCTCCAGTTGGGTTGTCTCTTTACTTCTAATAACGACCTGTCTCTAATATTCAATAAATTCTTAACCCAAGACAGCTGCGGAAGTCGGGCACATAATTGCATGAACCTTCTTCACGCCTCCCTATCGGGCTCAAACTGTTCTTAAAGTTTCAACGCAAATTCAATTTACTAAAGCTCACGCCAAGTCCAATTCCAAAGTAACAAAATTTAGGGTTTCGGCTCAAAATCGGATCAATCCAACTTATGCTTTATATTATTATCTTAAAAATACTTAAAAGTTCCTGAATTCTAATATGGCTTTAAAAATTTGTACAATACAAGTTTTAAAACATGTAAAATTCTACTATTACCTTAAAAATATACTTGTAACTCTATGTTAGTTGAATCACCTAATGTTTAAAAGAATAGTACAACAAAACTAATACCTTGTACTTTAAATACTTGTACAGTACAACATCATGTGGTTTAAATGCTTATAATGTACAAGTTTTAAAACTAAAGAAATGATTCCCTAAAAAGAACGGTAATTTTTTTTTATATTTTAATATACAAGCATTCAAAATATAAGGAATGGTACTCTAACGAAAATATAAAATTTTCCTTTTTATTTAGTATTTTATATATGTGAGAATATTTCATATTAAGTATAATTATCAAATAAATAAAAAAAATAGTGCATATGTATACATAACATTGGAGCAAAGTCTTCAACTCTTGAAGGTTGTTTTTGTCAAAATAAATACCTAAATTAGTCTTTTATAATTATTTATACTATAGAAATATTTTTATGCATTTTCAATTGTTCAAATTTACTTTGAAGTGAAGGAAAATAGTTTCATCTACTGTGCGTATGAAATAATCGTTCTAAAATATTTTTATGAATTATAAACAACAAAATATGCCTATGAATAATATGGTTTAACAAATTAAAATATAAAACAAAGAATAATTAAACTTTAAAATATATTTCACATGATATATTCCTGATTATATGTAGATGTTTTCGTTTTCTATCTAATACTTATATCGATATATATATTCACTCCGATTTACCATTAAATACAAAGAATAAAGTTTGATTGTATTTTGTATAAAAATGATACTAAATCTAAAATGTTATAAAAAAAATTAAAGGATTCTATGAAATATAAATACTTATTTTGAAATTCATTATAGAGTTTCATGTGTGTTATAATCATTAAATATATTTTCACATGATAAATTTCACACACACACATAGATATATATATAACTCCAACTATATTGAGTTTTTCTTAGTATAACCGGTCGCAAACCTGGATAAAGGAGAAAGGTTGCATTAGATTGACAGTCAGTATAAAACTTTGTAAATTTTATGAGATGAATCCACTATAATATTGTGTGAATATTAGAGCATTACTTGTAAGTAACACGTCGCATTGCCTGAGTGCGGCGTGTAGTGAGCAAGGGCCGTTACATCTCCATGAGGTCCAGGTGTAGTGAAAAATATGTAAGGGTCCTCACAAATTAGGTAAAGGATAGTGAGGAAGAAAAATATTCAGGAGAATAAGACTAGAATAGGAATTTGGAATATTGAAACTCTTATTGGTAAATTAATGGAAGTAGTAGATACAATGATTAGGAGAAACAAATCAATAGTTTGTGTTCACAAGAGACAAAATGAGTAAGAGAAAATGATGATTACTAGATAATTCAGGATGTAAAATAGGACTAGAAATGGAATAGGTATTATTGTAGATGGATCGATGAAGGACAAAAAGAAGTGTAGGTGACTAGGACGTGAAACTATTAATATCTTTAGTGTCTATGCACCTCAAATAGGTCTAGATGAGTCCCTTAATGTTAGGTTTAGGGAAGATTTAGATAAGTTGATAGGTAGTGCTCCCCCTAAAGTAGGCAAATTTTTATAGAAAGTAACCTAAATGGACATGTGGAAAGAAATAATGAGGACTATGAAGAAGTCAATGGTGGATATGGTTATGGAAGAAGAAATGAAGAAGGAAAATCAACATTAGAGTTTGGAATGGCATTTGATCTTTATATTATCAATATTTTTTTCAAAAAGAGAGAGAAACATTTAGTTACTTGTAAAAGTAGATCAACAAAGTCATAAATTGACTTTCTCCTTACGAGAAAGAGAGATAAAAAGACTTGTAGAGATTGTAAAATCATATCAGGAGAAAGTTTAACCTCACAACATAAGATTTCAATGGTGATGTTTGAGGATTAAACATCACATTAAGAGAAGGAAACTACCAAAATTAACTAGAATTAAGTGAAAGAATTTAAAAAAGGAAAAAGAAGAAGTTTTTACGAAAGATTTTTTAAGGCAAAGTATTTGGAACTTACAAGGAGAATCTGATACTTTATGAAATAATATAAAAAATATCTAAGATAGTGACAAAGAAAATACTTAGAGAGTTAAGAGGTTATGCCTTCATCCTATAACGAATCTTGGTGGTAGGATGAAGGTGTATAAAATAAAATGAAAGTTAAGAGAATAAATTATAAGGTTTTATACGGTTGTAGAAATGAAGAAAATATTTAGATGTGTATAATTTTGTTAAAAATAAGGCAAAAAATTTTGTAAGTTATAAAGAAAAGTTCATACTTTTAAAGAATTTTACCAAAAATTAAAATTTAAGTCTACTTAGAGATCTTGTATGAGATATTTATAATATTACTAAAGTAAGAGTCCACAGGACGAAGAACTTAACTTAAGTCAAGTGCATTGAGGATGAAAATAATATGGTGTTAGTAAGAGATGAGAAAATTAAGGAAATGTGGGAGACATACTTCCATTAACTATTAAATGAAGGCAATAGAGACAAAATAATTTTGGGAGAGTTATATAAGTTTGAAGAGATAGTCTATAAGACATTATAAGGATTGAAGTTTTAAAACGTACTATTTTTTAGACATAATAAAGATTAAGCAGTTATTTCTCAATGATATTCTAATTGAGATATGGAAATGCTTTGAAAAGAAAGGCATAAGTTGATTTACCAATCTTTTCAATAAAATATTGAAGAGTAGAAAGATACCCTTAATAGAAGAAGAGTGCTCTCATACCATATTAAAAAATAAATGGGATATATAAAATTATGTGAATTACAGAGGTATTAAATTAATGAATCATACGATGAAACTTTAGAAAAGGGTGATAGAAAGAATGTTATAAAACGAGACTAAAGTGTCAAATAACCAGTTTAGTTTTATATTAGGGAGATTGTCTATTGAAGCTACACATCTCTTAAGGAGATTCCGAAATAAATACCGTAATAAGGACAAGAATTTGCACATAATTTTTATCGATCTTGAAAACGCATAGAGTAGAATTCCTAGAGAAGTTATTGGAGAGTTTTAGAAAAAATAGGAGTTAGAATAGTATATATAGAATCAATAAAGGAGATATATAAGGATGTTGGTTACAAGTGTGAGAACACCAAGAGGGTTGACATGAGAATTCCCTATAAATATAGGTCTACACAAAGATTCAACTCTAAATCTTTATCTATTTGCTGTAGTCATAGATGAACTTACAAGGTACATGTATGAGAAAATACCATGGTATATGCTGTTTGCGAAAGATATTGTTTTAGTAGATGAGACAAAAGATAGGGTTAATACTAAACTCGAGGTCTGAAGAATTGAAGACACTTGAGTCAAAAAGTTTTAGATCTAATAGATCAAAAACAGAATATATGAAATTTAAATTTATCAAAAAATGCATGTAGGAATGGAATAGGGGTTAGTATTAAAAATTACGAGATACCCATAAATGAAAATTTTAAATATTTAAATTTAATTTTTTAGAGTGAAAGTGGTATAAATCGAGATGTTATACATCGGATACAAGCAAGGTGGATTAAATGGAGAATAGCATCAGGAATATTATACGACCACAAAATTCCTTTAAGACTTTGGGTAAACACATCTAGAACGGCCATTAGGCCGACGATACTTTATGGGTTTGAATGTTGGCTAGTGAATTATACATATGAGCAAAAGATGAGCATAGCAGAAATGTGAATGTTAAGATAGATAGGTGAATACATTAGAATGGATAAGATACGCAATGAGAATATTCGTGCTAAAACTGGAGTAGCACATATTGATGAAAAAAATGAGAGAATCACGCTTAAAGTGGTTAGGTTATCTCTTATGCTAAGACGGCTAGTAAAAGCGCTTGTTAGGCTAGTAGAATTTAGAGAGAGTAGTTAACACAAGAGGGGTAGAGAAAGACCAAAAAAGATTTGGTGGATAATTTACAAAAAAGATATAGCCCATCTAAAAATTAAGGAAGATATGGTTCATGACATTGCACAATGGTGTAGCAGGATTTATTCAACTAACCCTACTTAGTGGAAATAAGATTTGATTTGTTTTGTGTGTGTATGGGGTAACAGGGTTTATGCAGCCGACTCTATTTAGTGAGAATAAAACTTGATTTGTTTGTTTATTTGTTTATTTGTTTGTGTGTGTGTATATATGTATATGTGTGTGTTTTTTTATATTCGCATTTTCCATATGTGAATAGTATAAACTTGGAAAGTGCTTAAAAACAAGCATACACAAAGAATAGGAACTATATTCTAGAATTCTTTTGAGAATTACTCTTCTCAGCAGATAAGGTATTTAAGTTGGGCCTTTCTCATCCAAGGGTTCAGGTGCCCATCTTTACGCAATTATTAACAGATATAGGCTTACTTACAAAAAAAAAAAAAAATGATTTTAAGAATTCTTCACATTTCACATTTATACTTTTTAATCCCTCACATTTCAAATGATGCATTTAGTCCCTCACAAATTCAAAATGCACGATTTTGGTACCTCTACATAATTATGGACATATTTTGATCTAAAATATTCACATACGTATCAAATATAACATATTTAAACGTAAAATTGACGATACATAACCTTAAATACTAGTCTCAAAAAAAAAAAAAGGATTGAGGTCGTTGGGATAGGGATAGTGGAGGAGAAATAGCGATGGAGAGGAATATAGGTAGTGATGATAGATGAGAATTTTGAGATGGTGGTGGAATAGGTTTTAGACAGTGTCGTTTAGTATTTAAAATTTGTGTATTATCAATTTTGTCCATGAAAAATGTAATATACGATACGCAAATGAGTATTTCAAGTACAAATATACCCTTAATTATGTTAAGGTACCTCCAAAATAGTACGTTTTGAATGTGTGGGAGACCAAAATATATTATTTTTGAATGTGAATGACTAAAAAAAATACAAATAAAAATTATGAAGAACTACTAAAGTTATTATTATTATTTTTTTTTTAAAAAAATTGCAATTAGGAGATGATATTTATCTCCTGGCATATGGTCATTTGTTTCCCTAAAAGCTCCTCCTTATTGGTAATCTTTCCAATAAGGGGAGAGAAGCCCCTTGCTGCCTAGCTTTCGGTAGATACTCTCAAACTTTCACCTAGTCAACTTGAAAGAGTGTATGGCTTTCCTAGCTTCTTTCAGAGTGGCACTCGACTACTTTGCAACACCAACTACCCAGCACCAACTTCTCCACCACTGAGTAGTGCAACTATCATTGTCCCAGCAATGGCAAATCAAGCCATGTTGCTGGCTGAGGAGGAAGAGCTATCAGCAATTATTACAACACCACCATTAGTATTGCCTACAATATGATTGTCAACTTCGATCACCTGTCAGGTAGAAGAATCACATTCATCAAAAAATAGTATACATAAAGATTGCACACATTAATTGTAATTTAATTTAGTAAAAAATAGTAGCAAACAACACCCTGTAAACTGTAAATGTGATTTTTCTAAAGCCATGTCACATATTCTAGTAACTAATTAATTACAGTGAGAGAAAAGTTCATGGACTAGAGAATCTAACTTTCTTTCTCTTTTCTCTTTGACTGGCACTCATATTAATTGATTAATCAAATCATTCGATCATCTACAATCGGTTCTGCAGTTGAGGGTGATGCTGCGGAAGCCAGAACCGGACTTGAGATGCCGGTGACTTGACGGCGACGCGGTGGCAGCAGATGCCACCCGGACACATTTCGTGATGTTCCATTATTATTATTATTTTATTATTATTTTCCTATTATTTATACTATATATAAAGTAGGAGAATTGACGAATTTTACCATTTTTTTAAAAAAATCATTCTATTGACTTTAAAAACTTGTATAGTATCAAGTTTTTAAAGCATATAGTATTTTACTACACAAGTGAATAGTTTTCTCAAAAGAAACTGTAAAATTTTTCTTAAGTATGAGTATGAGTTTTGATATTCGTCATTTTTGAATTGCTAAGTATAACCTTATAACTACTTATAACTTCGTTCCCTCTCCACTACATATATAATCTTTTTAATTTTTGAAATAATTTTTATAATTTCCACCATCTTCCTTTTTAATTGTGAATTTGTTTTAATTGTACACATGTGAGGTGTGTCTTGTCCATTAGTTATTATTATTAGAGCAAAAGACCGTACACTCCCTTAAACTTTCATAAGTTACTGGATTTGCCCATTGAATTTTTTAAGTGGCCAAAATAGTCACCGAACTCTCAAATTTATCATCCAATGTCCCTTTCGTTCATTTTGATCGTTAAGGTGGTGTTAATCAACAACACAGTGCCTTCCACATGATGTGTGAGGGGCAAAATTGTCCAGTCATTATATTTTAAAAAATAGACATACACCGTTAAAATATTGTTTCCTGTATTCATTTTTATTGCTTCTTCCACTTCTATTTCTTCTCTACAATATCAACTTTTTCAATTTTTCTCCACACCAGTATAGCTTCAACACTTCCTTCTCGTTTTATTTTTTCTCTTTTTGTCCTTTTCTCTTTTCTGTTAATTTTGATGAAACATGGATCATAAAAAAATAAGAAGAGATTTGGGAGGGTCTTGTTTTTGACCGTCTCCTACATGACTTAAAGTGGAAGAAGAGTAGAAGATGAAGAAGAGACACAATATCTGTATCTTTTGAATGATGGCCATGGTGAAATAACGCATAAGCGTCAAATATATATTTTCTTTCTTAATTTTTGGGATGATAATGACGATGAGGGAGGATATCCTTATTTTTATTTTTGTTAGAGTGAAGAAAAGTGAGTTTAACAGATAATTATATTGGTATGAAATTTGAAGATTTCAATCCATCACTTAGGATGATTTTGATCTGACATTTAGCACATAAATTTTGAATAATTGTAGTAAGATTGAAAAGAAATTTTTTTTTGAAGCTTTCCACCAAACCTTCCTGGGCATATGCCTTTTTTATTTGGGAATTCTAATTGATTTGATAAAATACGGTGAAGTGTTGAAAATAACTAAGGAGTAATAATACATATGGTAGTTGGACGATTTTGCCCCTCACGTGGATGGCACATGGTGTAGACTAACGTACCTTAACGATTAAAATTATATGCCCTTTTTATTTGGGAATTCTAATTGATTTGATAAAATATGGTGAAGTGTTGAAAATAACTAAGGAGTAATAATACATATGGTAGTTGGACGATTTTGCCCCTCACGTGGATGGCACATGGTGTAGACTAACGTACCTTAACGATTAAAATTGACCGAAACGGTATTGAACGACAAATTTGAGAATTCGGTAACTATTTTGACCACTTAAAAAGTTCAATGAACAAATTCAATAACTTATGAAAGTTTAAAAAAGTGTATGACTTTTTGCTATCTATTATTATTAGTACGAGGATCATGTGAGCATAGGTGGCCTTGAGTAACACATCCCACGTTGCTACTATTTTTTACTAAATTAAATTACTGTGTGTAATCTTATGTATACTGACAAAAAAAATGATTTATAGAAAATGTTCGTGTTAGATAATACTGTAGGCAGTGATTTATGAGAAAAACTTAAAAATTGCAGCTCAAGAATTTGACCCTTTGTGGTTATTAATTTTTCTGTTACTATTAATTTGACATAACCATTAAAAGTGTTATTCAATCTTGAAATTCTAATCCACCATGGGCCAACTATGATGGATACGTTTATTACCAGAGCAATTTTTATCCATTCAGATTACTTTTGCTTTAATGGACAAAATTGCCCCAACAAAATCTTGTACCCAAAATTTTAATTGACCCACAGTATAACCCATATCAATGACTCGACCCCGCAGATTCACGAAATGTTTCCCGTCGACTAGATCGACACAATACAAATACAACCCCCAAATTTTAATTTTTTCAAATTGATCAAGAATGTGATTGAATCTAACCAAAAGGGACTGGAAATTGTAAAGGTCTTCTAATATAACAACTGAAATAACAGTTGCAAGAATATTTCAATTGTTACCCTGTCTCGTGTTTTTATTGTGGTTTGATTATGTCCAAACACAAAAGTCATCAAATAAAAACTCTCGCCTTGCTAAACTGTCCCATAGTTCTTCAATAATCAATAGGAGTTCCTTATACTTTATCACACAAATTTTATCTTCAGACAATGATAAATCTACAATTAGCGATTTGTATGATGTTATAAGCCATAGTAACTCAAGTGCTGAAGCACTTCTAAATTAGCATGTAAGAAGCCAATTCAATATCATTTCTCGTCCCGCGAAATCCCTCAAATTCGATATGTTTTAGGTGAGCATGATGCCTTGCAGCAGCAGAGCTCTTCGCAGCTCTTGGCTCATTGCCAACTGGACCTCTTACCTGCAAACATAAATGAAATATGCTGGCTGTGTCAAATCGAATTGTTATCTTTATTTATACGCAAACACAAACTTTATGATGTAGTAGTATTCCACGTTTGAACAGCACACAAAGTTAATAGCTGTAAGCAAAAAAATGTCCACGAGCTTTAAAATGCAATAACTCACCCAGAGTCGACAAAGCACTAGAACCGGACAGGTAGTCAGAATAGGTCTAACATCTAGTAGATCAGCTTTGGTGTCGAGAATGGTCAACAAGTACAAAGATTGAAGGTTGCTAAACGTATTGGCCTTTACAGGTATGTATGGTAGCTGAATCAACAGATATCCAAAAAATATATATATATATATATCATAAATATCAGTGCCAAAATTATGAAATGTGGCAAAGGGAAACAATTGAATTGGTGTCTGTACAAACCGCATCAGTTTTGGTCTGAATCACTAAATATTTTAACTGAGAACAACCTTTTGCAACCTCACGGAAGAAATAAGGCACTGTACCTCTGGCATCGAAATTGATTAAAAATAATTCTTCCAGTTTGGGAGCAAATTGAAGTGAATATTTTATCATTCCATCAGTAAAATAATGGAACTTTTGGAGGCTGCCATGACAGATCTCAATCTCTTCCACCCCAAAACATGACCAAAAATGCACAGACCTCAATTGGAGACATTGACCAGAGATACACAACTCAGGAGGAAGTTTAGCATGTACCACCGTAATCATCATGAGGTTCACACAAGAATAAAAATGCTTGTTTTCTCCCCTATGAAAAGGAACCATATCCAAGTATAGATGGTTAAGAGACAGTAAATTGGCCTTTTAAACTGGGCTGCAAAGTGACACTCCAATAGTTGTAAACGTTTGGTGAAGCTGATTAAAAAAGAAGTTGAAAAGGGAAAAGATGGAACTCAGCGGATATGTACTCGCCGAACTCATTACGATATGCATAACAGAACCTGACCGTAAGATGTTGTACGCCAGACGTGGCAATAAATTGCTTCCATCTATTGAAATCGGAGGCAAATTCTTCCCCAAACAACATTCCAAACCAAAAGAAGATACACTTTGACCCGAAAAAAGCTGTAAACATTCATTTAACACTTTTGTGATCCTCAGCTTATGTGGACGGCTGCGCTTACCATAGTGCTGCTGAATGAATTCAAACACGCTGCGATCAAAGTGTATCTTAAACACATCCTGGAAAATACTCTTCCAGCTTCTTGGTAAGAACATGTTGCAATCAAAGTGCAGATTAGACCTAGATTGGAAAATATTCTTCCACCTAATTGATAAAATTCTCGTCCTAACGCGAGATAATCTCTGATAGAAGATCATCTGACAGTAGACTGATTCTATCCTCCTGTTTGTCACCAAAAGCACCCTACTCAAAACACAATCACAATAAAAAGTATTATATGGTTAAAAGATTAAAAAAAATAATGTTAACATTCCACCACTCAATAAAGCACCACAAGAAGAAACTTTGTGCACCAACTTCAATTCCTCTAGAAAAAACACTTACATAAGGCTACAGAAACAACTTAACATGAAGCTGTAACAATTGTTTCATATAAGAAATCCTCTTCCTTAGAAACAAAACCAAACCATAGAAAAAGAATGATTACACATAAACTGAAGTTGCATTATATAAATACCTTCAAAACTGGATTTTTTCTACACTTTTCTACCTAAGTAACCGTTTTTCCGTAACCCCGAGGAAGTAATTGCTATTCCAATTCCAATGGCAGCTCCAGTCCCAGCCAAAACCAGTAAAGGCAAAGCTTTGCATCCAGAGCAGCATACTTTTGTTCCTGCAACGAGGAGAGCTTGCAGAAATAAAAGTAAACTCTTGTTCTGCCTATCAGTTTCCAAGAATAGACGAACACTGGGATTCCACTCATTGGCATAATAACCATGAGAAATTAAAACATTGGCATATCAATAAGTTTATCAAAATTGATTCAATAACCCAAAACGGAATAATAACAAGAGATAAGGTCTCCTAAAACGGAAGACTTGATTTTTTACACCTCATATGATTTAATCTACAAATCACTGTATATTATTAAATCTAATATTGATTAGTCCGCAAAGAGATTATATTTTTAGTACAAAATTTGGATTTTCACATGCTGATTGATGGGCAGAAAGATATGATTTTTACAACAAAATTTGGATTTTCACATGGTGATGGGAGCCACTGCATAACTTAAAAAGAAAAGAAAGAAAAACATCCCGGGTCAAAAAAATTTTAATTGCGGTTACCGGAATTGATGCAATTTTTCATATGCTTATAGTTGATCGAACCCAAAAATAATACCCAAAGATTTGATTTTTACGCAGTATATATTAACCCCTCTTCCAAAAAGCAAGAAAGGTATAAAAAAAAAAAAAAAATTCTAATTTTTACATGTTGATTAAAAAGAAAGTATCCCATAAACCAGTTTGATTTAACTGAAACTGATTATCGAAGAATCACAACCAAAAGGGGGAAAAAAAATCGAAGACACACATCCAAAAACAAAAGGGGCATCCCATACAAAATCTTCAAGCTCTACTTCCACGTGATTATACTTGGAGTTAGATCTACGAGGAAAAAAACAACTGATAGTAGTCCGATGAGATTACAGAGGAAGTAGAGGTCGACGTTAGGCAATATAAAGAGGGCAAATAACCTTTATCTTATGTAGGGTGAGACATTGTATGTCGGATAGGTCCCAACTGCTATCTTGTTTATTCATTTTATTAAAATTTGTTATTAGTTATTGGATCACTTAAAATCACATTCATAAAAAATAAAAAAGTAAATAGTATACATAAAGATTGCACAAATTAATTGGAATTTAACGTAATAAAGAATAGTAGCAAACAACACCCTGTAAACTGTAAATGTGATCGCTCTAAAGCCGTGTCACATATTCTGATAACTTTTAGGATTAAATGCAAAAAATTTCTTGAACTTATATATTAGTGGCATTTTGCCTTCCTCGACTATTTAATAAATATTTTGTATTTTTTTTTTTATATTTTGAGTCAAAATTACTCCTATGATTTTAATTATTATTCAGACCACTGTTTTTCTTTTTTCTTTTTTTTCTTTTTATTTATGTTCTCTATCTTGTGTTTCTTTTTTCTTTTTTTCATTATTTTTTCTTACTACTACTATACAATTACATTACTTTTAATAATTAATTAATTAAAATTCTAAATTTTCACATGTATCTAAATAATTTAATTTATATATTAATCATCCTTTAATACAATAAATATACCTTTGCATAATTTAAAGTTTGTGATTAACTATTAATAATAAGCATTTTAACAAATAAAAAATAAAATTTTTGAGCTAGAGGAAATTAAAAAAATTAATAGTATAAAAATAAAATAATAGAATGAAAAAACATGTACAACTTTTTATTTATGGTGTAATATATATATAAAAAAATATAGTAAGAAAATATTTCGACTACTTAATATAAGAAATTTTAGAGTTACGGTAAATTCAACAAAAATATGACCCGTGAATAATATGGCACCAAAAAAAATTTTGTTTGTACACTTAGAATATACATTTTAATTTTTTGGTTGAAAAATTATTTTATCTTTTTATAGTTTATCAATTTGTTAATTATAGCATTTGTAAAACTTAAAAAATCTATATTATACTATTAAATATATGTTGCTTGTATTAAAAAAACTTATTTATTCTATAAATTATTTATACATATGTAAAAAAATTAGAGTTTTTTACTAACCAATTATTTTTAGTATAATAATTTCCTAGTAGTAAGAAAAAATAGGTAAGAAGATAAAAGGAAAAATATGAGAGAGAAAAAAAATAAATTAGTAAGAAGAGGAAAAAATATTAAAATAGTAAGGGTAATTTTGCCTCAAAACATGAAAAAGTAAGGGATAGGGAGTAAAGTGCTTATTAAATAAGTTGAGGGGTAAAGTGTAATTTAGGTGGTTAGTTCAGGGGTTTTCTGCATTTAACCCTAACCTTTAATGTTCTTATTCAGGGCCGAAACTGCGAAGTGCTATATTGTCCATTCATTTTGTTAAAATTTGTTATTAGTGGTTGGATCGGCGGTATTCTATTTTCAAAGAAACAATTAATGAGCAGTGGATAATCGTTTGACTAATTTTCATTGGGATGTGATGTTTCCCTCAAGCTAGAGTTTACTCATTTTACAAAGAAAAATGATATTAATAATTTCTAACATTTTATTTTTTTTATTTTTTTTATATTTATAATGATATATTTTAGTCTTATCAAAATTTAAAATGTATTATTTTGATCTCTCAACACAATTACAAACATATTTTGACTTTAAATATTCATATGCATATCGAATATAATATATTTAAAGACAAGATTAACAATATATAACCTTGAACACTAAGTTGTCCCAAAAAAGAAGGTTGAGAGTATTGGAGTAGAGTTGGTAGAAAAAAAAAGCTAAGGAGAAGGATAAGGGTGATAATAGTCGGTGAGAATTTTATGGTGGCGGTGGAGAAGTTTTAGGTAATGACGTTTAATATTTAAAATTTGTGTGTTGTCATTGTCCATGAAAGATGTAACATTTCGATATGCATTTGAATATTTCGTACCAAAAATATTCGTTATTGTGTTGAAATACCAAAATAGTAAATTTTGAATTTATGAGAAATTAAAACACATTATTTTAAATATGATTGATTAAAAAAATACAAACGTGAGATGTGAGAAACTATTTAAATTTATTTTCCCTTTTACAAAAGCTAATCCAAAAATTTGATGGAATTTTACTAAATCACGTAGATAATAATTCTTTCAGCGACCCCCTCTTTCTTTCCTCCTTCCTTTCCTTCTCCCCTGTGTATAAGAGACAGCCTTATACTGTCAGCCTTCTCTTTTCTCAAAGAGAAGACTACAGTAGCTTCCTCCCCTTTTTAATCTAAATGTAAAAAAGGGGGGGTTATTTTTTTTTCCCCATCAGCATCCTCTCCCCTGGGGATCACCCACCCTCCTTTGCTTTTCCATCGACGGATGTAGTATGGATTTCACCCCAACTATTATTTAATGATGGTGATTAATTTTTCTTAACAAAACAAATGATTGCAATAATCAATTTTGATTATGATTTTGTAGTGTTTTAATTGGTTAAAATAATAGAAATTACCTACCTTTTGGTTGGTAGAGTCAATAGGGAAGAGCTTGACTGGTTGTGTGTGGTAGGGGTGGGAGTCGAGGCTGCAGGGTGGTAGAGGGTAGCTGCCGGTGGAGGGTAGACGTGGATAAAAAGGGAAAGGAATAAGGAGAGGAAAAATTTTAGTGATTTTATTACGTTGAACCAAAAGTTTAGAAGTTTATGCCTTTAACCTCAAAATTAAGGCGGTGATAAAATTATATTGTTTTGATAAAAATAAAAAAAATAAAAGGTTGAAAAGACAAATTTAACCCTCGTCCATACAACTTTAATAACTGAAACTAGACAATTAAACAAATAATAATTCAAAGGTCAAAATGGAATCAATTTAGAAGTTTTTTTTTTTTTTTTTTTTTTTGTAGGAAGACTTGAGAGTTTAGTGTCGAATATCGAATGATGTTCAGAACTCTTTCATTCATCTTGAAATGGTATCAAATGTAGCTAATTTCAAAATAATAATTTGATATTGGAGTGTACTATGAAATTTAATTTGTAATTTTAAATATAATAAACAAAATGTTAAACTAAGATAAATGTATAAGAGACAGCACCTTGACTTGGTTAATATATTATTCATTCTTTATTTTAATAAACAGAATATCTAATGTACTTCTTATTTGCAATTATCAAATAATGTATAACACATTGTATTTTTGAAAATTGACAAAAAATATATATTCAATTAGTAATTATAATTATTAAAATATTTAACAATATGATTTTATTTGCATAATTTATATCATCTTATATTCATTGTTTAAGTAATTCTTTTATACTATCACTACTACAATTTACATGCGTAATTCTTGCAGGTATTACATTGATTATTATATTAACATTTTGGATATTAATCGTATTATAGGTTAAACCTAGTTTCATGTCTTATCATTAGTTACTCTAAACTAATACATTTTATTCTAAAAAAAATAATGCATATTAGATGTAAAGACTAACTTATCGAATATACATTTAAAGGGGTATAAACTTAACAAATGTTTTTGCCTCAATTAAAAATTCTGAAGTTATTATTATCCCGACCTTTAGTTTCGTTGCTTCGATAATTTTCTTTTATTCATGTAGGAAAAAATAAATCTAACTAACTGCATGACAAACTGAAATGAGGTTCTACGAAATTGTGTTAAGTGTTGTATATATTACCCATTAGAATGAGGTTTATTATAAAATTTTTTGATTTTTCTCAAGGACAAATTTGGTTAGTTTGAGATTAAATGATGCATTTCAATCCTTATAAAGTCGAATAGACTTTATAATGTTTGTCATAAGCTTTTCCTTTTATTATTATTTTTTTGGTTAAGTGTTGATGGAATTGATGGTTTATTTTTAATTGGATCATAAGATCTCATTGAAAATACTAAAATACAATTTTTATTTATTTTTAAAGTTAATATTCAACAAAATTTATACAAATAAATATAAAATTTTACTATGTTTATCGTAAAATAAGTTTCTTTAATTTAAAATTTATAATATTTAACATTATATACTCGTAATATATAAAGTTATGTGTCATCGTAAATTTAATACATCTTAATTTAATTAATAATATTAAAAATACTAAATTAACACAAATTAATTTAAGCTAGAACATGGAAGCAAAAATAACATTTAAACTATAAAAATACTTGAAACCAAGGCAAAAATACGCCAATTTAGGACACATTAAGTCTCCTAGACTTATAGATGTTAAACTTAAACTTTTGCTCATCTTAAGCAAAATACAAGAGAAGAAAAAGAACAAAAAATGAACAACCCACGAAATATAAGACACAAAGGGAAACATTCAAGACACTACCAAAAAATGATCAAACAAAAGATGAACAATGAATGTATTTTGAGCAATTCGAAATTTCTCAAGGGGCTTCAAATATCATATGCAATTAAATCATTTTAACAAGTCATTTTAAGGTTTCAATTTATCTAATGCATATCATCACACAACGTTGGGAATTTATATATCTATCAAGGAATGAGTAGAATAATATCAATGATAAATATTATAAATATTTTCTCCTTGAAATGTAAAGGCTCATTTTGAAGACTTAGATTCTACTTAACTCACTATAAAAATACTCTTAATGGCCACTTTAGAGAAATAACATGGGTACATATCGGAATCCCGTAGGAGTCTTATTCACTACACTAATGGCATTTTTCGGAGAAACAACATGAGTACAAGCCGGAATCCCGTATTCGCACTATTCCTAAAAACAAAATTTTTTTTATTTTTTTTTTCACGGCCCTAAATCAAGGAAGATGAGTAAAGCGTATCCAAAATTAATATTCAAGACCAATTACTCACAAATTAGACTAACAACCCCATGCAAACACACAAAATGTCTTAAATTACTTTTTAACTCATTTAAATAACTTTTTCAAAAGACAAATTGACTAACAAAGTAATACTAGTGATTTGATCAAAAGCTAAATTTCCAATCATAAATTTATACAAAAATGTGTGTCCTTAACTTTTTGAAAATAGTAATACATGATTTTTGAAGTTCTTGAGTTGCAAAAACTACTTAACACACACTAAAATTCATAGAATGTCTAATTAAAATAATTCTTTCATATTGTATTGCAAGTCATTTATCATTATTGAATACAAAATTGATCAATTTTCTATCCGAATGTCATCAAACACATATATGCAAGTACAAAAAGTATCATTCCCAATCACAAGAAAATGACATTCCAAACTTGTCATTTTATTCAAATGATGAGTATAACTCATCTTACCACTCACCCAAAACAAAACAAACACATAATAATAATACTGGAAGGCGTAAAAAGAAAATACTAGGTAATGATTTTAAAGTACATTTGGACAATCAAAAACGTAAAATAGAAAATGAATAATATATTAACCAAGTCAAGGTGAATGTGACCAATTAAGCACAAGTTGAATCTAGAAACAACAGTTCTATCCTTTAATTATAGGATTTCACCAACATTAAGCACAACACTAACCAAGGCTAAGTAATGACCAAATTTCAAGTAAATCATATAAATGCTATTACAATTAAACACATGAGTTTAGAGATTGCCTATCTTTTTTCTAAGCCAAAAATGCCTACATTGGGACTTCACGGTGTCCAAATAAATTAAGGAAGAAAAAAATAAATAAAGTTAACGGGATTTAACACAACAAATGGGTTATTTATATGTCAAATTCCTCGTCCAAACTTAGGTTTACATAATTAGCCTTAAACAGTCATTCAATAACCCAAGATACTCTATTCTATGCCAAGATTTACATCAATTGCTTAAAACTTAACCCAAGACTTAGTAAATCTAATGTTTCAAAAAGTGGACTTTCCATAGTTAAGTAGCAAATAAAGTTCAAGCTTATCCAACAATTATCACAATGTGTATAAGAATAGTATATTGTCATCAATCATTATCATTAACAACCAAATTTGACCAAGAACTCCAAAATCAGAATAACCAACATCAAATCATAATTTAGACTAATTACAAGGCTACAAGCCTTTATTAAAAATGACGTAATTAAACTAAAACAAGTAAAGGAAAGAAAGCATAATAAAGAAAAAAGAAAGAACTACTTTCTTAACACTAAGAACGGCTTCCCAAGAATATTGCATTCTTTGGTGAATTTGCACCATTGTTGAGATCCTCCAAAATCCCCAAGAATTTGAACTCCAGCATAAGTGGAATGCGCCTCCTAGCCTCCTCTAGAATGTGTCATTCTTCTTCTCCTCCTCCTGGAACCGCTTCTTTATCCACGAACACCCTAAATGAAACTTCTTTTATTGTAACGGGAATAAACTCGCACTCATGCTAAGGGAAAGTTGGTGATTCTTCTACATAAATGTTGAGTGTTCTAGTTGTAACTTCAAGTTCAAGAGGTACTTGGGAATCGATTTCTTCTACGATATATTCATTCATTCTTTTTGAACCGGTTCTTCACCCATTGATAGAAGTGTTGGAATGTCTTGCTCTTTAACATTTATCATTCTTGAACTTGAGCAAATTGGTCTTGTAACCTTTTTATAGATTCTCTAAATGGAGCTAGTTTTTCTTGATGTCTAACCATCTCTTCTCAATTTTTGGCAACGACTTCTCAAAATTGAGCAATTTTTTCTTGGAGTCAGGCCATTTCTAGAAGTGTTGTCCTCCTTTCCATCGATCTTGCCTCGCAAATTCTTGGATTGGTTGGTGAAAGAATTGGGACTCTATTGGTTCATAAAAAGGCACTTGAGATGGAGAGAAAGAATAAGAATTTTTTTGGTGGCTCTAATAAGTATGTCGATGGCTAAACCATCCTATTTGGTAGTCTAAGGGATAGGGAGAATAATCAAAATAAGAATCATACTCATTGAACATACCTTCATTATCATAAAAATGATAATTTCCTTGGTATGAATAGTTCCAATTAGTCCTTGCATGATCTTGAACAACCAATAACACAAATAAAAAATAAGAAAAAAGAACAAAAACAATACAAACAAGAAACATAGACAAGTTTAGACTACTAACTAGTCCAAACTATTCATCAATAAGAAAATCTTTTTAGATTTTTCAAACTAAGAACACAACTATAAAATGAAAATATTTTTAGTTGTTCAAATAGGTAAACAACTAAATAAGAAAAACAAAAGATTTCGTTCTAGCAATCTAACCAAATTATATCAGTATCACCAAAAATCAATCCCCGATTACGGCACCAAAAACTTGACACCTCTTTAGAAAAACACTTAATTATAGTTATAAAACACCTAAATCCTATTATTAACTAGGCAGCATCCCTCAAGTATACGATTATCAACTAGTAGTAAAAGAAATTAGAGATCGATCCCACAATGATTTGTTGGTTATACCGATTATTTGTTTAGATTATTAGCTGAAATAATTGATTAAAAGAAAGAGTTTTATCTACAACTAGAATTTAAGATACTAGAAAGCAATTTAAAAGCTAACTAATTAATCAAATTAAACACTACACTAAAGAAGCATTTTAAAGGAAGCAATGAAAATAGGCATATAGAAAGAGAGCATTTTTTAAAGCAATTAACTAGTTTAAACTACAAATTAACCTTAAGAAAGCACAATTAAAGAAAACTCATTAGTTAAACTATCATTTAAACAAAGAAAGTAGGTAAAGCGATTAAATAAAAAGTCCATAAATTAAACTATCCTAATTAGATAATCTAACAACAAATTACCCCTAAGAAAGCATTTTTAAAGAAAGCCCACGACTAATTTAATAATTAAATTAAGATATTAAATAAAGAAAGAAATAAGTGAAAAACTTATAAACTAATTCCACAATTTAGACTAAGAAAGCAATTAAAGGAAAGTATTTAAATTAAACTACACTATTAACATATAGCAAATGAAATTAGACATGAATTAAAGAAAAATTACACTTAGGGTTTTTAATCTACAATTAGGAGATAAGGAATTAAACTAAACTACTCCTAATCTAAGAAGAATCCTTCCTAAATAGGGAGAAAAATTGAGAACTACACCACTCTACACCACTCTACATCACTCCCTACTTTTTACCCTATTTAGCCTCTCAAGAGGCTTACAAGAAGCGTTTATGGTGCTAGGGTTGAATGTGGAAAATTGCACCCACAATTTGCCATCAATGTTGGACCATTTTGCTTCTTACAATTCTTAAATCGCATTAAAATTGTTGCTGTCAAGTGTTTGAAAACTGTGGTTACTGATTTTCCTTCTTAAAATAGATGACCGAGGTTATCAATACTTCAAAAAATTTCTCTTTTGATATCTAAATGACCGAGGTTGTCAATACTTAGAAAATTTTAACTTTTGACAGCCAAATGACTGCGGTTAAACTTTTAGTAGTTTCATAGGCTTGGTAACCGTGGTCATTAAACGTGGTAACCGTAGTTACGGACGTTTTTGGGTCGTTTCTAGTCCGATTGTCACGCTAATTTTCTTAAACTTAACTCCTTGACATAAATACACTACATATTAATTATACAAAACACTAAATAACATTAAAAATATTAAATTAACACAAACTAATTTAACATAGAACATGGAAGTAAAAATAGGTAAAAACAACACTTAAATCATAAAAATGCTTAAAATTAAAATAAAAATACTCAAGTTTAGGTTACATATAATTTTATTTCGTAAAGTTATCATTGTTACCAACCAGGAGTGGTCGCCAACAACAATAAAGAGTTTTCTCTCATAAAATACTATTTTTTTAATAATCAAAATTCCATATTAATTCACCAACAACAATCTAACAACTCCCCAATTTGCCCACAACTATTAGTATAGTCTCTCAATTATCTCATTATCAAATATGTAATTACTTTTAATTTTACTTTTAACCAACTCTAATTTTTCTACCTCGTTCTTTCACGCAATACTGCTTGCAGCCATATCAATAATTTTTCTGTTCTTAATTTGACAAAACCATTAAAAATGTTCAAGACATGTCATCAGTTAAATTTTAGTTTGAAAATATTCTAACACACTATGGGCCAATCTATGATAAATGGCTCGATCTATAAGTGAATATAACTGTATAATGAAATGATTCACAAGCCGAACAATCCGTTTATTTTACAATCGCATATTGACCCAACTGAAACTCCTGGTTTGATAATATCCAAACACAATTCATTGAACAGACACTCTCGCCTTTCTAGAGATGGCTAGCCTCTGTAGTCCTTCGGTGATCGCTTGGCGTTCCTTAAACTTGATCACACCAATTTTTTCTTCAGTCCATGATAACTCTGGAGTTAGTAATTTACATGACGTTCTAAGCCGTAGTGACTTAGTAAACAGCACTTCTTACCATGTAAGAAGCCAATTCAATCTCATTTCCTGTCCCGCGAAATCCCATCAATTCCATATGTTTTAGGTGAGCATGATGCCCGGCAGAGCACCACACACCTCTTGGCTCGCTGTCAACTGGACCTCTTACCTGCAAACACCAATGAAAATTCAAATCGAATTGCTTATCTTTATTTATTCACCAACACAAAGTATGATGTATTACTCCATGTTTTGATGCACTTGGTAATCCACATATTCGTCAAGTCTTCAGGTACTTGGCAAATGGTAATATTAATTAAGCTTCTACCTATTCCAACATGAGACAAGACATTTTTGTTGCAAATGTTTGAACAGCAAGTGAAACTAATAGCAGTTCGAAAAAATGAGCAACTTACCAAGAGTCGAAAATACTCTAAAAGCGGACAGGCAGCCAGAATAGGTCTTACGTCTAGTAGATCAGCTTTAGTGTCGAACATAGTCAACAAGAATAAACGTTGAAGGTTGCTAAACGCATTGGCCTTTACAGGTATGTATGGTAGCTGAATCAACAGATTAAAAAAAATAATAATAATAATTATCAGCGTCAAAAAATATGAATGAGGCAAAGGGAAACAATTGACCTGGTGTCTGTACAAACCGCATCAGTTTTCGTCTGAAACAGTAAAAATGTTAACCGAGCACAGTCTTGTAAACTTTGCAACTTCACGGAAGAAATAAGGCACTTCTTGATGTGGTATAATTGACACTTCTTATAAATCTTTTCAGTTTGGGAGCAAAAGGAAGTGAATATCTTATTATCGTTTAGTAAAACAATGAAACTTTTCGACGCCGCCATGACGGATCTCAATCTCTTCCACCCCAGAACATGACCGAATAAGCACAAACCACAGTTGGAGACATGGACCAGAGATACACAACTTAGGAGGAAGTTGACAATGTGCAACTGTAATCCACTGAAGGTTCACACAAGAAGACAAAATGTTTGTGAATTCTCTTCTGTCCAAGGGAACCACACTCAAGGTTAGAAACTGAAGAGACTTAAATTGGCCTTTGAAACTGAGTTGCAAAGTGCAATAGAATAACTGTAATTGCTTCAATGACACTGCTTCAAAAAGAAGTTCTAAAGGGAAAAGATGGAACTCAGTGGATATCCACTCGCCGAACTCATTAAGACATGTAGGGGAACAGAAGTTGAGACCTTAAGTTCTTGTACGCCAGATGCAGTAATAAATTGCATCCATCTATTGAAATTGGATGCAAATTCTTCCCCCAAACAACATTTCAAACTGAAATAAGATATACTTTGACCCCAAAAAAGCTGTAAACATTGATCTACCGCTTCTATAAACCTAAGCTTATGTGGACGGCTGCGCTTATCATAGTGCTGAATTGATCCCAATGAGCTGCGACCAAACCGTAGCTTAGACCTATGCTGGGAAATTTTATTCCACCTTCCTGTTAAAATTCTCGATCCAAACATGCTGCAATCAAAGCGTAGCTTAGACCTGAATTGGATAATATTCTTCCACCTTCTTGATAAAATAAAGAAGCTAACAGCTTCTACCAAGTCCAGACGTGAGATAATGTCAGATATAAGTTCATCTGGCAGTAAACTGATTCTATCCTCTTGTTTGTCATCAAAAGCACCCTAATTAAAACACAAAAAAAAAAAAAAGGACCAAAACTTCTACATCACCCCCGCCTACTCGTTGTTTTTCCCTCGTCGATGTAACTCCTAGTATTTATTGTACCAGTAATCTTATCATGTCGAAGAGCTTCGGGATTTTGTATGGTATGTCCCTTCTCTTTTGATTGTGATTCTTCGATTATTCTTTTTTCTTTTTCTTTCTTTCGAAATTGAAATCAGTTAAATAAAATTGGTTTATGGGATGCTTTCTTTCTGATCAACATGTAAAAATTAGTAGATTTTTTCCTTTCTTTCTTTTTTGCAAACATTTGTAAAAATCAAAGCAAAAAGATTTGTTTTTTTTTTGGGTATGGTAACTTAACCTTACTATGCATAAGAATTCTGCAATTCCTGTAATTGGCAAAATTTTTTTTTTTTTTTACCCCCACTTTGCCAGGATGTGAAAATTCAAATTTTTTTTTTTTTTTTTTAATTTTGGCCTAAAAATCAAATCTTTTTACCGACTAGTTTTAAGTTATGCAGCGATGCCCTTTCAGCATATAAAAATCCAAATTTTGTTGTCAAAAATCAAATCTTTTTGTCAATTAGTTTTAAGTATTTATATGCCCATCAGTATGCGAAACCGAAATTTTGTTGTAAAATTAGTTTTAGGTCGTTATACAGTGATGTCCATCAGCATGTGAAAATCCAAATTTTGTTGTAAAAATCAAATCTTTTTGCCAATTAGTTTTAAGTTATACAGCGATGCCCTTTCAAAGCACGTGAAAATCCAAATTTTGTTGTAAAAAATATTTTTGCCAATTAGTTTTGCCCATCAGCATGTGAAAATCCAAATTTTGTTGTAAAAATTAATCTTTTGCCAATTAGTTTTAAGTTATACAATGATGCCCATCAGCATGTTTTGTTGTAAAAATCAAATCTTTTGGCTGGTTAGTTAGTTTTAAATTATACAGTGATGCCCCATCAGCACGTTAGGTTTAAAACTAAAAATCAAATCTACTCTTGTTTTGTTGTCCAAGTTCCGTTTAGGAGGTCTTATCTGTTTTTGTATTTGTTATTTAGTGCACGATAAAGTAAAAATCACATGTATGACCATGTCTTTTTAATGGTTATTATGTCAATGAATGGAATTCCACAGTATTAGTCTAATCTTAGAAACAGATAGGCCGTCTCTTATACACATACTTTTTATGGCTGCATTCTGTCTTCTTGTTGCAGGAACAAAAGGATGCTGGTCTGAATGCAAACCTTTGCCTTTACTGGTTTTGGCTGGGACTGGAGCTGCCATCGGAATTGGTCTAGCAATTACTTCCTCGGGTTTATGGGAAACAACGGTTAATTTGGTAGAACAGTATAGGAAACAACCTGTTCTAGAGGTAACTTAACTATGACACTTTAATCGATATGTGTACTCATACTTGTTCCATGGTTTTGTTTCTAAGGAAAATGACTTCTTATATCAAACAATTGTTACAGTTTCATGTTAAGTTGTTATAGCCTTGTGTAACTGTTTTCTCTCGAGGAATTAACTGAATTTGGTGCTTAAAGTTTCTTGTTAGGGTGCTTCATTGAGTGGTGGTAATGTTAACCTGGAGTACCTTGAAGCTGATATTGGGATTGCTGAGAACACTGTGTTGCAAGGCAAGTCTAATTTGACCCCTTGTTCTTTCGTCTAACTTGTTCTTCTAAGTGCTTGTCACATTTTAAACATATCCTTGTTAGATGGTCAATCATCAACCTCTTGTTTATTAGAATGGGGTTATATATACGTTTTTCTCTTCCAAATTATTGTGTGAAATGAGAATCTCACTCTTTCATTAAATGGATGTTGAGTGATCAAGTTAGTATCACTTTGGATATTGACTTCATTCTTGAATTTAGTATCACTTTTATTAAGTGCTTGTTGAATGATCAGATTTATGCTTAAATGTACAGATTCTGAATGTCTGTCACAAAGGTTTTATCTTGCTTTGGTTAATTTAGTGCATCATCCATTTAGCAATCTGTAAATATATTATACAATATCAATAGACTTGCATAATTTAGTTTCCCATATCCTAGAAAAGGATAGCAATGAAAACTGTTGAGATCTGTGTTGTACTTCCATACGTTCGTGGTTCTGCTCATAGCTTATTGTTGATAACTCTCCCCAAGTAATGCTGCCACATTCTTGTCTTTGCAGATAGCTAAAGCATTTGTGATTTCCTAATGTTTCTTTTTCCTTTTATTCTGATAATGTATATTGAAAATATGAGAAGATTCTTTACCTAAAATGTTTCATTTTTGTGTAAAGATGATGCTTATGCAGTCATCAATTTTGCAGGAAACTTGGCCATGGAAGCTGTAGATTTCTGTCCTGTTTAGTTGGTTGAAGTTACACAGAGGGGATTCTTATTACTCCGTTGCTTCCTGATAATTAATTGTGTTGGCAACTTTCTTTATCTGTTAGTGTTGGAATTAAGTCCACTCGTCAGCTTAAGTAAGGTTTCACCAGAGGCATTTTCTTACTAAGAACCAAATGCATCAATACGTAATGGTCTGCATGTGTGCTAATATAAGTTTGACCATCCAATGTTTTGATAGGAAGTTAAAATTAACTTGTGATTGTTCTAACATTTAAAAATTCATGGATTTGTTGGAATCTCTATATTCTCTTAAAAAATGGATGTATGTAATGTTTTATATAATTGTGCTGCTAGGGTAACATAAGATTTTTGTCTTTCATTCCACTAACACAGTAATTTTATTTTCAGGTATTTGGGTTTCAGATAGACTACGGAATACCAATAGAGAGCTGGTTTGATGATCGTTCAGATAAAGAATTGCTTACATTGCTTCCATTCTTGGAAAGTTTAGTCAAAGTCAAGGATGTAAGGCCACTGATTGCTAAGAAATTTAACCTTCGAGAGAAAATAGCTGCAGCAGTTTGTCCATTAAGTTCTAATATAGGAGATCCTCTTGAAAGATGAGCACATAGATGTTTATACTGAATTTCAAAATTGGAAATAGCATGTTTGAGTATGTAGAAATGATCTTGAAACAATATTAGTATGGTCAAGAAAAGAAAAACATGCTTTCGGGTGCTTGATCTTATAGCCATTTTCCTGTTGTTGTCCTAAGTAACAGAGATTCACCCTTGGACTCAGGTTAGGTTTTTCTTTTTCTTTTTCTTTTTTTTGGAATAACTTTCTGCTGTTTAATTAGTGACTTAGGTTAGATCTGGTATCTAAAATTTTGGTATTCTGCATTCTTAGGTAGAAGGTTAAGTTACATAGATGATACGACTGCTTGTTTAAAGTCTCAAACAAGGAATAAATTATGCTAATTTTCATGGCATTCTTGAGAAACATTAGAATGTTTGCCATGGCACAAAAAAGATTTAAACTCACATCATTGATGCAAAAATTTCTGCAACAATGTGACAATTTGGATATTGACACTCCTTGCATTTATTTCCTTCTGATATCCTCAATTTCTTATTTGGTCTACATTTTGCTATTGTTTTTGTTCTTGGTTCTGCTGCTCCTCTTGTTCATTGGGGGAGTATTGAATTTACATTTCTGATTTTAAATGTGTATGTTTGCAGAAAGAATTAAAAGCATTTAAAAGTTTCAAAGCTTCTGTTGTATGACCATGAGTGGCTCTTTTTTGTAATACTAGTCCCTAATTTCTGTGAATTATGCAAAAGGCAATTTGAGTTTGACTGGATTACCATAAAAGGGTCTAGGAATTTGCTTAGATTAATTCTTTCATTGAGATTTGTTCATGTTCTTTCTTTATCTAACAAATACGTTTTCTCATGCCTAATTTTCACCAACTTATTTGATATCATTTGATTGAATGAAGTTAATAATTTTCACCAACAATGTTGATAATGTTAAACATTGTATGTTTTGGAGCTCCATTTTCAAAATTTGAACTATATTTTATTTTATTTCACTGATGTATAATCTTTTATTACTTTTCTAGGTTTTGGACTCAAATTTTGTTCATTTTTATTGCGCTGATATAAAGTTCAAATATCAGAATTCGCAAGAATGAGTGTAGGTATTTAGTCTAGTACATTGTAAGCCTTTTTTTTTAACATATAGTACATGTGTAAGTCTGATTGATGATATTTGTTTCCACTTTCGCCTTTTCTTTTTTGTCTTCAAGGAGTTATGGTAAACACATCATTAAGCCATCCTAAGATATTCTTTTTCTGTTTCACAGGTTGGAACTTAGAATAAGAAGTGAGTCATTATGTACTTGTGCTCTGTGAGGCATATATACTTGATGCACTTAATTAGGTGTGGAGCTACATAAGAAGCCTATTGTGATTGAATGTCTAGAATATAATCTGCATATAGAATAAAGTTAGCCAAATTGTGAATCTATACCCTCATAATCCAACATCATTTTCTCACTCTGCAATCATCTAATGTTTCATTGTTTAAATTTTAATCAATTGCATTTTTGAAGAGTTAGAGTGATACAAGTACAAATCTGATTTTGTGGAGCAAACCAAGAAAGAAGCGCAAGAAAGCATTAGAATTGGTTGAAACAATGAATTTCTTATTCTTGTAACCATGTAACAATGCTATTTTGCTTACTAAGAGATGTTGAATTATGAATATTGAGACCTTGAGTCTCAGATTCAGCAAAAAAAGATGCTTGGCAGTATACATGGTCCTGAATATTGAATACTGAACTCTAGCCATAGGAGGATGGAACCATTCTGTGGCCGTGGCTAACAGAAGAAATAAGATAGACTATTTGTCACACTTTTTGTTCAGAAATTGTCATTGTCATAATTAGACAAGGAATGATAATTTTTTCTCTTATTGTCTTTATGATTCGGAGAGAGCAAATTTTGAGTTATTGGAAAAGCTTGGATTCATCGGTGGTGTTTTCATGATAAGGACATTGATCCTGATGGTAAAACAATTGAGATAAGATATTCCAGTTTCTTATATGTTAATCAAACTTCATCTTAATTTTGGATTTTAATATACGAGGTAAAGATTATACAAGGTCAACTGGATTGGTAGTCTGCATACTAGCAGACATAAATAGTGGAGTGCAACAATTATGGCCAAAGCTCGGAAAGTTTCTTAGTTTTGCATTCCTAGTACCCATAGCTTGACGGTTGCTTTGGATTGGATAACGTTGGCATGTATCCATGTAGCAATTTTTGGAGTGAACAATAGGACTGGAACATTTTTGTTGACATATTTACTTTCATTAACTGGCTCAATATTACTTTCAGTCATTACGGTTATTTCGCAATTTACATTTTAGTGTCCATAAGTTTATTTAGGACAGTTATTAACTTTATTGTTTGTGCTGCGTGGTTTTTTGAAGTTATTGTCGCCTACAAGAAGAAGATTGGTTTCAACAGATTTCTGTTTCTCTTGTTCCCTTTGCCTTAACTTTTCTTCTTATTTGTATATTGTTCACAGGGACTTTTCTTATTGAGCCTAAGCCTCAAGAATACTCTTTCAAATATGTGAACATTATTTCTTACCCGTATTGTATTTGTCATTTTAGTTTCTGGGAATCATCATTTGTAAATTTCTTTTTTCTTCATCCATTCCTGCCTCTGATACTTGTTTCCGTATTTTCAGGCTCAGATTGGAACCTGCTGAAGCACTAACCCGAGGGCTTTAAGAGATGTAATTGTACTGTAAGCAGTTCCTTTCTGTTAGTTTAGTTACTTTTAATTCTCTCACTAATGTGCTTCAATTACTTCCTGTAGACTAATGTGCGAGACTCATGGTTATTTTTATTTTTTCTAGTTCTATAGGTCCTTAAATATTCCTCAACTTCCGGTGGAGTTACTGTGAATATTTTGCTGTTGATGTCTACTGTGTAGAGCCGTGTTCCTGTCAGGAATGCTTCAATAAGCCTATTCATGAGGACACAGTCCTTGCATCTCACAAACAGATCGAGTCCGGAAACCCCCTTGCTTTTGCTCCCAAAGCGATTAGGAGTTCTGATTCTTTGACAGAGGTAAGTTTGGGTAGAAGTTGAATCTGACATAAAGTCTTCCTGTAGTGGTGTAATCTGAGAGTAATATGTCTCTTATTTTATCTGAATAAATGAACTATGATCATTGTCCTCTAAAATGCTATTATTATGCTAAATTATATTCACTTGCTCTCATGATTCTATTTACTTGTGCTTAACTTTCTGGTACATTTAAATTGATTGATTCAGTGTTGCGAGTGAACCATTGGGTACTGCGAGGAAATTGAACCATAAAAATTTTGTTATCTCTAAGTTATGCATTTGTTTACAGAATTCCAATATGTATTCATTTGTTTTGCAGTGGAAGACCTTGAACATCTGTACTGGAGTACAACATCTAGATTGTCATAAGAACAGCTTATTATCTCCCGGACATGCATGGTCTCAATCCTCTTATGGCACTTTGCCTTCTGAATTCAAAAGCTATATTTCTTACAGATGATGAATTTGATCAAAAGCCCTTTTTTGTAACATCAAGGCCCAATGTGATTGTATCAGAATATCACATTCTCTTTATGGCCAAGCACATCAAGGTATTCTCTCAATCTTTCTTTTTCTCCGTAAGTACTTGGATTATTGTTATGTGATCATATTCGGATCTTCTGTTTGTTGTCCTCCGAGTGAATGTGGTTGCTCGTTCTTTGTATTCTTTGAATCATTTTTCATTTGTGCATCCTTTGAGATTTGTAATTGTTGCTGTGTCGAGGTTTGTGGACTGCTTACGATAAATTTTCTTATGTAGTCCAAAATGTAATTATCTAGATGTCTTGGTTTTTTGGTATAGTCAACAACAATGCTTCCTCCCTCTTCCCCTACCTTCTAATAGGATTGGTAGCAATGTTGGTTATAATCAGTCGGAAGGCACATCTTCTGATCTGATGTTAAAGAATTAGTTGCATGATTTATCCAATATGATTCCATCTTCATCCCCACCTATTGCATGTAAGACATAATACTTCAATAATAGGAAACTATTACTTTAGTTTTGTTGTGCAAAGAAATCAAATTACTGACATGAAATGTAGATGATGATGTCTATCATATAGGATACTGAAACTCTAATTTTTAGTCCAGTTCACGACACTTACACAAAAAATTCATGTTCAATAGTTGAATTCATCTTCTATTATGCAAGTAGGGAATGAACTAGAGCCTTTCATGATGATGCTATTAGGTCTTTTTCTCTCTTTCTATCGAACATTTTTTTTGGGTCTTGTTTTTGATAAAAATCTGGTGGTTCTTTGAAGGATGGTGTTGGATGTTCCATTAGCTGTAGATGTGAAGGGTGTAGAATGTATTTGGTAGAAATGATGGTCACTCTCTTACATTTAACCTTTAATTTGTGTATTTAAAGGGATAAATTAAACAGAGCTAGAGAACTCTATGTTGAAATTCTATGTAATGATTGTAAGGGGTGTATTTATCCTGTTACTATACACATCTAGCTATATTTATATGTGGTTAATCTCATGTTAATACCCAAGCTCATGTTTTCCTACAGAAAGACTGAAAAATAACATATTCATAATTTGTAGTAGTATTAGCTGCAATGGGCTATTTTGTATATACTTCATGAGTGTTGTAGGAGGTTTTTGGCCTCTAAAAGAGTAGATCCTTCTTGAAAAATAAGCACATATATTATAGACAACGGACTTGTGAAGATATAAGAGTCTTCAGTTTACATTTTATTTCTTCTTTTAGGTTGCTAATTGCGCAAGTGAGTTTCATCTAGTAGTAGTGGAAGCTTGAGAATTATGTGGTCTCTTAATCACCAGAGTTCTCTATTTCAAATGATAAGGCATATTTATGTTGCGGGAGAATCAAGACTAGATGGCAAATATTTAGGTAGACTCAGTTTTTGATCCCACTTGTCGATCCTGTGGTGTAGATTAAACCTTAGAGAATCTATGACATCAACTGATGTAAGCAAGATTCTTTAAGATTTAATCCTGACCACAGGGTCTACAGGTGGGGTCAAAGATCGGGTCTAGCTAAGTATTTTCTAGACTATACAAGGGAAACAAAGCAATAGAGAATTTATAGCAGGAAATTAATAGAAGCCCAAGAAATGGAGATGGAATTGGTGATGATGCCATCAGCTTCAACAGTACTAGTAGACGTCAACTTTGATAGTACATCCACTCCTCCATACATCAGCACCCTTTCAAGTCCCGAACGCTTCGGCACTTTCTTCTTCTGCCCCAAGAAGCCCAACCCACGCGTCCACCATGTACGTGGACTTTAATATTTCTAAGAGTCTCTGTTTGCAATTCCATTCAATTGGGAAGAAAAGCCTGGAATTCCCAAATCTCAAGAATCCCTTTTTGATGATCAATAAGTAAGGATATTAATAAACAATGATAAAGATTTTGTTTTTGATTTTAGTGAGCAGTTGGGTTATGATTTATCTGTTGATGAGCTTTTTGATAGGGGAAATCAAGCCTTTGAAGCCACTTCCTCATTTTTTTCAGGTACTTATCATTCAAGCATCACCTTAAATTGATGCAAAGTGTTCATTGCATTTTTTTCATCATGACTTCATGACAAGTTATGACTTATACACTTGATATGTGTACTATTGTACAGAATGAGATGTGTATAATATTTTTTAGAGACAAATTTGGAAGTTGTACTTTTGAAGTCAAGCATCTGGTGTGATAGATAATTGTATTGTGCATGAAGAAAAATATTAGTTCCTAGAACTCAACAACAAACATACTATTTTCTTTTTTTTTTTTAGTAGGATGATATGTTATAGAGATTCATGGAGCCGATTTTGTAATTATGGCATTTTATGAATTTTTTGTGTATCGATAAATTACTAATTTTGTTGAAGTAATTATTTGCATTTGCCCGTATTGAAGAAATATATCGCTATTGTGTTGCAAAAAAAGTGTTGCAAATACATTTACTGCACTCGAATTATGTCAAAAATATGTTGCAAAATATTTGTTGCGTAGTAAAATTGTGTTGCAAATGTGCTGAAAATGTGTACAAAACATTTGCGCGTACTGAAATTGTGTCATAAATGTGCCCCAAATACTTGCGGCACAACTTGAAAAACTACTGCTTTCTTTTGTGACGGCTGCATTGGTACACAAAAGTATTGTGCTGCAATAGTGTCGAAATGTCTTTTGTGTTAGTTTTTTGACTTTTTACGATACATTTGGTGTCACGAATAGATAATTTTGTTGTAGTGGCCTCTTCTTAAGGGGGAAGAGGAGAAACGTGCTTGACCATCTTTTTCTTTTTTCCTTGGATTTTTTTTAATGATAGCCGGCAATAAAGGAAGAGAGGGCGAGTATGTTGGTAGGTTCATGTTTGGGTTAGGTTTGGATGAATGTAGAGGCTTTTAGGGTTTGGTTTGGATGGAGGCAAAGTTTTTTGTAATGAAAATTTTGAGGTACAGACTGAAAAATGAGGATGGATCGGACTATGATGGACCGGTAATGGGCATGGTTCAAAATTGCCTAGGGCAGGACGGGATTTGGAGATGAGAAGGAAGAAGAAAGCATAGGAAAGAGGGATGGAGAGATGGGATCTAGTAAAGGATTAGGTGATGGGATTTAAATGGGAGGGGAATGAAGGAGTAAGGAAGGGAAGAAAAGGGAAGAGGAGATGGCATTTGGCAAGGAAAAGTACAGGTGGTAACGGATTTGCAAGAGGAGGGGAAATAGGGGGTAGGGGTGATGGTGGCAGTGGTGATGGCTAGGGTTTTTTGGTGTGATATGAAATAAATGGTGACTAGACAAATTTGCCCTTGCAGTAGTCACATCGGAGGCACATGCCGTTGATTAATGCCCATCTAACAATCATAATAAACGGAAGGAGCATTGGATGACAAAATTAATAGTTTGGTGACCATATTGGCCACACAAAAAGTTAGTGGACAATTTCAGTAATATGACCCAGTTAAGTGTGTTGTATGACTTTTTGTCCTTGATTTTTTATTGTGTATATACTATCTGTCCTCGTTGGTTGTTTTGTATATTTGTTTTTAAAGTTTTAGGTTTGGTTCTACTGTGTTCTTGTTTGTTGTTGATTGTTATTGGGGTTTAACAATCCACCTATGCCTTGATTATCATTTCAAATGAAATGAATTATAAAGTTAAATGGCTAATAGGGGCTTTTCATTCATAAGGAGACAGTATTTTATAATATCTAAATAACACGAATTTTAAGCGAACGTGTAAAAATGTATTAATGATCAAAAGAATGAGAGCTTTTATAAATAGGGATACTTGGTTAAAATTCTACATAAATAACCAAAAACAAAATTGTGGCTAATACTACAATAAATAAATATTTGTAGTAAAAGTTATTATAGTAATAAGCGAAATTTTCACAGAAATACATTTGTGAATTCTACATAAAAGACGTAATTTCTCTAAAAAATTCACAAAAAAAGAGCAAAATGCATCAATGATCATTAAACTATTGGTTCATCGCAAATAAGGTCACCGAACTAAACTTTTGAAAAAATTGTCACTGAACTACTTTTAAGTATGTTTTTATGATCACTCCATCTATTTTCATCATTAATGGCGATGAAAAGTGATATTTTAAGGGGTAAACTTATCCGATCACTCTCTACATGACTTTACATTCAACATTAATCAAAACGACGTAGTTTAGCAATTAAATAATTTAAAACGACGTTGTTTTGAATAAATATAATTACAATAGTAAATTGGGAGAGGAGCAGAGTAGTGGGAGAAATGGTGTTCAGCTATATCATTAGGTGGGATCAGATCATGAATTTGGGTAGTCAGATCAGGATAAGGATGGTGTGGTCAAATCAAGGTGTGAGTGTTTGGATCTAGAAAGTAAGAGAGTCAAATTTTAGGGGGAGAGTTTTCAGATCTGGGAGGAAAGCGGTGGCAGTAAGGAGATGGGTGACAACAACAACAAGAAACGAGAAGGAGAGGGATGTTTAGCTGGGGAAAAGAAAGGTGGAAAGAGGAAGGAAGAGGGTGACAAGGGCAGCAAGAGAGGGAGAGAGAGAATGACGAGGCTGGGACTAGAAGGGATGACGGGGTGGCCGAAGAGGTGAGGATAGAGGGAGGGGCCGAAGTTAGAACGGGAAGAAAATGGCTATGTTAGGAAAAACGGAGGTAAAAGTGGCAGAACATAGAGGCAGGGGAAATGAATGTCGATGTGAGGCTAGAAGGGGAAGGAAGATGGAGGTAGGAGGGCTAGGAAAGGAGCAGGAGGGATGCCTGACTAGGTTTGGTGGTTAAGGTCTTAGAGTTGTAAATTTAATGAATTAAATAATTAAATTTTGACTCAAGTTTTTTCTCCTTTTCAGTGTTGACCTCTCTTATATGATAATTGGCTTTTGAATATTTTAATTTTAACCTCAAATATTTTAAGAATGTTATTTTATTGTAGTAAAATAATTCTAACCTTAAAAAAATTAATTTTCATTAGTACTAACAGATCAAATAGATGGCATAATCTCAAAAGTTACATTTTTAATAATTTAGGGACTATTTTTGTCATGGGTGTAATGACCTCACATGCAACTAGTCAATACCATGTCTGCATTTTGCTTACCTTTTCTTTTTTTCTGAAAAAAAAAAAAGAGGCAAAGTGAACTTCGGAGTATCTTTTCTTCTCAGTGTGGAAGTCCCCCATTAATGTCCTAGATTTCAAATTTTTTCAAATTTCAGCACTCGACTTTTCCAAAATCTAGCTTTCCTCATGGATATTAATGTCTTCTACTAATTAGAGTCTTTTGTTAATTTTATAGATGCCCGTTTTTCTCTTTCATATTTAAATCTCCTTCATATTCTATTCCCTAGTCGGCCACTATCTATCTTAAAAATTAATTTAACCATTTCTAGTTTTGTTGTTAAATAATCCTCTTTGTTTTCTCTTTTTCCTTTGTCTTTGTTCTACACTGCATCTTGTTAACTGTTGTCTACCAATTTAGGGCCTTTGCAGAACTGTTTGCGTTTCTTTTCTGTAATTGCAGGTTTTGTAATACAACTTATCTAGCTGTCTATTCTATTGGTATCCCTTTTAAGATGGTCGAAGATCTAGAGAAGTTCATGAGCAGATTCTCAGACTTTCTAAGAAGGAGCTTGAAGGAGCAGATCTGGAAAAGGAAGTTATTCAAAAAGATGTGGCTGACTATAAGAAAAGCTTGATCAAAAAGCTAATCGGAGAGATGCAAATTAATTTTGCTGGCATCAAGAGTTTTGCTAACCAAGTTTGAGGTTCTCCTAAAAATCTGAAATTTACTAAACTTGGGTCAAATCTTTATCAGTTTGGTTTTGATAATGAGAATGATTTGAATAGGGTTTTAGGTGGTAGGCCTTGGTTAATAGATAATCAATTGTTAATCTTGTTTAAATGGGAAGCTAACTTTGAATCAAAACCCTACCTTTATCAATACTCTCAATTTTGGGTTCAAATCCGGAATTTGCCTCTGCACTGGATTGCTAAGGAAACAGGTCTTAAGATTGGGAAGAAATTCAAAGTTGATTTTCTCTCAAGATGGAGGTAAAGAGGGAAAACATATTAAAATGTTGGTCGAAGTTGATGTTACGAAACTGTTGTTGAGAAGTTCCTTAGTTAGGCAGGAAGGGGAACAAAAATGGGTCAATTTTAGGTATGAAAAATTACCATATTTCTATTTCCATTGTAATATAATAAGTCATACCTTGAAAACTGTCTCTAATAGAAAAATGTGGATGATTCCTCTGAGACTCAATTTGGTAACTGGCTGAAGGCTAGAGCTAACAAGGTCCTCAATGTGGGATCCAAGAAAGACTCGAACAATTTGGATTCTAATGTGATTCACCAAACTTCTGCGAGAAAAAGCTCTTCTACAGTTTTGGAGCAAAACAAGGACTTCAATCTTCATGAAGAGGGGAATAGGTGGGACCCAGTCACATCAACTATTCAGACATCAAGAGAAGAAGTAATGGAAAGGCCTACCTCAATCCCAAGAGAAGATGATGCAAAGTTAATAGGAGAACAGCCTAGTTGGAATGGACTACCCAAGGAGATAAAAACTGGTGATTTAGTAACGTCCCAAGAGAACACATTGCCTATTCTTCCAGTTCAGCAGGTGATTGAAATTTCTATACTGTTAGAATCAAGCCAAATTCAATAAGATGGAGAAAAAACCCATTAGCTCCACAAATTGTAACAAAACTAACAAGGGGTCAACTAATATAAATGAGCTCAAAAAGAAAGTAAACTCAGAACTCCTAGAATTTTACCTTTATCTATAAGAAGACCTATTGCTGTAATTTCTAATAAGCTGATGATTGAGGATAAGATGATGAAAAAGAAATGGGGTCACATTGAAGAAGGAATTGAAATAGAGGTTGATACTTCTGAGTGGATGAAGACAAGTAAAGTGACAACAATTGAAATTGAGACGGCTATTAGTAATGGATGGGGGGAAAAGACCAACCCATTTGGGCCTGAAATTCCCAATAAGAGTTATGGTGTGGAATTGTCAAGGTTTGAAGGGGCCTTTGACAATTCGCCAACTTAAGGAGAATATTTCTCTACACTCCCTAGACATTATCTTTCTTAGTGAGACAAAAAACAAAAAACCTTTTTTTGGATAAGTTAGAAAGAAAGCTAATTTTGAGAATTTGTTTGTGGTTGCTGCATTTAGGAAGGCTGGTGGCTTGGCTCTGTTTTGGAACAATAAGGTGAATATCAAAGAAATCCTCTCTACTTCCTTTGTCATTGGAATCAACATTATGGAGAAGGAAAAAGGTTTTAGTTGGTGATTTGTGGGAATCACTATGCCAATTCAGACCAGAAAGTGAGAAAACAACAGTGGAAAGTCATCCAGAATAGGAATGTACTCTGGGAAATAAATGGATCATAGCTGGTGACTTCAATGATATCAAAAATGGTGATGAAAAGTTGGGTAGAAGAGAGAGAGATGACAACTCCTATCAAGACTTCAATGACTTCATCTTATCTAATGAATTGGTAGAACTAGCTTTTGATGGACATCCCTAGACTTGGGTTAATGAGTGGGAAGGAGATAGATTAATTAGACAAAGACTAGATAGATGCTTAAGCAGTTTCCAATGGTCGCAATGTTTTCAGTTTGCTAGATGTACCCATATTGATAATCAAGCTTCAGAGCATCACATCCTTTTATTAAATACTGATGTAGAAGCAGCTAAGAGAAAAAAAAAAAAGGTTCCATTTTGATAAAAGATGGGTGAAGCATCCAGAAGTTGAGGGAATAATTGACAATGCCTGGAAGGCAGAAATTAGAAGGTCTAGGTTCTGATTGAAGTTACTCATCAAATGAAGTCCTGTAGAATAGCTTTGCTGAACTGGAACAGGAAATCCTACAGAAATGCAGAAGTTAGAATCAATTTATTGAAAGATAAGCTGATAAACCTTGAAGATTCTGACTCATCAAACAAGAAAAATGAGAGAGCCTACATGAAATCCCAAGTAAGTAAAGCCTATCAAGATGAACAATTTTGAAGCCAAAAAGCTAGGGTTAATTGGCTGAAAATGGTGACAAAAACACTTCCTATTTCCATGCAAGTAATCCTATCCAGAAAAAGGGTGAATACTATTAACAGCTTGCATAGATTGGATGGATCTTGGTATCAGAATGAGTAGGAGATTCAAGATGAGTTAGTTGAGTATTATGTGAAGCTTTTTACCTCCAATATCTCCTGTCAAATAAACCAAGTCTTGGAGGGGTTACCAACAAAAATAGACAGTTAGATGAATGAAGTTATCACAAAGCCTTTCAATGAAGAAGAGATTAAAGCAGTCTGTCTTCTCGATAGACCCTAACAAAACACCTGGTCCTGATGGTATGTCTGCTTTTTTTTTTTTCAAAATTATTGTCATATCAAAAAAGACATTATTGATAGTATTTGCAGTTTCTTTCATTTAGGTTTCATACTTAAATCCATTAATAAAACTATTATTAGTCTAATCCCTAAAGTTCAGTCTCCCACCAATCTTTCATAGTATAGACTCATTGTATTATGTAATGTTTTGTACAAAATTGTTTCCAAGCTTCTACGTAATCCTTACCCACATCATTGCATTAGTGATAAACAATTTGCATTCATTCTTGGTAGACAAATTCTTGATAATGTTATATTAGCCCATGAATGCATACATTTTTTGAAAAGCAAAAGGAGAGGCAAACAGAGCTTTTTAGCTTTAAAATTGGACATAGCTAAAGGTATGACAGGTTCGAGTGGCCTTTTCTGTGTGCTATTCTCAAAAAGCTTGATTTCTATGATAAATGGGTTAATTGGGTTTTTGCTAATTGTGTGTCTTCAGTTTCCTACTCTTTCATTTTTTAATGGTAACAAAGTTGGATTTCTTAAACCTTCAAGGGGGATCAAACAGGGTAATCCCGTCTCCCTATCTCTTTGTTCTTTGTGCAGAAGACTTTTCCAACCTTCTCAATCTAGCTTGCATTAATGGTGAACTAACGAGACTGAGAATCTGCAAAAGTGCTCCCCCTATTTCCCATCTTTTTTATGCAGACGACTCCATTATCTTCTATAAAGATACCGGTGACAAGGTTCTTAGAGTGAAGAAGATTCTACATGTCTCTGAGTTAGCATCCGGTCAGCTAGTCAATTTAGAGAAATCTTCTGTCCTGTTTAGCAGAAATACAAAAATAGAAGAACAAAGCAAAATTTGCACAATCTTGGCAAGTGTTCAGAATGTGTCCCAGGGTAAATATTTGGGCTCCCTATGTTAACAATTAGATCCAAAATGCAGGTTTTTAGGGTCATCAAGCATAGAGTGGTCAACAAGATCAAGAACTACAAAAATAAAATTCTTAGTTTAGTAGGGAAAGAAGTGCTTTTAAAAGTTGTTGCACTGGCCATGCCTGTATATACCATGTCCTGTTTCAAGCTACGTTATATGGACTCTCCTCTCACCTCCAGAGTATCCGTGTCCTGCCGTGTCGATATGAGTGTGGTTGTGGGATTCGTATCCGTATGGTCAACTTTCAATTGGTTATTTTGACTTTTTAACCAAGCCAAAAATTATATTGACTTTAACACGATTGTAACTTCATCACATGAAATAACTGATAATATAGGGAGAAGATTAAATATGAGGGAGAAACATATGAGAATTATTTATCAAATCACTAATCTTGTTACAGTTATATCCTTCTAATGTCTTTTTTTCTCAGTGCACCACTATTCTTTAATAATACTCAAAAACATATTTATTTTTTGAAAAATGAGTTATAAAATAATGTTTAGTTGCTTTATGTTATCAAATTGCATTACTACTATATTAACTACACTGATCATATACAAGTATACAAGACGCATCCCTGTCTAGTGTCTCACTCTTTTAGGGTGTTCCCGTATTCTCAATTTATGAAATTAACGAATCCGACATATAGACATGTACTTATATCCGATACCCGTATCCGAATCCGCATAACTTAGGTTTCAAGTTGTCATCCAGTCTTTGCAAGGAAATCAACAGTATTCTAGCTCAATACTAGTGGAGTTCTAATGAAGACGACAAGAAAATGCACTGAGTTAAGGGTCTGTTTGGTACAATATTTTCACTAAGGAAAATATTTCTACTACAAACATTTTCCAGGAAAATAATTATTTTTTTATTATTTTCCCATGTTTGGTTACGTTATTACAATTTTTTCCCTGAAAAGTCTTGTTTAAAAAATAAAAGACAATAATTCAGAATAGGGAAAATCGCCAAAATAGTCCCTCAACTTTTACACTTTAGTCAGAATAGTCCCTCAACTTTTTTTTTAGGCAGAATAGTCCTTTAACTTTTATTTTTTTAGCCAAAAAAGTCCTTCTATGGTGTAGTCACCATACTTTTTATTTTTTATTTTTTATAAATTTCACATGAAAGGACTATCTTGGCTAAAAAATAAAAGTTGGAGGACCATTCTGGCTACAAAAAAAGTTGAGGGATTATTTTGGCTAAAGTAAAAAAGTTGAAGGACTATTTTTCATCGATATTCCCTTCAGAATAAGCCTCAGACAGCTAAGATCTAACCACTCTTTTTACTAATTAGAGTGTGCCGGAAAAGTCCTCCAACTTCCCCCACACACTATCGCCGGCACCGGTGGTGATGGCATCTTCAATTTCGTTAGAAATTAAAAAACCTCAGAAGCAACAGCATTACACTCTCAAGCAAACATAAAACAAATTCAAAGAATTGTTAAAGAAACATGCCAAAAGCAATGGTTTCCTCCATAGATCTTTCTCAATTTTGTCATTTTGTGTCTCCAGTGCTATTGGGTGGTGGAGATTTGTGTCTGAAATACTGCATGAGAGGAAAGTCATCGGTAAGATGTTGGGTTTGCTAAAGATGTTTATCTCTTTACATGTTGAAGAACAGCAACAACAATTGATATTTCTTGAGCAAGTCTCTGTTGAATTCGCCGGCATCGGACCTTGTGGATATGATTTTAAAATTTTGTTGTTTTTATTTGATAGCAGATAGAAGTAGTAAGGACGCGTGACTATAGGAAAATAACTTTAGTAAGTTGTTTAAGGAAGTTGTTTTACATTTTATTGGGAAAAATGATTTACGGAGCAAATATTTTCCTTGGCTTTAGTACCGCCAAACATGGGAAGTTAGAAAATATTTTCCTGAAAATATGCAAACAAACACACCCTAAATGGAAAAAGTTAACAGAGGCAAAGAACAAAGGTGGATTGGGCTTCAGGGATATCAAGTTGCCTAATGATGCACTAATGTTCAAACACATTTGGAGATTTCTTACCGATCCAAATCTGTTAGTCTCTAAGGTTTTGAAAGCCAAGCATTTTCAAAACTCCTCTTTACCAGATTACTGCTCCCACTCCTAAAGGAGCTTCTTGGTTTTGGGAAATGGTGGCCAATGTTAGAAGTAAATTCCTATCTGGTCTTCGAAAAAGAATTAGAGATGGATCAACTGTCAACATCTGGGAATATAGGTGGATTCCTGATACTGAGGATGTAAAGCTTATCACCAACAAACTTGAGGAATGCTCTCTTCAGACTGTGGATCAACTTATTCAAAATAATAGTTGGAAGAAAGAACTACTCCAATCAGTCTTTTGTTCTACTGATTTTCTAAAATTTTAAAAATTCCAGTTTCTTGAACCAGAAAGCAAGACAAATGGTACTGGGCATTTTCAGCTAATGGACACAATTCTATGGAGTCTGGGTATAATTTTCTGAAGAAATTGGAAGAGAAGCTAATTACAAGACCAGATTTTGAGAGAGTCGAGCAGAATGAACGCACAGAAGGACATTTGGAATTTCATTTGGAAGCTTAATATCAAACATAAAATTAAACACTTCATCTAGGGAAGTGCTTATATTGCAGTCTTCCCACCAAAGTAAACATCTTTAAAAGAACCAGGATGGGATCTCCTAATTCCAACAGATATGTTGGCCAGGAAGAAACAGCAGAACATATCCTCTTTTTTTGTGATCATGCCAGGAAAGTGCGGAATAAGGCCCCTATGCAATAGGATGGATTAACTGATTTCAGAGGTGATTTTGGAAGCGGTGGTAGCTAGTGAAATAGGCTTGTGATACAAGAGGAGACGATTCTGGAGCCATTATAATAGCCAATATTTTGTGGCAGATTTGGAAACATAGAAATAAGGAAGTGTTTGAAGGCCAGAGCTGCTCTTTTGGGGAAACCTTAGGTGAGGCAATGGAGGAATGGTGGGAATTTTAGTTTATACAGTATTTGGCCCAAGATAATAGTGCCACAAAAACATCTTCACTCAATCAAGCATTTGATAGAGGGATTTTAGCTAATGAGAGGTTCAACTTTTGTTGTGCAATCTCTAATAGATCTATGTAAGTAATAGAACTAGATTGGGTTTAATTTGCACTAATGGTGAAGGTAAACTCAGAAGAATTTAGGCTAGTAGACAAGATAGAGTTTGGAATGCTATGATGCTCGAAGCTGAAGCTATCGAGTCTACTTTTTTCAATGCAGAAGAGGCAGGCTGGGATTATGTACGAATTCTCTCTTCTAACAAGGCAATTGTTAATAAACTCAGTCGTAAGGATTGTGCTGATGTTGTTTTAGCTAATATCTTAAAGAATATTTTAAATATAAGTGATTTGTTTTCTAGGTACTATTTTTCGTCGATTCCCAAAGGTGAGAATACCATGGCTACTAAGTAGCCAATTTTATAACTAGTTTGAATGATTTTGTGACTTGGGAAGACAGCTTTCCTTTAGATTGACAAATTCTTTAGTGGTATTTTAATAAAATTATAACAAAGATATCATTGGATGTGTTAACAATTTATTTTTGACTTAATATAAATTCTATATATAACACCTATAATGGGTACGTACTATGGCTCGTTAGATTTGACATTTTTGAAAAAATCCAAGATTTCAATATCAAGATAATGTTACAAACAGCAAAATTCATATTTAGATCTCTATCTCTAAGAAAACTTTTTCATCCTAATCTTCAGCAAGACATTTTAAGCCTTCACACCGATTCTTCAAACTTTCTGTGGTTGACGACTAGACCTAGAATTTCTGCAAGATTTTCATCCAGATTTTTTGTGTCATTTTGTCCTCCAAATCTTGCCCTATTCTCTTCATTACACGATTCAAGAAAATCCTAGATTTCTCTTCCTTAATAGACAGGAAGAGAGGATTCTCTGATTTCTGTCTCATATTTGTTTCTCGATTCATCATTACCTTCTTTATTTCTTATTCTTTTTATATCTCTAATGATTTTTCCATTTTCGTTTAATTTTTCCCCTTTCGTATTTTTTTTTTTTTGAAAGATGATGGTCTCAAATTTTTAAGCTCTTGGTTAATAAGTAAGAAAGGGGCATACGAGTTCTTATTGTCTTTTTTCTCTGTCTCAACTCCATTTCTAATTTCTTTTTAAACTATGTGATAGTCCCTAAAAACTAAAAAAGTTTGACTTAATCTCTTCTTACATCCAGTTGCAGTGAGAATTGCCAGCCCTATAGTTGAAGAAAAAAAGGTAATCCCCTCTAGTCAAAGTGAGAGTTTCAAGCTATAAAAAAGGCTGCTTTGTTCCCTCAACCCCATAAAAAGCCCAACATCTGGAACTGATTACCCTATTTCTCAAATTGAATAGCTGGGAATTGGAACTGCTTTTGCCTCTTTTATATGAGATTTCTTTCACTCGCTTTATCACTGGCCTTAGTCCTTCTTTTATACCTTTCACTTCTTACGCTTCTTATATCTATTGATAAAATCCTCCTATTTAATCATATAGAAAGAAAAAAAAAAAAGATTCCGATATTGCTATAAACTTAAGAGGATAAGCGGCAAATCGGAGTGGATTATTAAATGGGGAAGCTTGAAAAGAGAAGAAGAAGAAAGAAGAAGATTCCATGCATCAAGATAAATACAGACGGGAAGGGTAAGGGGATATTTGTAACACCATTACTGTAGCAGATCTCTTTTCTAGCTCGAGCTAAAAGGACCATTTTTAAGCGTTTAAACACGGGTCTAACAAGAAAACTTTTGGGCCACCTAACAAGGCAAGAGGTGCTTTCGCCTACTATGTATGACGTAAATAGCACTAACTTGACTTTAGGGGGCAAGTTGGCCAGGCCTCTGAAGGTTACCTAGTTTGCTTCATCGCAATGATCCTTCGACATTCTCTTCTATCGGCTCAAAAAGAAAATGAGACTCAAACCCTCTCCGCCTATACCTGCTTCTATCGCCTTGGCTTTTGCTTTGCTACGGCTTGGCTCGATCTATGCGCCTTGGTACACGTCCGCCCTACAACACTAAAAAAAGAAAAAAATCTATCGATCCTCCATCTCTGCCATCGCTACGCCCCTGTCGCTCGAGCAACTCCCTTCCTCTCAAATTCCTGGCCAACATATGAAGCCTAAGAGTGAGTGGACGTAGTAAAGTGATGGCTGTAAGACGTTTGTTGTGATTCATCTAGCTAGCTAAGCTTATAATTCCCCGAACCTCTGGGCTCCATTCCATTACCGAAAAAGTGCTAATTTCAGTGTGTGTTCCGCGATTGGTTTTTCTCTTTTTTTTGTGCATTTTTCTTTTTCCCATGCTTTCTCGATCCGATTCTTGTCAATCTTTTTCTTTTTTTCCTTCGGGATTCTATAAAGCAGACTTTCTTCAACCAAAAGGAAAGGAAATCTCCAAGCAAGACGGAGAGAGGTACGATTAAATTTCATTTCACTCCTACACCAAACTCAGAAGAGTGACTTGTTTAAGAAGTTTACTAGTAATTAAAGTAGGAGAATTCTACAATTTAAAAAAAAAAAATTTATTGTTTAGATTTTAAAAATTTATACAATATAAAATTTTTTAAAAAAAAATAATATTATATTATATAAATATTTAAAATATAAGAAAATGAAATTTTTTACAATGAATCGTAGAAATTCCTCATTGTATATAGTTCTCTTATACAAAATATGTTTGCTGACTTTTTTGCACAGTTCCGGGGGGTGGGGTTAGGAAAAACAAATATCGGTACCTTTCTTAGTTCTGACTTTTGAGATATAAAATCCCTGATTTTTGTAACAGGAGATTAGATCCTTGATACCTTTAGATTTCAAGAAATTAGATTCCTGTCTCTTATACACATCTTATTAGCTTAATTTCCTCCCCAGTTCTAACTTCTTCTTTTTCCTTTTTTCTTTTTTTTTTTCTAGGAGAAAAAGCTGATGATCTGGTTGAATAATGTTCCAGTTATCTTAACTTTCTTCCACTTTGCTCAAATGTCCTAATAACATCTAATTTCATCTTACTCTTCCTTAACATATTATATATATGTATGTATTTAATTTGGTCAAATATGCGAACGTTAAGTTGAATTTCTCAAAACGATAAGTTAATTTGGTCAAATATGCGACCGTTAAGTGCTTTTTTATTTTACTTTTTGTCTTTTTAGTGGTGACCTTTCTTACACACATAAAAGAAACTGGATATCTCAACTTTCAAGTGGGACTTTTTTTTTTAGTATCTTTGCCCCTAATTATTATTATAATTTGTAAAGTGGCACGACTTAATCATGAAATTTTTTCAATTTTGTTCCAGTCAAGTAGAGAGTTCGATCTTTTAAGGGGAGTTCCTTTACTTCGATTCTTTTCCCCCCTTTTTTTGGTGTGTGTGACTTTCATTATTTTGAAACTATATCAGTTAATTGTTTACATGTAATTACTCATTTATTCTCATTATTACAAGTTGACTTAAACTGTGATTGTTCAATCATTGTTTGAATTGATTCTTAGTAAATTGTTTTATGATCTAACTTTTATGCATTCTCATTGATGTATGTTGCATGAAGAAAACTAACAAGATGTGAAGCAACATACATGAAATATGAGTATAAAATTCTGAACACAAATCAATTGGTTATGAGGTATTTCTAATTCATTTTTTATACAATAACCAGTTGATTATAGTATTGATCTTTCTTGAATTACAGGAATCCAGGTGTTATGAACTGTTAAAGTTTGTCTCATATTGTATGGGTGCATCATCTTTGTCTGTGTTACTGCATACTGTGATCTCTAAAATGTAATTATCCATTGGCTTATTTGTGGATAATAAAGAGAATATATTAGATTGATTCTTAATAGATACTCTCCTCTCTTCATTCACGAATTCTTGTTCAACTTCTCCACTCCTTACTAATTCTCTCTTCTTGCATTTCCTCCTTGCATCCAACATATAACAAATTCCTCCTTTTTCTCTATTCCAATTAATTGGCTATGATAGCTTTTTTTTACAGCAACTTTGGATTGGGTATGATGGTATAGTAGCCCGTATCTTGGTAGACCAACCCTGGATGTCCCAGAGATGAAAAAACTTCCTTGGTTTCTATCTTTCTCATGCATGCAATTGGGTTGCACCCATCGTAGTGCTTCTTCCACTTTACCCTTTATGGAATTAATGATCTCAACCATTTACTATCCCCTTTTCCTGTTTCATGAGACTAAATTATTTCTTTTGATTTCTTCTTACTGTTTCAACTTATTTTTTAAATTTCTTTTTTCTATTTTTGGTTTTGGTTTTTTTTTATTCCCCTTCTATTTTTGGCTTTGCCTAGGGTATTCTTCCCCCTTTAGTTTGCTGTTTTTCTACAGTTTATGAATGCTATTTGCCTTTTGATTCTTAAATTCTACTATCAAAACTTTCATAGCATTCATATATGTAAGAATTTCGTCCGTCTCTTGAGACTAGATTCATTTTAGGTTATTTTGATGTGTTTTTGCTGTGTAAGTGCTAAATTGAAGTAAAATTTTCAAAAATTTTGTGACTGTCTCAGATACATCCTAATTTTTGATAAAATAACCATAGAGAGTCTGTGGATTTGTGGGGGGTAGGGGCAATATTGTCTTTTTACGTCAAAGTGTTGTTTTCTAATTTTTTAAGATTCTTAAACTCAATTTCATGTTTTAAACATTTTGATAAATTTTGATAACTTTTAAAATCCGTTGAAGACAATTTTGAAAGTTAAAATATTTTCGGTCCGACCACGCATTTTTCAATGATAGACTGTTGTTTTAGTCGAAATGAAATTTTTGCGATGTTTATATATTTGTGTCAATTATCATAAAATATTTTTACATACTTATATTTTTATCGTTTTATAAAAAATTAGGTGAATTATATTGTCACATACAAGTCGAAGTCGAACCTTTGGTGTATGATTTTGTCAAAATTTTTTTATCGAAAATGTGCAAAAAAGCAAACGTTAAATCAAATATTTTTTCTATACGGAAAGACGTTATTTTATTTTTATTATTATTATTATTACTAGTACTATTATTAGACAGGCTACTAGACTACTACTACTAATAGAGTAGTACTACTTTTCCCAGCACCCCCGAACCCAATTCCCTCGGCAAGACCCCAAACCCCAATCACCTTTTTTCCTCTCAACCCATTCACTCATCAACCCAACGCCCCCAAGCCCCCAATTCATCCTTGGCTCCGAAGTACCCCCTTTCCCTTTGATTTTTTTTTTCTTTCTCTTCTTTCTTTTCATTTCCTACTACCATTACTTAATTACTTTCTTTCTTATTACTACTACCACATGCACACACTAAAGCACACACAAACGCAAAACAAACACTTCACATACTTTAAAAAAAAAAAAAAACTAAAATAAAATTTGTTGGAGAATGGGAGTTTCAAGTTTGGATTTAAGATTAGTCATCACCTTGGATTTCATTTTTTGTACGAGGGAAGTGTGATTAAGTGTTTTATTATTGTACTATTTTGTTATTTTTATAAATTTTTGCTTTGACATTGAATATGCATCTTTATTGTTGTCTTCGATGAATTTTTTTTATAGTATTTTTATGAAATATATTTTTTGAGGAATATAACGTTTCAAGACGATTTTTCTTCGACATTATCGGAGCAACAAGGCATGCTTTTAACGACTAAAATTACCATCAGATTTCAACTTCACACAGTGTTTCTGTTTTTTGGTGGATATTTGGTGAAATGGATCTTTTAATGGTGGCTTAATTCTTCAATAAATTTATTTACCTTTGTTTGATTTTTATTTGTTGGTTATTAAATATGAATTTTACTAGTTATTAGAATCATTTTGGTATAATTTTTTGTTGGATTTGGTTGAGAATTGAGAGAGCTAAAAAATAAAATGGACCAAAAATCGTCACTGCTGGGATGAGGAAGAAGGAAATTTCATTGTTTTGCACTTTAACCCTCCAAACTTTCTTTCATTTTTAATTTGACTCAAAATATCTCATTTGGTCGAATTGGACCTATTTAATTAATGTCCATGTTTGGTTTTATTTTACTTTGTGTGGGCTTGTTTTGTGTTTTAGTTTGTTTAGAATATTTTGTTTGGCTTGATTTGTTAAAAGAGACTAGGTGACATGACGGGCGGTGAAATGATAGATATAAATGCTCATTAAATTTACAATGCAAAACAAGAGCTTTCCATAAAAATCTCAATTTTGTTCACTGCAAGTTGTGGAACTTATTTCAATCTCACTTATTGATCAATTTTCTTACTCTAGCCATACATGGATGTGAATAATCTCAATCTAAAATTCCTAGTAAGCATAAGAAGACAAAACTCTCCACACAATGAACAAATTAATACTACTCGTTAAAATTATGCAAACATAATAAAACAGCCAGTATGGACAAAATTCACCTACAAGTGAACATAATAAAACACAAATTCATCTACAAGTTAAAATCTTAAAGTAACTAATTTATACAATGGAGGAGTTAGACGCATTTGTTATAAAAATCAAAACTGAAAAGCAATCTATCCCATTGCTTTGTACCAACTCAAGTATAAACCTGTGACAATGTACTGAAAATTAGTTCCTTTTGAATATCGTAGTATATGCACAAAGCTCCGCAAAATTTGCAGCTTTGGAGCAAAGAAAATAAATGCAGATTTCAGTGTTATGTAATTAATCATTCAGTTAAAGTTCAAACCTTGAGAAGATGGAGAAGTAGTGAAATAATAATTAATTTTTCCATCTAATCTGTAGACTTAACGAAACCAAACCAATTTTACTAATCTTCCAGCACCAAGTTGGATATAACCATTAGAAAATGCATAGGACCTGTCAATTAAGATCTATCCTTGCTAAATGGCAAAACCTTTACTTATTTATTTTTTAATTCTAGCAATCTTCGATTACTTAGTGTACTATATTTTCTATGCCAAAAATTTCCAAATCAAAATTTTTTCTTACACATACATTCAAATTCTTTAGTAGTTTTGTGCAAAATTTTAAAGAATTTTCAAGAACCATATGACTACTTAGGCTAACAAAAGCATCAAATGTAGTCTTCTTTTAAAGTTTTTCTCTAGCAAATTCGTAAGCTTGATACTTACCCAAAAAAAATTTGAAGCTTGAAGGACCTAGTAACCAGGCTATCACTACGTGTAAAAGTACCTACAATTGAGGCAGCAAACAATATGGCAAAAGAATTATCATCACACTAATGGAACAGTAAAAGGATTAGTTCATTTAGGAAGAGGTATATGAAACTCAAATATGTTGACACGCCATTTTTATTCCAACCACACCACTTGGATACAAAAATTATAAAATTAATAACTCAACTGTTCAAACAAAAACCAATAATTCAACATCATTTCCAAGTGAATTGTTATGAAAATATATCTAACAAACCCACAGAGTTAACACAAAGCATTGTAATAAAGATATAAATCAACCTTCAAAAATGGAGAAATTATATCTTTACATCTAAACCACATTCTAAGAAAAAAGCAAACAAATACCATTTTAGTTAATTACAACAAAATGGAAGAAATTACTACAAATCTAAAACTGCATTAAGGACACAGAAGCAAAAAACTTTCCAACTTTTTATAAGTTTTAACTTGAACTCAAAAAAATACTCTTTTTTTTTTTCCCAAAAGCATAACACGCATAGAAAATATCCACATTTCAGCAAAATAGATCTACAAGCAAAAACCTCATGTTCTAATAAAACAACATAGAGAAAGAAAAAAAGATACCTATTTTTATTGTTAGGAACTTGAACTATTTTTTGTGAAGATCTCTTATGTTGCATCTTTCCCTGCAATGACGATATATATACATATATATAAAAAAATAAATGAATTATACTAAACAGAGAGAAATTTTGGGTTAAGGGGTAACCTGGATGCAAGTTAGTATAAAGGTTCGAGTTGCAATCTATGACATCAGCATATCATCAATGATGTCCCTTGCAAAGAGCATTTACCATTTAAAGACCCATTGTGTGCTAGAAGGGGTTCTTTGCAGTTGGTATGCAACACCAACAAAAACAAACTCTCTTAGATGCTTGGTTAGCACAGGGGTTCTTTGGGTGGAAGGACATGGCGGTGGGGGCTACCAGGTGCTAAGTAGAGACTGGCTGCTTAGCTAAGAGAGTGCTGGCAGTGGGTGGCTGTTAGGAAAAACAGGCATGAGGGTGCTTGTTACAGGGGTCCTTGGGGTGCAAGGACATGACAGTGGGTAGGCTGCCAGGTACTAAGTAAAGGCGAGCTACTTAGCTAAGAGAGTGCTGGCAGTGGGTAGCTGCTAGGCAGAAACGGGCATGAGGATGATTGTTGGCACAGTTGGGAACGTAGCAAACAAACATTACGAGACTTGAGCAAAATCAGTCGGACATGGGGTCTTGTTGTTTGTGGGAGCCAAAACACAATGGGGGAGTGTGCTACTGTTGCTATGTTGGTCTTGGTTTCGAGAAAAACCAAGGCAAGTCTTTTGTGGGGACAAAGGGCGGGCATTGTGTATGGTACCTTGGCTGTGTGGTGGCCAAAACGACAAGGTTGGGAAAATGGAGGCAAGCCCTGTTGATTTCTTACTGAAGCCCGGAGACTAGGGCTGTAAACAAACCGAGAGCTCGAGTCGAGCCTGCTCGAGCTCGAAACTCTTGACGAGCCGATCTCGAGCATATGTATAATATGCTCGAGTGCTCGTCGAGCTTTTTGAGCATTATATAATCTTTTTTTTAATTTTTTTATTATATGTAAAACCCTGTCTGTTATCCCTAGCGGTTTTTAAAAAATTACATATTTTACCTACGAAAAAGTCGAACTACTCGAGTTCGATCTCGAATTCGAGCTCGTTTTACTTATTTTCGAGCGAGCTCGAACTATGTCAAATTTTTCGAACTCGAGCTCGAGCTCAAATTTTGAAGCCCATTCGAGCTCAGCTCGAGTTCGAGTAGCAGAAAAAATGCATTTCGAGTTCGAGTTCGAGTAGGGCACTATTCATGCTCAATTCGGCTCGTTTACACCCCTACCGGAGGTATATCCCATGGGGTCTTTATTGTACAACGGGCATTTCTTATGGTGGAACGTAAAGTGGTAAAATACTTCTGTCATTGTTTAAATTATTCAAGTTTCTATTTTACTTGTTTAATTTTATGACACGGGGGTATCAAGTGACTGATGTTGTTGTTAAATAGTTGGTAGAGTATGTTGTATATTTCATTTTGTTGCCCATGTACATTGTCTGTGTAATAAGACAGGTTGGCTGGACAATGTGACAAACTTGATGTGGGATTCAAGCTTCAGGCAACAAATGCAACTTAGATGAAGCCTAAGACAAAAAAAGAGGCTTGCAGTCACAAAGTTGGCCGAATAAACGAGACCTGTCTACTGATACTATCCTAAAAGCTGTCTGGAGCTGCACAGTGGCGAGACTGATGCAAACTTCAGCAACGGATGTGTTCCATTCGAGTGGCAATTATGTGCAATTGCTGGAGGGCTGGCAGTTGGCATTGATGAGGGTATCAATCTCTTCAAGTGGGAGAGGTTTGTTAGCCCCTTTGGCATGGTTTCAAGCATCGGCAAGGCTGCGTGCAGGCTTGGCCCCAAACAGCTTGCACGTCGGCTAGGCAGACTGCCTATCGGCATAAACAGTGTGCGAGATTGACAAACGGGGGTGGGCCGACTTGAGCCTTTTGCGTGCTAAATGTTCCTAAACAATGCCTTGGTGTCTTGGAAGTCCTTAGGGAAGATTTGGCATCAATTTGAGCAGCTTGGATGGGGTCTCGAGTGGCCCGAATGGCTCTACTGATTTTCAATAAATTGGTGTCAACTGCTATCATTTGGAAATCTTTTTCCCAAATCTTATATAGGGAAGACATGCTCACTCCACTTCCTGGGTGACCGGTGGGCTAGGCCACCAGGCAGGCTGGGCGACCAGTTGGCATTGCTGGAAACCTTCCCCCATGTCCTATGAGTGATAGGCATGGTCGTGTTCGTGGATTCGGGACGGATGTTGGCAAACGTTGGCTTTGGGAAGCCCACGGGCACGAATGAGTTGGGAAACGTTGGCAGTGTTGCACGGGTGGCACGTGCATGGATCGTTTGTTGGCTGAGCGTGGCATATTGAGTCATTTGGCTTTGGCTGGCTGCGTTGGCATCTTGGGAAGGTCTGTACTAGGCATGGATCGTGTGCTGGAGGCTAGAAATCCGCTGAGCAATCCCCGGGTGGTTACCCGGGCGGTTACCAGGCAGCCCCAAAACATGGGGCTGACTGGGTGAACAACTAGGCTGCCACAATGTCCCACTACCCATGCCCCTTGTTAGTGCTGTAAGTGGCCAACAGTTGGGTTTTGTCAACCGTCTCCTATCCCCCTTATAAATAGCCGGTAGTCAGCAACCAAGGCAAAAAGGGTGAGAGAACGGTACAGAAACGTTAAAGAACATTAGAGAGAGACCTTGGCTTTGTGCTGCACACCGAGTGTTTGAGAAAAGTCCTGTTGTATGCTTCCTGTGTGGAAGTGATACAAAGGTTGGACGTTTTGACAGTAATTGCTTGTGTGTTTTGTTTTTCTTTCGTTTTCATTGTTGCCTATTGTGCTGTGTGTGATCCTAAACGAGTTGGCTGATAAGCGTGTGTGCTAGGCCATCACAAATCCATTTGCTTGAGTTCCGTTGCGCGTTTGTAGCACGGTTTTGTGACAATAGGTATAACATAATATATTAAACTCATTATAAAAAATTGAAATATTAATTTGTTCTTTTGTTTTACTTTAAAATGCATTGAATATTCATGAAAATATCATTTATCTTATTCTAAAATACACGAAATGCTAATAAAATAAATTATTTCTTCCTTAACTTATTACGAAATTATGTATTTATTAATTATAAGAGTAGAAAAATTATTTATATTTCAGCTAAGAACAAAAAAAAATCATATTTTTTAACTATTATATTTAAAAAAAAAGTTAAAAAATAGAATATTTTTAGAGAGAGTAGTCAAGATAAGAGGGGTACTTGAGGAAGACTGAAAAAGACTTGGTGGTTAATGATAGAGCACAATGGCGTAGTAGGATTTATACAGCCGACCCTACTTAGTGGGATTAAGACTTAGTTTGTTTGTCTGTATATATGTTCAAATTGTTTCTATTTTTTATTCATAATAAAAACAATCTTTTATAACTATTATAAATATTCCAAACTCACTACAATTATTTTATTTTCTATAATTGTTCATTCAAGTATGCCCCGGTTGAAAAACTTAATTTGATCCTTCCCCTACGTGCTTTATAGATAGGGTAATTATACTTTACCCTTTTTTTCAATGTCATTAATAGTTTAATACCTAACATTATCTTTTAACCAATAAAGTTCTTCTACAATGTCAACTAAACATGTTGACCATTTTACTCTTATTATATTTTAATTTTTTTTTGTTTGTTTAAGTTTGTCTAATGAATAAACTTTTATAAAGAGAATATTTTATTCATTTAGAATTTGATGAAAAGATGTATTAAAGTTAAATTTGGCATTTTCGCTAACCTTTTTAACTAGGATTAATTGAAGAATATAACAAATTCGGCCGACATCATTTTTTAAATACAATTTTCCTTAAGTGTCATTCAACTATAATGGTTTCACAACTCTTGATTACAATGACTTATTTAACTTGAAATTTTGGTTAACAGGATAGATATACCCATGAGTATAAAATTTTTGAGTATATTCTAACTTCAAAATCACAAAATTAATAGTCCTACAAATAAAAAATTAAAATTCATATAAAGTGAAAAAAAAAGTAGAATATATAATATTATTTTCTTATTTCTTTTAAGTCTGTATTACGATTAATTTACATTTATTTTTTCCTACCATACATGAAGAAAAGAAAATTAACCAAGTAACGAAAGTAAAGTTCAGGAACAAAATAAAAACTCACAATCTTTAACGAGATAAAAGTATTTATTAATTTTATATCTCTTTAATAGTATTTCGATTACTAAATCTTTATCTTTAATAACATCATAGTTTATACGTAAATATTGTTTAGATGAACTACTGATGAACTAGAAATAAATTAAATTCATAATACAATGCATATATTCTAAAATAATATAGTTGCAGGTACATAGTGAGTTTAAATGTCAAATTTGAAAACTACAATACCAATTGTTAAAGTATATGATAAAACAACAAAAAAAAATATTAGTTTAGACTAACTATTGATAAGGTAAAAAATATTAAATTAATTGTATGATTCATGCCTAAAATATCCAGAATAATTATTACAAAACCTACAAGAATATTGCGTATAAATTGTAGGAATTACAATATATAAAAAAAATAAGTAGGTAAGTGTCGTAAAAAATAACATAAAATTATTCAAATATAGTCATACTATTAAATATTCCTAAAATAATTTCATATGTGGATTGATTTTATATGTTGACTTTAGAAATTACAATGCAATTATTCGCTATTTAACAAAACAATAAAGACGTAGATTAAATGTCTTTTTAAATAATAAAAGGAATTAATCAAAAAGAGTAGAAAAAAAAAATCCATCTACTCTTCTTAGCCTTCATTTTGTTTATCTATTGAATAAATGAAAATTTAATTTCATAATAAAATACTATATCAAAATATAATTTTGGAGTTAATCACATTTGATACCATTCAAGATGAATGGAAGAGTTCAAAACATTAATATTATCATAAGATTAAGAAACATGAAAAATACCAACATATTCTCTATCTAGATGCATAATTAATTTATGCAATATGTTAAAAAATTAATTAGAATACAAATTATAAATTCTACATGTTATTCTGGATGAACATAGAATTACAGGTCCTTTTCATATTAAAATCATGAATCAAAAGTAATATAAAGGTTCTTTATACACATCTAGATGTGTTTATGTACATTTAAGAGTAAGATAAAGAATAAATTTTTATTTGACCTTTTGATTATGATTTTAATATACTATGTGATACCTATCCATATTATACAGAATATATTAGTTTAATTTGTTGGTTTTCTTATACAGGAAGTACAATAAAAGAAATTTGTTTGATATATTTATTCTTTTTATTTAGGTTTATTTTTTCTTATTTTTTGAAATTTTAATTAATCATTTTTGTAATTATTACTATATATTATTTAATCTCCTATAAATATTTTTATTAATAAAAGAATTTTGACACGCTTTATCTTTCGAATGATGTTTGATACTTGATAGTGATTTTATCTTTTACTAATGATAAAGAATATATAGACATATCTCAAAAAAATCAATATTATGGAAAACGTCTTTCTCTATAATTAATTAAATTATTGGTGGTGTTGCTATAAGAAATTATAACCTAGGAACCTAAAAGAAAAATAAAAATTATTTTAGATTGGAGTTAACTACATTTTATACCATTAAAGATGAATATAGAGTTTAAAGCGTTAATTAAGTATTGAAGTGAATGTTATCATAACTTTAAGAGATATGAAATATAATTAAAAATATATTCTCTATATGTATATATATTATACATAATATGTTAGCAAAAAAATTAATTGAATGATATAAATATATATAAAATCTTACTTAAAATAATAACGTGTAATTATCTTTAGAACTACAATTTTATTAATATTTCATTTATTGTAGAGTAAGTTAAATGATTGTTTTATTTAGTGTTCGTTAAATTTTAGAGCAAGATAAAAGAACAATTAATTATTTCAATATTTTATAATGATTTAATATACTATATAATACCTATTTATAATATAAAGAATATATTAATTAGTTGATCTGTTTAGTTATTTTATACATAAGACATAATTTTTGTTTGATTTATTTGTTCTTTACATTTTAATTGGATTCATTTTCTTTCTTCTTTTTTGAAATTTTTATTATTTATTTTTTGTAATTATTATCCACATATCATTTGATTACCTATTAAATTTTCGCTACTAATAGAATTTCAAAATACTTCATTTATAAAATAATGTTTGATACTTGATAATAATATTTAACTTTAAATTTTTTTGTAATGACAAAGAATATGTAAATATATTTAAAATGCAGTAGATAATATTATGAAAAATATTTTAACCTTTAATTGTTTAATCAATTGGTGGTGATGCTATATGAAAATTTTCTTAACCTAGGCACATAGAAAAGAAATATATATATATATATATATATATATTTACAAAAAAATATATATATCTATGTTGTTCTAATAAAAAAAATTTGTTTAATGTTTAAGAAAATTGAAATTTATATATAATTATATAACAAATAACAAACAATATTGAAAAAAAAAAAGATAAGTAAAATAATTACAATGAAAAGAGCAAAAATATTTAAAATATATAAATCTTGTATAAAGTCAACAGTTAAAATTTTCATACTTGGTTATCATTAACTGATTATTCATTTAATTTTTAGAAAATGAAAATTTTATAATAAATTAGAAGTTTTACACGTTTTTACCTGTAATTTTACACATAATATGTGTCTGTAAATATATATATATCTATAATTGATAATTTTTTATAGAAGACTTCACTACAACTTATTCTAAATTGTTGTTAGTCAACACACTAAATACGTATAAAAAAGTATATCTTTTGTTGCAATCTGTCTCTTGCACATCTAGATGTGTATATATTTTTTGTGTTGCCAATGCAAGCCTCGGAAAAGAAAGTGTTATTTTTGCGGCACATTTACAACACAAGATGCTACACAATTTCACTGTGCGGCAAATATGGTGCCACATTTTCAACATAATTCCAATGTGACACTTCGTTGTAGCACAATAGTAAGGCTAAAGTGAACAATAATTTAAGCCAGTAATTTTTATATATTTTAAATTTAAGCCAGCAACAAAAACTTAATATACTTCAAGAAAACTCATATCCAATTAAAAGTCACATATACAACTTTCCAAAAGTCATGATAGTTAGAAGTTTGACAAATTGTTAATAATCCAAAACAATTGCATTGTCATTTACATTTGTATGTATTCTGTAGACATCCACTGTCTAAATATTTTATAATAACTAGGCAATCATTTCTTTATTATTCAATTTAGTATCTATCTCTTATTTCTGCACTCATTTTAAAACGCATTGCTTCCATCTTCTCATTCACTGCATCAACAAACGCTTGCTTTTGTGCCCTAGACGTGATTTGAAGTCCTAATGATAACCATTGGAGTAGGACCCACACAACTTCAAGCCCTTGGTCAAGAACAACAGCAGCAAAAGACTAGTAAAATGACGCTTTACAAATTTTATATATGAAGAAAATTGAAAAGGGTAATAGTGCAAAGAAGCATGTTTGTATTACAAAGGAGGTTTACAATCCCTGCAGTAGAGTTGAGTCCCCTGTAACAGTCTACCAGAGCGGGATCTCATCCCAATAAGCTCCAATAATGCTAAATAAGACATCATTTATAAGCCAAATTTGAGTTCAACATCTCAACTTACTCAAATTACAAGAAAAAATGGACCGAAAAAATGTTATGCTGGTATCAATGATCCTCATTGTCAGAGAACATCAGAGGTGGTATATTAGCTTAATAAATAACATCTTTACTTCTCAAATGTCCAAAATTTATCAGAGAAACAAAAAAGAGAAATTCCACCTATTGATTAGTAAAAGCAAGTAAGCAAACACAGTCAATTTCATTAACATCACTGAGTTTAAGCGCCTGAAATTTCAACAAGATGAGTAATGTTAATCGAAAGGCTGAAAAAAAAAAAAATCAAACATAAGACAAAAGGCATGTATGTATAAAATCATTTTAAGACAAAAGGCAATAGCTATAATGGCAATCTTATAGTTTCAAGAGTCCTCTTACCTGAGTTGCAGAAATCATTATGCAAGATAGAGAAGAACCAGCAAATCAGAGAGCCATCAAAAGATATTCACTGCTGTAAGTGACAAGTACATCAAATTGGAATAGATTAAGATAAGAAAATACATTGTTTTTGAAGCCGCATTCATCTCAGAGCAGTTAATAGTAGATGAAATGCAAAAGGAGCATAGGTTCTAACTTGCTCCCCGCTAAATAGAACTATTGATAACACTCAACAAAAAAACTAATGTTATGTGCTAATCAGCCAATAATTCATGAAAACTTTAACCAGTTAAAATATTATATGGGGTTGTTCAGAGCTGTAATATTTGATGAATTCTATATTTCAGTGCACACAACACTAAGATAATAATATAAAATCATATTCATTAGCAAAGGATGTGTTATTACTCAAGGCATGCAAGTTGAACCTCTAACATATCCAAGCCATAATGGAGAGCAGAGATATCTCATGATTTAAAGGGAACTTCAGTATACTAGGTAAGTAAGTTAATTTCAAGAGATGATCTAGAACCAATAGAAGGTTCACGTAAATATAAGAACAATGCGCTAAGGTTTACTAACCAATGAGGAGTATATGAAGCAATTTCAAGATTGGAATGCTTTGGAAAATACCTACTACTAAGTAACTGCTGCGTGTTTAAAACCCCAAAATCTGCTTTAAAATTCTGCTTTTCTGAAGAGTATATGAACCAATAGCACTTTTCTGAAGGTAAAGATACTAAAAAAAATGTTTTAATTTATCTTCAGGATTTCTTGTCGAGGGTTCTGCGAGATAACTGATTAATTACATTGTAGCATTCATTCTCATTAACATTTCAACATTTCTTACCTCCAAAAGGTAAGTTATTTCGAATCCGGTCAAATCATTGAGGAAGAAGAACCTAAGATGATACAGATGAATTCACAATAATTAGTGTGTTTGCATGTACTACAAAAAAACCAAAAGTAGATCAAGTGAAACTTGACCTGCACTAATATGTCAATGCTTCAAGTTTGTTTACAAATTTATGCAAATGAATTAAGAGCTAATTAAATTATTATGATCAGAAACAAACAATCAGGTAGAATTGAACAATATTATCAATATGCGATTGTTTGTGTATGTGATTGTGAGTACATGTGGTAATGAGATGAAAGCTCACTTACAGTCCCAATGCAACAACAGCTGCAGGTACATTCAAGAGGAACATCTTGAGATAATCAACTGTAAACATTGAATATTAGAAGATCAAGAAACACGTTTATCTAGTCAAGACTTGACTAGACTGCAAGCATGCCTACAGAATCCAACCATAAATTTGGTACAACAACCAAAATTGATACTAACCAAGATGAAGCCTTGTCAACCTTACCTTAACTAGAAAAATAAAGCTGGACAAGAACTAGAAGATAATTATGTGAAACTAACTTACCATAGTCTGGAACAGGACTTGCTCCTTTTACACTAGGACAAATATCCACTTCAGCTATGGTGTTGGTAATGTTTCTTTGCTATGATGGTAATGACTAATGAGTTTTTGGTTTTTTCTCCTTTTGTAATTGAGTAGATTTTCAAGTAAATGACATTTGTATCAATTTCCAGTTACGCTACATATCCATAAATTTAAGTCTCCATATCAATTTTGTAAGGCTTGTCTCCTTTTCACCATAAATATCTATATTTGTTTGTGGAACAGAGAAAGAAATGCTTATAGAAAAGATTAGGTCGGGCCAACTTAAAGATACACATGTTTCTATCATTAGGTCAATTTAATAAACAATGCATGGCATAAGATGACAAAAGGAACTCTCAGTGCATGTATTTTTCAGGCTCATACCAGATAGAAAAGCAAAAGATTTGGCATTAAAATAGGACATAGGAAAGAAACACAAACCTTTTGATGCGATCTAGCATTGTGTACCCTTAACGACACATTCACTCTCATCCATCTATATAATTGGCATAATTGGCATTCAATCTAGACCAGTTTATGCAGGAAAGAATTTACTTCAGTAGATAGTTGAGAGAGAGAAAGAGAGAGAGAGAGAGAGAGAGAGAGAGAGTGCCCTGTGGCATTCCATCAAGCATTTGAAGGATTACATTAATACCCATGTTTACATGTCGAGCAAAGGAAAAAGAAAGAAGGAGAGATATTTCGTCTTTCATACTTGTAGTGCTTGTAGAAACAATTGCTAGTCTGTGTATAATTTCTTATCTTTCTTATCCATCTTACAATAAGGTAGGATCTTACTATCTACCTCATTCATCTTCTTGGAACGGACCTGATAGCTACAAAAGTTACAAAACTTAGGCAAAATACCCACCTTAAAACTTAGGTGAAAAAATAGATAAATAATAAAAATAAATAAAACAGCGGAACCCAGAGAAAAGAAAAGGTTAAGAAAAAGTTCTGCTATCAACCTGAGTGTCCAGAACGGTACTATAATTAATCGAATAGTAATCTAGTTCCAAAGGCTTATAAGATAGCTCACGAATGGAAGCAAGCAAAGCTTTGTGAATCCTAAAATTACCAAGTCCATATCATATGGCCCCTCAACAAAGTAAATCTTACAACTTAATTAATACTACGATGAGAATGGATCATTCAAATTTGAAACACCATTAAATGAAGACATTGACAAATTACTTACAGGTGCATGTTGAGATCCACAACTGGATCAGTGAAATAGATCTCAAAAGCCTTTTTTCAAACTCTGGTCCACATAATATCTAACAAAAGTTAATATTTATATTCAAAAAAATCTCCTTATCAAGCTACATTTGGGAATAAGCATAGATAAACAGCAGGCAACAAAGGCTCTATTATGAGAACTTTATGTACAAGTACATAAATTGACTGTGGACAGAAGGATCGCGTTGAAAACACTACTTGCATAGTTGCAGCCAAGTAGCAAATGCAAGAAAGTAAAATAAGAAAAAGAAAAAAGAAGGGAATATCTAGTTATACTAAAAGAATGAAAATGTATCATCCAAGTAAAACATATACAAATATATCTATTCAGCGCATGGAATACAAACAGTAAACACTGCCTTGACCCTGAAATAAAACAAGAATGACTTCATTATTATTAGCGAGGTGTGACCAATTTGGACCTCATAAGCAAATTGTTGGGAAGAGGCGGGAGAGTGATTGAAGAGGAAGGGTGATTCAGCATTTCGGCAGAGGAGTCGGAGGCAGTCACATCGAAGATTTATGAGGAAGGCGTATGGTCCATGAAAATCGACGGCAAGGATTCCACCATCTTGTGTCTCCGATGCCTTATTATCCCCAACATTTCTCTTCTATCATTCAAATCGCAACCTCTATAAAATTATAACACTAAGTGGTATATCTAAATACAACAAATATAGAAGAATAAAAGTTTGAGAAAATAAAGAAGTCACAAGAAATTGCTGTTCCAAAGAATACTATAGTTTACAATGAAAAAAAAAAAAGCAGAAACTTGGCAAAGAGTCACATCAAGAATGCCAACTAGGTTTACACAATTCATAGCAGAAAGATCCTTTGAAAACCCATATGTTCACAGGTTTATTGAGTCAAAGAGTCACATCAATAATTCCAAACCACCCTTTTGGCAGCTGCAGGGCAAAATAACTTTTCTTCTGAGGCATAAACCACCCACGCAACCAGCTTTTATGACAAATGTACCTCACAATAGTCTGAAGTCCATCGAACCAGTCTGTAAGAGAGAAAAAACTACAAGATACGAAAACATTCGCTAGCAACAGATAAACGCCCAGACTCAAAGCATCTGATTAGTTAAACTGAATGACAGAAGTATTAATAGTACAGAAATTTTAAATTAAAAAATAAGAAACAAGAGGAACCAAATCAATGATTCTATTATCAAGACCAACAATGATTTCCAGGGATGTATAAACACTGAGGTATAACCATGATTTCCTAAAGTAGCATCTTATTTTGCAAGGCTATATTAAAAAAGCTTCAATCATAATGAAAACTAGTACTACAGTACTACTACTTAATTGAATGGACGAGTATACGACTTTATCACAAGATAAAAGATGAAGTGCAAGTGCAAAACAACAAAAGAAAGTAATAAAGAAATTCCATTATCAGTCACAATCTAAGAAATATACTCAAGAAGCCTTGTTAGCACAACAATGTGAAAGAAACTAAGAACGTAATTGAATGGATCCTTTTTTGTTTTTGAGTCCGTAAGAAATAGTAATTTTAATCCATTGCTTGCTGATCATAAAGTCATACAAACATAAGTTTAAGCATACACATATATGGTTATTTAGTACCAGGTACAAGTACATTGTTATGTGTAGAAATTGTACTTGCTAGCGCAATCATGAAGTATCATGTCAACTTCAGCATACATGAGAAATAGTAAAAGGTACCATAGACATCTCACATTGATTTGGTTCTGTCAATGACTTTAGCAATAAGACCTGAAAGGAAAACACAAAGAAATATACAAAATTTAGTTAAATAGTTTCTAGCAACAATACAAATAGTCCAAGAGAAACATATTACATGTGAAGGTTTGTCAAAAGTTACAGTAACTGAGTTTTCTTCTGGGAATAAGATGCTTAATATATTAAGCCATATTGATTTCTTTAACATCGTAAATCAACTTGAATACGTAGCAAAGAAAATCCATCTGACATAATGAATAAATAATCCCCATATGATGAAGAAGGATTTGCAAGCCATATCAATTAAGCTAAACTTACCATGATCTGATAGGAAGAAGAAATTCCAAATGAGCCAACAATTAAAGGTCTGATTCCTTCCAATTAAGAAAGTCAAAGTAACAACTCCTCCAACATAAGTTCACATTATTACCAAAAATGTTTTGGATAGCTGACATAGTTTGGAACATCTTTGAAGTTTAGTAGTGACCTGAAAAGGCCAAATCAAATTTTTCCTTAGATGCAACCTGTAAAGAAAATATTGTTCAATTATTTCTTTAGCCTACTCAATAGACTTGCTAATCTCTACTCCTACTATGAAGCTCAATTATTCATTAGTATGTAACAACAATCACAGTCATGCATCTACAACAAACCACCCTTTCCATTCATGTTAAAAACGTGTATCAACATGTATGAAGCTAATCTCAATTGGAGGTTTCTCTCCTAACTTACTTAGGTAAACAGAGTGTAGATTGAACCATAATATTCTTGAATGTTGAAACAAATAGTCACTTGATGAACTCCTCACTGTCATTCAAAAGCCCTGCTATATGGGCATCTACACCTAACCTCTTCACTGTCATTCAAAAGCCAACAACTCACGCAAAATATATACATTATCCTACTTAAGCTCCACATGACGGCAGAAAATTATATAATTTAACATTGGCCAAATACTCTAAATGGTACAGAGCATTCGCAAAACTATATCAGCAGAAAATTATATAATTTAACTATTAGATGTATAAAACAATAGGAACTTAAGAAAATTTAGTCCTCTTTTTCTAATCCAACTCATACCAAATTAAGAAACACTATAAGAATCCACGTTAAAAATCTACAATCTCCCAAGTTTAAACAACAGATAATAATTCTCCATCTGTACAAGAAAAAAAAAACATATAAACAAAAAATAATAAAAGAAATAGAGAGATAAATTGAGTTTAATTACCTCGCACTCAGAGAAAGCCTCTAAAATTATTCGCCTGCGAGTTTTGTGAGACCAAAGCTATAACTCGGCCTGCTGATGAACAAAATTACTAGGAGAGGCAGGACACCGATTAATGAAATTACTAAGAAAAGTGAGTCCTGCTCGGCATGAGAGATATTGGATTCCTTCAATTTCGACAGAGCAATCTAAAAATAAAGAGAACTTTAAAGTGAATTGAAACCGAACACACCCTTAAGGAGGAAATTAAACTATTAAGGTTGTCTCGTTGGCGGGGAGGGTGTTTCGCCGAGAGCGAGACATTGGAAGATGAAATCAAACAACCGCGACATCATTTTGTGCTCGGTATAGAAGAGAATACCTCCAAAAAACGGCCGGAAAAAAGCTATCCAAAATTGAATCGAAAAATTCAATTCTCCGTAGTAAATCAACGGTACTGGAGATCTACAGAGGAATCAAAATTTCATCATCCAATTGAGTCAAAACCATAATTCTGGCGATGAGAATTTTAACCACAATTGAACCAATGGGGATGACAAGGTAAATAAGGCATCGGAGAAGTGACGACCGGGGCAGCCGTGACGTAGAAGCGACCATCATGGTGCTTTGGCGTAAAATTTCTGGAGGTTTAAGGAGGAATAATCGAGGAGTTTTGAGTTCTTCTGGAAAGCTGTGATTGACGATAAGAAAATTGTTCGGGCCCATAAATAAAAGAAGAAATTAAGAACAAGATCTTTAAAGGTTAGACTGATGAGAATTTTTTGGAGGAAGGGACGATCAGTATGTATTGATTGAGGAATGATAAGAGATTGTACAAATTTTTTGAGTTAAACTATGTACTATTAAAATTCTCCTTCCTCTAACAAATATAAGTGAGTAAATTATTTATACATGAGTCAATATATCTACAATAAACAATATTATCTAATATATTCGAGTTATTTATTATCAACCTACTTGTGTCCAACGTTTTCAATGGAATAATGTGTGCCAAGTTATTTTTTTACGAACCTAATTACTTGATAATTACTCCTATTTATCTGATCAATTTTGAATAAAAGAGGTCGATCAATAAAAATCATCTAGATCTTTATATAGAAATTAATGATTCGAGAACTGTTAACTTATATTACACATCTACTTACAGACTTTTAAATTAGTGCAAATATAATCACGTGTTTTTATATAGAAATTAACGATCCGAGTAATTGTTGACTCATATTTTCTACCGACGGACTTTTAAGTTGGTGCTCGAAAATTATTATCACATATACTTTTAGTAAGAACAGAACTAATTTAAATGTAGTCAGTGATGAAAATTTGGATGCCTCCCTTGAGAATAAGCTGTCGACAAGAGAGATTAGGACTCTAGTGGAGGAGAAGAGTGACACCGCCGGAATGGAGATATAAAAAGGGAAAAAAGAAGTTTTTTTAATAAGTAGTCTACTAGATTATTTTTATTAGGCACTTAAAGGTTAATAACACTTTATCCCTAGACTATGTAAATAATTATATTTTTTCCTCTAAATTATAAAAAAATACACTTTATCTGCTAGTGACACTATTCTTCTATTACTAAAAGTAAAATTATTAAAATAATCTAGTTCAATGACTAAAATACCCTTGGTATTATATTTTGATTTTTATGTATTTAAATTTTAACAGTGATGTGATAATGTTATTTAAAAATAAGTAAAAATAAATTATATAATATTTTAATATAATCTATATCAATATATTTCTTGGTCAAATTTTTAAAATTTTTATATTTCATTTTATATTATTTCGAATTTGAATGTTTAACTGTAACGGTTGAACAATTTCTAAATGGGTTTACTTCCTATGAAAATTTTTTCTTTAAAGGTATTATATAAAAATATAATTTCTGTAAAACGTTGCGATTTTTTGATATCTCTTAGTATTTTACACTTTTAATAGTTGGCTTAATTTGTGCAAATTGCGATATCGCATGTAATATAATTCAATAATTCAAATACTAGTAGCATATTTAAAAACAAAAAAAAAATCCATTAATCGGGTATTCGGGTTTACTCGAGTTGGGTTGAGTTTTAAAAATAAAACCCAACCCAATCCTATAAAACACATAACCCGACTCAAGTAACTCGAAACCCAAAAAACCAATCCATTTAACCCCATTCATTTGGGTTGGGTCATATTTTCGGTGTGTTGAGTCAAATTTGACCACCCCTAATTATTAGGTTTTTTGTATTCTATACTTAAATATATATATTTTTAAAAATGAAGTAATTAAAACTCTGTGTTACCAAATAGTATAACTAAATCTTTGTTGGGCAAAAGTTACGCGTAGCACAACTACCACTGCCACTAAATAAATAAAGACTCAGAGCGAGTGTCAGGATCTGCCTTCTACACAAATATATAGTCAATGCGAATGCGTTTTCTCTGTCTATTATATTGAATCATATGCTATAAAACTATGCATGTCTCTTATACACATTTAAAAGAACTTCCGAGATCAGGTTATAAAATTTCAACTGGACAAGTGTTAGCCCCCTTGCACCAGGTTTCGCCTATCAGGTAAATTTGCTACGGGCAATGATGGTAGCAAATTTTTATAGTTTTTTAGACTGCCCGTCGGCAAAGGCAAGTGTCGGGAATATGATTTTATGAATTGGTTTTACCTGATCTCTATGTGTGCTAAGTATTTTCAACTGATGCAATGTATCCATGGTTTGGAAGACCTTAGGAAAGATTTGACAGCAATTGGAGCTACTTTAATTGGGTCTAAGGTGGCCCGAACGCCCCCCCTGATTTTCAATTATTCAGTATCTACTGCTGTCACTTGGGATTATTTTTCCAAGCCTTATATAGGAAAGGTATGCTCACTCCACTTCCGGGGTGGCCGGTGGGGTTGGCCACCTGGCGGGCATGGCAGCTCGTCAGCATAGCTGGGAACCTTCCCCCATGTCCTAAGAGTGCTAGGCATGGTCGAGTTGGCTTAGGGACGGAAGTTGGCAATCGTTGGTGTTTCCAAAAAATAGGCATCGTTGAGCTGGGAAACGTGTCTCAGATACACATCTAGCATGTGTATGGACCGATGGTTAGCCGAGCTTGGCAACATTGTTTTCCAAGATCGGCTTGGCTAGCTGCATGGGCCTCTTGGTAAGGGCTGTGCAAGACGTGAACCGTGAGTTTGTTGCTGGAAATCCGCTGAGTAGCCCTGGGCGGTTAGCCTGGGCGGTTACCAGGCAAGCCCCAAAACGTGGGGGCTGACTGGGTGGACAGCAAAGCTGCCACAACGACCCACTTACCCGTGTCTCCCATTTGTGCTGTTAGTGGCCAACGGTTGGGCCTTGTCAACCGTCCCTATGCCCCATTAAACGACCGGTAGTCGCAACCAAGGTAGAACGTTACGAGCGTTACGAGCAGAACCTTGGCTTTGTGCTGCACACCGGGTGTTTGTGAAAAAGTCCATGTTGTATGCTTGTGCGAGAGTGATACAAAGGTTGGCCATTTTTGGTTGTAATTCGCTGTGTGCTTCGTTTTCTTTTCGTTTTCATTTGTTGCCGATTGCTGGTGTGTGACCCTAAAACGAGTTGGCTGACTAGCACAAAGCCCTGTCTCTTATACACATCTTTGTTCCGCTGCGACACAAGCACGGTTTGATGACAACAAGGGATACGTCCATGAAATACCTGCTAAAATAATTCTCTTTTTTTGTAAGAATGAGAGACCTGTTAAATCCATATGCCTAAAAAAAGATGACAACTGGTATATCCCTCTTTGCAACAGGTAACAAGAGTGAATAGGTAACTAAGTTGATGAGGATTGAGACTTGCAGTAATTATACAATGAATATCTCATTGGACTTGAAAATGTAATCAACTAGGAGTAGATATAGAGATAGACGTAGACTTGGTAATCGTGATAAGAACCGAGTTTAACAACTGCTAATCGTGATAACAACAGAGTTTAACAATCATCTAAAGAACAGAATATGTTTTCTCTATTCAGCTCGAGCATAGGCCATAAGCAGCTCGATTTCTGTCTCCAGAACCTTATCTAAAGTGGGTGCCTATATATACAATTTTTCACTAGGGGGCATCCCATGCGCACCCCAGCATCAGCACACTCTTACAAAGATCTCAACAGGGCGGACAACTCACGTGAAGCAAAGTATACTCACAGCTATAATGATTGCGCCAGCCGCTACACCCGCAGCAACCACTATAGCAAAGCCAACAATACATCCATGGCAAGTGTCCTTCGAGGGAGGAGGTTCTTAGGGCTACCCCTGACCCTGAGATGGGGGAAAGGGGGAAGAGGACTGCCCCTGGGTGGGGAGGAGGGTGAACGTTTACTGCTGTGAGTTGCATCATTGTCCACGTTGGTTAAAAGATCTTGATCTTCAATCACCTGCAAAAACATACTCAAATTAGTAGTCATACTACCATTTAATAGTCATTCTACACTAGTTATGTGATGTAAATGAGAGCAGTACAAGAAATGATTATACAATTCCAATTGCATGAAGCCTAGAAGAAGTTCAATTTGCTGCCAAAGTTAGTCTAAGGCAAAACTAATTAGAGAAGTTGGAGTTCATCACATCCATCATCAGAAAGAGAGCATCTCTTATTACACATTTAGATGTTTACAAAACAAGAACTGAAATTGGATCCAAATATGATGCAGTTACATTGCATCCCTCTCAGTGAGATAAGGTTTGAGCAAACAGTCAATGAGATAAGATTTGAGCAATTCTTGGGCTGAGCCAATCCTAAGTCAGCAATATCTGAAAGATGAATAGAAAGTAAAGATGATCCTTGAAGAGAGGACATCCAACTGTCTTTCACTCCAAGATAATCTCCTAGGCATACGTCTACAGAGCACTGTCTCTAAAAGCTTTAATAGAACCATCTTAAAGAGTGTGGCAGGAGACTAAATCATTAAATATCATATGGCTTATATCTCTTGGCAGCATAGAGAATGAAGTGTATTTGCAGTAAATGCAAAGTTCCACGAGTGACGAGCAGCTGCATCCCCTACGAACGAGGTCCTTTGCTTTCTTAAACTTCCAGATACGGCTCTACAGAGTCCCGTTTGATATTTACCAGAATTATAATCTCTCTTCCAAGAACAAACGCCTTCCATTGAAGTATTTGTGTAGAAGGTTATCCTGACATCATAAAAACTATAAAAATTTGCTACCATCATTGGAGTAGCAAATTTACCTGATAGAATTCTACCTTCACCCTTTCCATTTGAAGTCTTGTGGGTTGACTTACTAATGAACCTCCTCTCTCAGTATGCTTTAGTAGTAGATACATTATCAAGATAATTTTCCCAAGCCCTATTTTATCTGCTAAAACTCTTCCTCTTGCCATTTGAAGTTTAATCGGAAATTCTCTCCCCACACCACCAGAAAAAACATTGAACTACCGCTGCAATTTTTCTAGCCAAAAACTCCTCCTAACCTCTTACATATTATTAACTACAGATTACACTACATAGTATTAACTACAAATTACAATATTCTCAAGATAGTAGGAGCAATTCACAACAGAATATTCTGCAGGAGCAAGAGGATTTCACAACAGAAATTCTCGAGGAATCAAGATAGCGAGAGGAATATTTACCCTAAATGAAGGTCCAATAGCAGAAACAATTCCAGGATAGGTTCGGCTGGCGGCAAAGGTGGTGGTAGCCGCCAAATGATCAGGAACTCGGCCAGGGACAGCTGCGGGAACTCGGCGAGGGACAGCTGCGGCGAACGCGGCTAGACGTTCGCGATGGTTGGGAATACCAGTAAAGGATCTTAAAAAAAAAAAATTAATTACAAAAATCACTAGCAAAAAAATCTACAACAAAAATTTAATTAAAAATCGTTGTATTAATTACAAAAAACTTCAAAATTTTATTTACCCAACTGCAGTTGAACTCCCAATATCCGAGACAAAATCAGCCAGACCAGCCGTAACAAAAGCATCATCTCCGCAGGAATTTCTCCAGTTCATTGGAAAAAAATTCAGAATTGGAGGACGATTTGATCGGTAAATCCAAGTCGACATCCTAGCGTACAGATAGCGGCGACGGCGAGGGAAATGCGTGTGATCGGCGGCTTAAACCGCGAGCTGTTTATTGCTTAGTTGTCTTTCCCGCCAATCGGAGGAAACTGCTTTTAAGTTTAATATTTTTTTTTTCAAACAATTTTATTTTAACCTAAAAAATGTATCGGGTTAATGAAACTTTCTCTCCCTCAATTTGGTGAGCAATTATATTTTATCTCATTATAAAAATATATATTTTGCCTTTTATTAATATTATTTATTTATTATCAATATTAAAATCGTTAAGATATTATAATTAATTGACTAAAATACTCTAAGTACTATATTTTAATTTATTATATATCTAAATTTATATAATGATGTGATAATTATTTAAAAATAATAAAAAATAAATTATATAATATTTTAATATAATCTATATCAATATATTTCTTGGTCAAATTTTTAAAATTTTTAGATTTCATTTTATATTATTTCGAATTTAAATTAACTATAGTGATAGAACAATTCTCAAATTGAATTATTTTTTATTAAAAAATTTTCTTTAAAGGTATTGCATATGAAAATATATTTTCTATAAAACTTTGTGATTTTTTTTTTTTTATATCTCTTAATATTTTACACTTTAAATATTTGACTTAATATATGCAAATTGCGATATCTGATATAATATAAGAGACAGGAGTGAAAATATCCTAAATTACGTTAAAGATATCAATGTTTTATTATATTTTATTTTTCTAATTTTTTTATAGCTATCAAAAATTAATTAAATACATGAAAAATCTAAATATAATACTAAAGGTAATTTAGTCATTTAACTAGATTTTCTTAATATATTACAATTTTTAAAGGATGAATAATGTGAATGGGAGGCAAAATGTATATACATTTTATCTGACAAAAGTTTATTTACTTACAGGAAAAATTACCTCATTAGTCCTCTGTATATTTCATTAAAAATAAAATAGTCCCCCAACTTTAATTTTAGCCAGAACAGTCTCTGAACTAAATATTTGTATCCAATTTGATCCTTAAATAATGGCTCCGCTCAAAAGATAAATTCTTTTGAATTTTGACCGGTGTTGACTAGGGACATAACCGTCAAATCATCTGGTCCTATGATTTTTGTTTTGTAAAAATCACTTCATTAGTCCTCCAACTTTGTATTAAAACTAAAATGATCATCTAACTTTACTTTTAGCTGAATTAGATCCTGAACTAAATATATATATCCAGTTTGATCCCTAAATGGCGGCTCCACCCAAAATATAATTTTTTTTAAATTTTGACCGGTATTGAATAGGAGCATAACTGTATAAATCATCTAGTTCTATGATTTTTATTTTTAAAAATAGCTTAAACTTTATAATAAAAAGGCAAACATATTACATGGATTAGTGATGGTTTAGAGGTTAAGTGTTTGAAATTTGGTTTCGCTGCTAATGCAGATTAAAACATACCGCCACACTTTATTCAATTTTTCCTAATATTTTCATTCCATTTAAGCCAAAACCCTAAATTTATTCTTATTTTTCTCCCTATACCAATACACCACCAACGCTACTCCTCCATCCCCAACTAATGAAGCCTTCCCACACTTCTCTATCCCCAAAATATCACTTATTAACAATACATTTTAAATACAAAATTATATTGTCTATATTAAATTAAGAGGAAAAATATTGTGTTTATTTGTAACACTTTAGGTACATAATATTTACGTGACAATGAGATACACCTTAAGTGGTAAAACGCTTCTCTTATGATCTATTGATTATAAATTCAAGTTACTATAGAGTAGAGGAAAGAGGTAGATTTTTTAAAATAAAAAGGTACATAGTACTTATGGGTTATTCCTAACAATTAAAAGGGAGTAACCTGATTATGTATAAGTAATATCACCCTTCCAATCTAATTAATTTGTCCCAATATTTTTTATTAAAAAAAATGATAAGAAAGAATTGAAAATTTAGTCAAAAAAATTATTTCTAAAATCTCACGAAGATCCTCAAATGATTCTTCAAATGTTTTTGTCCTCAACTATTCCTTAAACATATAGAGATCCCTAATTTTTTGTTTTTTTTTTTTTTGGCAAACTTTTTTGTGTCCCTCAATTATTTTCATAATCCATACAGACCTTACATTTTTTAATTTACCTCTTTTGTATTTTTTCAATACCACAACTAAATGATACTTGAGGAACTTTTGTGCTATAATGAAAATAGTTGTGGCATAAAAAAAATTAAATAAAACTTGAGAGACCTTATTGAGTTGAGATTAACGAAACTTGAGAAACTTTCGTGGGATAAAAAGATAACTAAGAGGCAAAAAAGTTTAAAAAATAAATTGGAAGTCCTTCACAAGATTTTAAAAGTAGTTGATATAAATTTTCCATTCTATAGGCTGGCAATCTACTCTATGACATCTAGAACAAAGATTTGAAATTTAATTTTGGATTAATTATACCTTATCCCTACTTTAGCATCATTAACATTTTATTCCGTAACGTTATTTTGTTAGCATTAAGCCCCTTGCATTGGGGAAAAAAGTGCAAGTGAAATTAAACTTTGATAGGGAAAGTATTATTAACCCGGGGTGTATGTCCATGTAGACAAAATTTCAAATGCCAGGGAAAACTAGTCGTAAAAACGCTCTAACTCTTTCCTTTATGTACAATTAAATTCCACAAGTGTGCCACTGCAAATTGAAAAAATATGGTATAACAAAATTAACTTCAAAGATTGCTTTTATTTTACTTTTTACTCACATATAATTATTTTACACAATTAAAAATTTATACCGTCTTATGATACATTTACGCCAAATTTTATTACAGACTTATGGAACCTTACTGTAACTGTGACCGTAAGAGCTTAATTTATCTTGGTCCACCTCAATGAAATGATGTCATACAAACATAACAAAAATTTTTTTTTTCCTTTGTGTGGCTTTATGGTGTACAGTGTACACTGTACACACTGATATAAGGAAGGAAAATGATATTACTATTTTTGTCACCCAAACATAATAATTCTTTAATTTCTCGAAAACTCTTATAAATTTGAATCCAATCATGGTATTTCTAAAGTTCAACAATTCAATATGGCATAGAGTTTGAACTTTGAAGCATGATTATTAGGGGTGTAAACGAGCCGAATCGAGCACGAATAGTGCCCTACTCGAACTCGAACTCGAAATTTTTTCTGCTACTCGAACTCGAGCTCGAGCTCGAACGAGCTTCAAAATTTGAGCTCGAGCTTGAGTTCGAAAAATTTGACATAGTTCGAGCTCGATTCGAGCTCGCTCGAAAATAAGTAAAACGAGCTCAAACTCGAGTAGTTCGACTTTTTCGTAGGTAAAATATGCAATTTTTTTAAAAAGTATGGATATTTTAGTAATTTTACATATAATAAAAAAAAAATTAAAAAAATTATATAATGCTCAAAAGCTCGACGAGCACTCGAGCATATTATACATATGCTCGAGATCGGCTCGTCAAGAGTTTCGAGCTCGAGCAGGCTGACTCGAGCTCGGTCAACTCGAGCTCGAGTCGAGTTTTTAACCGAGCTGCTCGCGAGCAGCTCGGTTCGTTTACAGCCCTAATGATTATTATGGAATGTATGGCAGACGTTTAATTAATTGAAGTAAAAACAAGTAAACAAACGGTAAAATTGCACAATAAAGTTTGAATGACCATAGTTTTATGAATTGAAAGTTCTTTAGTTTAGTTTAGGCTCTAAAAACAATTTTAAAAAATAAATAAAAAATGATCTAATTACTATAGAAGAAAACAATTATTTTAATAGCATTTTAAATGGTTACTGTGTGGGGATTTGTTTGGAGAGTTTTCTTGATTCTTTTTTAGTAGGCCTTTGTCATTCTTTATAGGCCTGTTGTGCAATTAATTATTTTTAGGTACAAACTCAAGTTTTCTTTTATTCTCACAAACTTTAAATGGAATGGATAGTTTCTTTCGTTTCATACTTACATTCCAAAGTCACCCACATCAACCCTCACAAGCTGGTCAAACTCCAACCAAGTACTATTATAGAATTTAGTTTTAAAATTGTAAAATTAGTATGTCTCATATAATCACATAATCCTAATATTAAAGTGAATAATTATTATTATTATTACTACTACTAGGGGTCTTCATGGGTCGAGTTTTAGCGTGAAAAAATTAAAACACAACTCAATCCAACAAATATAGTAAATCAACCCGACCCGACCCGACCCGACCCGAATATTAGTCAGGTGAGTTTTCAGATTTTTGGGTAAACCCAAAACCTTAAACTTAAAATAAATAAATAAATAAACAAAATAAAACAAATCCATGAAAGAAATTCAAATACTAGTAGCATATTTAAAAACAAAAAAAAAATCCATTAATCGGGTATTCGAGTTTACTCGAGTTGGGTTGAGTTTTAAAAATAAAACCCAACCCAATCCTATAAAAATCAGGCCGACTCAAGTAACTCGAAACCCGAAAAACCAATCCATTTAACCCCATTCATTCGGGTTGGGTCATATTTTCGAGTTGAGTCAAATTTGACCACCCCTAATTATTAGGTTTTTTGTATTCTATACTTAAATATATATATTTTTTAAAATGAGAAGTAATTAAAACTCTGTGTTACCAAATAGTATAACTAAATCTTTGTTGGGCAAAAGTTACGCGTAGCACAACTACCACTGCCACTAAATAAATAAAGACTCAGAGCGAGTTTTCCTTTCTGCTTTGGCTACCCGAACTTTGAGACGTATACAATTTTAAAACAATTCATAAAATTTTATGCTAAAAAACTATGCAAGCCACTAAATGCTTTTTTAAAAGAAAACTTCCGTGATCAAGTCAGAAGAGGACAACTGGACAAGTGTTAGCCCCCTTGGCATGATTTCGCCCGTCAGTAAAGCTGCGTGCAAGCCTGGCCCAACTGGCCTGCACGTCGGCTAGGTAGACAGTTGCCCGTCGGCAAAGGCAGTGTGCGGGAATTGCAAACGGAGGTGGGCCGACCTGAGCCGTTTGCGTGCTAAGTATTTTCAACTTATGCAATCATGGTTTGGAAGTCCTTAGGAAAGATTTGACAGCAATTGGAGCTACTTTAATTGGGTCTAAGGTGGCCCGAACGCCCCCCTGATTTTCAATTATTCAGTATCTACTGCTGTCACTTGGGATTATTTTTCCAAGCCTTATATAGGAAAGGTATGCTCACTCCACTTCCGGGGTGGCCGGTGGGGTTGGCCACCTGGCGGGCATGGCAGCTCGTCAGCATAGCTGGGAACCTTCCCCCATGTCCTAAGAGTGCTAGGCATGGTCGAGTTGGCTTAGGGACGGAAGTTGGCAAACGTTGGTGTTGGACAGCCGATAGGCACGTTGAGCTGGGAAACGTGGGCAGAGTTGCATGGTAGGCACGTGCATGGACCGATGGTTAGCCGAGCTTGGCAAATTCTGTTCCTTGATGTTGGCTAGCTGCATGGGCCTCTTGGTAAGGGCTGTGCAAGACGTGAACCGTGAGTTTGTTGCTGGAAATCCGAGTAGCCCTGGGCGGTTAGCCTGGGCGGTTACCAGGCAGCCCCAAAACGTGGGGGCTGACTGGGTGGACAGCAAAGCTGCCACAACGACCCACTACCCGTGTCCCCCAGTGGCTGTTTGTGCTGTTAGTGGCCAACGGTTGGGCCTTGTCAACCGTCCCCTATGCCCCATTAAACGACCCGGTAGTCAGCAACCAAGGTAGAACGTTACAGAACGTTACAGACGAACCTTGGCTTTGTGCTGCACACCGGGTGTTTGTGAAAAAGTCCATGTTGTATGCTTGTGCGAGAGTGATACAAAGGTTGGCCATTTTTGGTTGTAATTCGCTGTGTGCTTCGTTTTCTTTTCGTTTTCATTTGTTGCCGATTGCTGGTGTGTGACCCTAAAACGAGTTGGCTGACTAGCTTGTGTGCTAGGCCATCACAATCCCGTTTGCTTTGTTCCGCTGCGTGTTTAGCACGGTTTTGTGACAACAAGGGATACGTCCATGAAATACCTGCTCAAATAATTCTCTTTTTTTGTAAGAATCTAGACCTGTTAAATCCATATGCCTAAAAAAAGAACTGGTATATCCCTCTTTGCAACAGGTAACAAGAGTGAATAGGTAACTAAGTTGATGAGGTATAAGAGACAGGATAATTATACAATGAATATCTCATTGGACTTGAAAATGTAATCAACTAGGAGTAGATATAGAGATAGACGTAGACTTGGTAATCGTGATAAGAACCGAGTTTAACAACTGCTAATCGTGATAACAACAGAGTTTAACAATCATCTAAAGAACAGAATATGTTTTCTCTATTCAAAAGGTCGTATAGGCCATAAGCAGCTCATTTCTTCCTCCAGAACCTTATGCTAAATAACTCCTATATATCTATTTTTTCACTAGGGGAAAATCCCATGCGCACCCCATATCAGCACACTCCTACAAAGATCTCAACAGGGCGGACAACTCACGTGAAGCAAAGTATACTCCCGCAATGATTGCGCCAGCCGCTACACCCGCAGCAACCACTATAGCAAAGCCAACAATACATCCATGGCATTTGTCCTTCGAGGAGGAGGAGGGCTACCCCGACTCGAGATGGGGAAAGGGGAAGAGGACCTCAGGTGGGGAGGAGGGTGAACGTTTACTGCTGTGAGTTGCATCATTGTCCACGTTGGTTAAAAGATCTTGATCTTCAATCACCTGCAAAAACATACTCAAATTAGTAGTCATACTACCATTTAATAGTCATTCTACACTAGTTATGTGATGTAAATGAGAGCACCCTTCCTAATGATTATAATTTGAGTATTTTTTGCAGCCTGATTGAAGATCAAGATCTTGCTGCCAAAGTTAGTCTAAGGCAAAACTAATTAGAGAAGCAAAACTAATTAGGAAGGGTCCAAGGCATATTGGGTACTTTCCTATTTCCCTTTTCCATAACAGTTCCACAATATCATCACCTTTCCAAGAGTCCAAATTCAGACTTACCAATCTCGTTAAACCTTTTAAATGAACTAAATATGTATCTGTGATATCATAGAGACCCAAATTCAGCACCTTCAAATGTGTGAATGTCGAAAGTTCATCACATCCATCATCAGAAAGAGAGCATCTGTTCAGATCCAGATACTGCCATACTGCAGCAAAACTAATAGAGTTGAAATTGGATCCAAATATGATGCAGTTACATTGCATCCCTCTCAGTGAGATAAGGTTTGAGCAAACAGTCAATGAGATAAGATTTGAGCAATTCTTGGGCTGAGCCAATCCTAAGTCAGCAATATCTGAAAGATGAATAGAAAGTAAAGATGATCCTTGAATAGAGGCTCTCTTTCCTGTCTCTTATACACATAATCTCCTGTGTATAAGTCTACAGAGCACTGTCTCTAAAAGCTTTAAGATGGTTCATATTAAAGAGTCTGTCTCTTATACTACATCTAGATGTAATATCATATGGCTTATATCTCTTGGCAGCATAGAGAATGAAGTGTATTTGCAGTAAATGCAAAGTTCCACGAGTGACGAGCATTGGACTCTGTAGAGGCGTATCTGGAAGTTTAAGAAAGCAAAGGACCTCATTCGTAGGGGATGCAGCTGCTGTCTCTTATAGACAGCAAGATGTGTATAGAAGACAGGTGTAGGAAGGCTTCATTAGTCTAATAGTATGTAAGACAAATTACAATATTCTCATATATAAGTAGGAGCAATTCACAACAGAATTAGTCTTAGCAAGAGGATTTCACAGAAATTCTCAAGATAGCGAGAGGAATATTTACCCTAAATGAAGGTCCAATAGCGAAACAATTCCAGGATAGGTTCGGTGGCGGCAAAGGTGGTGGTAGCCGCCAAATGATCGGAACTCGGCCGGGGACAGTGCGGGAACTCGGCGAGGGCAGCTGCGGCGCGGCTAGACGTTCGCGATGGTTGGGAATACCAAGAAAGGATCTTAAAAAAAAATTAATTACAAAAATCACTAGCAAAAAAATCTACAACAAAAATTTAATTAAAAATCGTTGTATTAATTACAAAAAACTTCAAAATTTTATTTACCCAACTGCAGTTGAACTCCCAATATCCGAGACAAAATCAGCCGGACAGTAGTAACAAAAGCATCATCTCCGAGAATTTCTCGATTCATTGGAAAAAATTCAGAATTGGAGGACGATTTGATCGGTAAATCCAAGTCGACATCCTAGCGTACGAGATAGCGGCGACGGCGAGGGAAATGCGTGTGATCGGCGGAAACCGCGAGTGTTTATTGCTTAGTTGTCTTTCCCGCCAATCGGAGAAGCTTTTAAGTTTAATATTTTGGCGCAATCATTGCGGGAGTATACCTAAAAAATGTATCGGGTTAATGAAACTTTCTCTCCCTCAATTTGGTGAGCAATTATATTTTATCTCATTATAAAAATATATATTTTGCCTTTTATTAATATTATTTATTTATTATCAATATTAAAATCGTTAAGATATTATAATTAATTGACTAAAATAGTTTGATAACAGTTGACATATTCATTTTATAAAAATGGATAATCATCCATTATCATCTGTATCCTCTTTATCATCTTCATATGATAAAAATAAATTAAATGAAGAATATGATATTCCTCAAGATATAGATCTGCTTAATAAGTGGACAATTCCAAAAATTTCACCATCTGTTATTTATAAATATGGTTTATTTGATAATATTATATCTAAATATGTTGTTTAAATAACAGAAAAATCAATTACCTTAAATTCTGATGAACATGTTATACAATTATTAGATCATAATGATATTGATTCTTATAGAACTGCTGGTAAATTTAATTTTATGCATATTGGTTTAGTGCAAATTACTTTTAAACCTTTAACTTTAAAAGGTTTACCTGAATCATTTATAGCTGCTTTACGAGATGCTCGTAGTCTTGATTGGAAAAAATCCTTGATGGGGATAATTCAATCCAGTCTGGCAAATGGCCTAGTTTATTTTAATGTTTATCCTAATTTACAATTATCTTTATCTGATGTTAATATACTTGATGCTTTAACATTAAATGTTAAAATTCATGGTTATAATTATGTACCAGAATCTGAACTTATATGTTTATGTTATAGAGTTTGTTTTAAACTCCTTTCAACTTTGAATCCAAAGTGTAAATTAGTTGATATTTCAACTAATGAAACAATTTTAATTGAGACTAATTTTAATAAATCTCAGATTATAACTAGACAACCAATTAAATGGAATGAAATTCAATTTCCTGATCATTGGATTATAAATGAAGGCATTCCTTCTTCATCACATGCTTTAAATATTACACAGCATGATTCTCAGATTATATCAACACCAAATCTCATGGACAAATTGTTCTTCGATTTGATAAAACAAATATTCCATCCAGACATAGTACTGGTTCTAGACCATCATAATCTAGACATCCTTATAGGACATTCTCTTCAAAATCTCAGATTTCATTATTTGATGATTATGTTCCTGCACGTTCAAAACCTGCATCAATACATACAATTGATGATAATATTCCATCTACTTCTCATGTTGATCATTTACATATAAATGAAAATAATATAATTAGACCAATTCATAATAATGAATTAGATAAGGAAATTCCTACTGAATCAGAATTAGATTTTAATTTATGACTACAGTTATAGATTTTAGTCCCGGTTCAACTGCAAGACAGTTAATAAAAGAAGAATTTTTATCTTCAAATTGGAATACTTTTAGACAATGGTTTTTTGATGTATATACACCTCAAGACCTTGATAATATTTCAAAAGAATTTTATGAATTCACTGCTTTACATAATAAAATAATTCCTTTTGTTCCATGGTTTATAACTAGATACTTATTTGAATAATTATATTAATATTCTTGAAAGATCATATCAATTTTCTGATGAAAAATAATCTACGGAGTTATATCCTCCACAAAAATTATTTACTTTACCCAATAATACTTCTCTTTCATTTAATGCTTTTCAAAAATTAGCAGAAAATAATATGTTACCTATTACTCTGCAACATATTAATAATATGTATCAACAAAATAATTATACTAATATTTTTATTAAAGTTTTAGGTGAACAAATTAGTTCTCTATCATAATTAAATGGATAAATTATTTTCTTTAATTTATAAATTTCAAAATAAAGAAAATGAAAATCAACCTTTGGAAGTTTATAATACAGCTAAAGCTTCTTTACAACCTCCACCTAATATTGACGGTTTTAATTTTAAACCTCTTACTGATTTAAAAAAACTTTTAGATAAAAAGTTTTCTTCTTTAAAAATTAATACTCTTAATTTTGAAAATAATTTACAAACAAATCCTAATAAAGGACAAGTAATTTAAAATGATGAAATTAATAAACTTCGTAATAATTATAAGTTTGGTGATAAACCAACTATGTATCATTATTATTACCCTCGTCCTACTCCTCAGGATATTTTATTCGAGGAACAACAGCATATCATTAATAATAGTTATTCTGGAAAAGAAATTTATGAATGGAATTTAGATGGTTATACTGATAGACAGATAAGTAATTTAATACATCAAATGCTTATGTATTCTACTGTAGCAAAAGCAAATAATAACAGTGACAAACGCGTTGCTTCAATGATAATTGCTCTTTTTACTGGACAACTAAAATCTTTGGTGGGATAATTATTTCACTCAAAATTTGAGAGATGCAATTTTAAGTGCTGTTTAACAGAACCTTGTCTCTTAAACAATGAAGATGTGTATTATACACTAATGATTAATATTTTAGATCATTTTACAGGACGTTATACAATTAATCATGAAAATATTCGTACATTATTAAATGGCTTAAGATGTAAAACACTTACTTCTTTTAATATAGATGGTATAAAGATACTTTTATGTCCAGAGTTTTTGAACTTCCAGAAAGTAATAGTCCTTACTGGAAAGCCAAATTTATAGATGGCTTACCTCCTTTATTTGCTGAACGCATTAAAAAAGCTCTTCGTAAAGATAATATTTCAATTTCATATGATTATTATACTTATAGAAAATTAATTGGTACTTGTGTACAAGAAGGCATAGCTTTATGTAATGAAATTAGAATATACTCTGTCTCTTATACACATCTAGTCAATTAACTGAGAAAAGACAATTAGGTCAATTTTGTAGTCAATTTGGATTGGAAGATATACCTTCCACGAAAAAATCATATAAGAAATCTTCATGGTATAACAATAAAAAGACAAAATCCTCTCATTCTAAAGAAAAACAAAGAATAAAGCGAGAATTTCGTAAAAAACAGAGAGAATCTCAAACTAAAAAATTTAGGAAGAAACCGATTAAATGTTATACATGTGGTAAGAAAGGTCATATAGCTCCCAATTGTAATGAAAATAATAAAAGCTAAAATTAAGCTATTAGATTTGGATGATGAAATTAAAAATGAAATTTATAAAATTATAGATACAGAAAATAATTCTAGTACTGATAGTGATACTAGTATTTTTTCTGATGAATATGATTCTGATCAAATTCATATGCATGATCATAATTCTACAGATTCTGATAATATTATTTGTAATACTTCATCTACCTGTTGTAATACTTGTAATGATAATGTTCATACTATTTCAAATGATAATCAAAATAAAGAATATTATAACATTCTTTCTCAATTTCAAGATTTTCAAATAAATATGATTACAAATGATACTATTCTTGAATTACTTAAACAAATTCCTGATAATGATATTGTTTCAAAAATTTTAGATTGGATGCTTCTACACTTCATCTACATGTCTCTTATACACATCTAGATGTTATAATAAATCAAATTCAGTATGTAATATCTTCTGAACCATATACAATGTTAGAAATTAAAAATATGATTGGTAAATTATATCAATCATACAAGAAACAGGAATCACATTAGCAAATTTGCATGATGAAATAAAAAATATAAAAAATGAAATTTATTTATTAAAACAAAATAATGTTTTTATAGATAATAGACTTTCTTTCGTTGAAAAATCTTTTAATAAAGGAAAAGAAATAGAAGTTATTTCAAAAAATAATAATTCTTCTACTAATAGTAAATTTGATAATTTTCTAAATATTATGCAAATTGTGACATCTCAAAGATTAATAAAAATTCAATTTTTAATTGATATCCAATTTCTTATTTGAATCAGTTGCCATGATTGATAGTGGTGCTGATCTTTGTTGTATTCAAGAAGGTTTAATACCTACTAAATATTATAAAAAGACAGTTCATACTTTACGGTCTGCAGGTGATAAACTAGAAATTAATTATAAAATTCCTTCTGCTTATATTTGTCAAGATAATATCTGTATTCCTCAGACATTTTTACTTGTTAAAAATCTGATGAATCCTCCTATTATACTAGGAACTCCATTTTTATTAATGCTTTGTATCCTATTAAAAATTTGGATAACAATGGTTTTATTGGTACTTATAAAAACCAAGAAATTTACTTTCAGTTTATAAAATACTGTTACTAGATCTTAATATTAATTCTCTTATTACTTTAAAATATTTGCATTTAAATTCATTAAATTCAGAAATTTATAATATTTCTATCAATGATATATTAAATTTCTTATTACAAAACTTTATTAAGTTTTGCAGAACAAATTTTCAAGACAAAGGATGACTGATAAAGCTAGCTCTTCTCATCCATCGCCTTCTTCAAAAGGAAGACTATTGAAATTAAAATATTTGGAAAATGTTCCTTCCATAGATTATACAATTATGGAATTCCCTATTATAAATTATTATAATCAAAATTATAAGAATTATAAACTTGATTTAATAAGAAGTAAAAATTATTTTCGATCTAGAATTATTCTAGCACAAAATAGACTAGAACAAATAAAAAGAAGAATAATAGCTTATGATTATGGTGGAGATTCTAAGTCTTATTATATGAGACCAGAAAAAGAAATTATATTTCTTCTTGATGAAAAAGATTGTCAATGGCAAGATCAACCTTGGAAAATAATTCAAAGTGTATTTGACTGATAAAGTTATGTTTCCAGGCGAATCATATAAGACTCGCACGTATTATGAAAAAATTCTTACTAATAGTGAAACAGCTGAAATTCAGCATTTTCAGCCTCCTATGGCTTCTACTATTATTTATAATTTTTCAAAAATTATTTTTAAGAAAATTATATCTTCTGAAGAATGGGGGATTTCTACCCTCACAGAAAAATAATGTTTTGTTGAAAAACAACCACTTTCTTATACTTATTGGGATTATATTCAAAGTTTTCATAAAACTTTTTATTATGAAAATTCTAAACACAAGCACACTTGATTTATTAAACTGTATTCGAATATCCTATCTCAGCATATTCCCAATTGGTTTATCCATTGGTGGACTACCCATGGACCCTCAGTAAAAATTTTACCTGAGCCTTTTCTTCAATTATATCATTCGTGGATAAAATTTTCACCCACTCTCAAAAAATTATACTCTCAGGAAAATATTCCTTTACCCACAGAAATAGCTACCACATTTATTTCTTTCTTGAATTTTCAATCCCTTGGATTTATAAATGGGAACCTGAATTTGGTTATACTTCCGATCATTTCCCTTGTTTATATCGAACCTATTATGCTGAATTCTGGGATAGTGCCTGATGACAGTTGACCCAGTTACAAAACAATTATGCCTTCAAGATGTGTATTGGATCAAATAAAAGAAAAAATTCGAAATTATACAGATACTATTGCAATTATCCAAGCAATGGAGCCAAGTCCTTTCAGGCATATTGCCAGGAAACTACAAGTGCAATCAGGCACTATGACAAAAGAAGAAATTATAACTGCTTATATGGAGCAAGTCAAAGATCAAATTAAAGAACATATTAAACAAGATCTTTCTATTGATCTCAATCAAAATGATGATAATGAATCACAAGAGCATTCAATGGATTCTAATAATTCCTTAACTGGTGAATCACAACCAATTGAAAAGCCCGAAGATATTCTTCAAAGTGTTTTAGACACACTCAAGCAAAAGAAAACAATGAAGCAAAAGATTGATGATCATTTTGAGGTAGATGATAAATGATAGCATCAGACAGTGTCTCTTACTTTTGTAATGTATCACTGACCTGTCTCTTATACACATCTAGATGTGTATAAGAGATCCTGTCTACTGTACAAATACTGTACAAACAGTAATTTCACTGTAGAAACAGTATATTTACTGTGCGGATTTCAAAAATCTTACTGTACAAAATTTATAATTTTTCAAATCCGGTAGTCTATAAATATCCTCAACCTGTATAGCCGAGGATAAGAGTTTTAGTTTTAATTTTCTTTCTTTAGTTCCTCTACTCTTCTCTCATTGTAAATCTCTACTACTCTTCTGTAATTAGTTTAGTTTAATAAAAGAAGAAGACCCCGAGGTATTCCTCATCAGCCTCTTCTGAGGTACCTTCTTCCCTTTCCCTTTTAATTTTGTTAAGTCCTGACATAATATGTCAGGCTAATTATCATATGTTGGTTGTTATCTTATCTTAAGTGCTTTTGACGATGCATAAATTATTTTGAACCCTTTCTTTCAAAACTTTTTAATAAAAAGTTTTCTAGGTTCGGTTTTTTAAGATTTTCAGCAGGATGTATTTAATTTGTTTTGCTGGCCTGGGATGTACCCGCTTAGCCGTGAGTGAAGGAGTTCAGGGGAAAAGAAAGGCATCATAGCAAATAATAAATTAAATATGTTCATTGACAGAAAATTTTAAAAGTAAAATATGTGAGTCCAAAAACCTAGATTACTGATTATTAAAAACAATTTTACAAAGAAAGAGTTTGACTTTAATTTATGTATGTTGTGGTTAGTGGCGGACGGTCCTTGAGCTAATCGCCTTAGATCTAAATTTTGAACTTAAAGTTAATACGATTTGCAAACCAATACGGATTTCCAATACGGTGTTAAACAAATACGGGATTCCAATACGGTTTGGGCTTCGTATAACGGCCTTAAGGTCAAGGTTTAGTGAAATTGGTATCAGAGCAAGGACTTAAGATATTTTTATAATTAATTGACTAAAATACTCTAAGTACTATATTTTAATTTATTATATATCTAAATTTCGATAATGATGTGATAATTATTTAAAAATAATAAAAAATAAATTATATAATATTTTAATATAATCTATATCAATATATTTCTTGGTCAAATTTTTAAAATTTTTAGATTTCATTTTATATTATTTCGAATTTAAATTAACTATAGTGATAGAACAATTCTCAAATTGAATTATTTTTTATTAAGTATAGTTAATTTAAAGGTCGAATTATAAGAAAATATATTTTCTAACCAACTTTGTGAATTTTAATTTTTTTATATCTCTTAATATTTTACACTTTAAATATTTGACTTAATATATGCAAATTGCGATATCTGATATAATATAATTCAACACTTTCTCATATTTTCACTCCCTAAATTAAGTTAAAGATATCAATGTTTTATTATATTTTATTTTTTCTAATTTTTTTATAGCTATCAAAAATTAATTAAATACATGAAAAATCTAAATTATATAATACTAAAGGTAATTTAGTCATTTAACTAGATTTTCTTAATATATTACAATTTTTAAAGGATGAATAATGTGAATGGGAGGCAAAATGTATATACATTTTATCTGACAAAAGTTTATTTACTTACAGGAAAAATTACCTCATTAGTCCTCTAACTATTTCATTAAAAATAAAATAGTCCCCCAACTTTAATTTTAGCCAGAACAGTCTCTGAACTAAATATTTGTATCCAATTTGATCCTTAAATAATGGCTCCGCTCAAAAGATAAATTTTTTAAATTTTGACCGGTGTTGATTAGGGACATAACCGTCAAATCATCTGATCCTATGATTTTTGTTTTGTAAAAATCACTTCATTAGTCCTCCAACTTTGTATTAAAACTAAAATGATCATGTAACTTTACTTGTAGCTGAATTAGTTCCTGAACTAAACATATGTATCCAGTTTGATCCCTAAATGGTGGCTCCACCCAAATATAATTTTTTTTTTAATTTTGACCGGTATTGAATAGGAGCATAACTGTCAAATCATCTAGTTCTATGATTTTTATTTTTAAAAGTAGCTTAAACTTTATAATAAAAAGGCAAACATATTACATGGATTAGTGATGGTTTAGAGGTTAAGTGTTTGAAATTTGGTTTCGTTGCTAATGCAAATTAAAACATACCGCCACATTTTATTCAATTTTTCCTAATATTTTCATTTCATTTAAGCCAAAACCCTAAATTCATTCTTATTTTTCTCCCTATACCAATACACCACCAACGCTACTCCTCCATCCCCAACTAATGAAGCCTTCCTACACTCCTCTATCTACCACAACCATCTCCTCATTTTGCATCCCCCATATATCCTTTCTCGCTACTCTTGTCCTTCCATCGGAAGCATTACTAATTCCAATCCTTCTCTATCCCATGCCCTTCACTACTACTGCCACTATCTCCTCCTTCCCCATCACCCTCTCCCCCTTCCTATTGCCCCCACTCTTCCATTGTAACTATTACCACTTTTATCTCCCTCCCGCTTCCCATCTCCTCCACCTCCAATAGCCAGACTTCTCTCTACAGTCTCCATTTTTTTTGTTGAAACATGGTTATATCAACGATTTCTTTGAACTCCGATCTATGACCAACAATTTTCGTGCAAAAAACTATTTGATTTCCTACTCCTCCTCCTAGTTTTGGCAGTGTGAATTTAACGATAAGAATGTAATTATCTTCCACAGGAAATTTCATAAATCGATTTTAGAATTGGAGATGAAATTGAAGTTATCTGTGATTTGTAAAAGCTACCATATTAGTATCATCAAACTCCTCGACATTTCCGTTTCTAAAGATCATAAGATTAGATGATTTGACGATTATGCCTCTAGTTAATACTAATTAAAATTAAAAAAAAAAAAAAACCTTTATATTTTGGATGGATGCACCATTTAAGGATCAAATTGGATATAAATATTTGGTTCAGAGACTAATCTGGCTAAAATAAAAGTTGGAGAATCATTTGGTTTTAATGAAATCTATATTGGAGGACTAATAAGGTGATTTTTAAAAAACAAAAATCATAAAACCAGATTATTTAACGGTTATGCCCTTAGTCAACAAGGGTCAAAATTAAAAAAATTTATGTTTTGTGTGGTGCAGCTATTTAGTGATCAAACTGGATACAAATATTTAGTTCATGAACTAATCCGACTAAAATTAAAGTTCGAGAACCATTCTGGTTTTAATGAAATAATGGCAAGACTAATGATGTGACATTCCCTTACTTATATATTTGAAATCATTCCATGTCTTTCCAAAACTCTCAAACGAAATTAATATCTTTTCTTTTCTCTTCCCTTCTCTTATTTTTCCTCATAACTTAGGTTTTACCTTCACTTCTCTTCTCTTCCAAACTACTGTTAGTCCCCAAAGTTTGACCTATTGACATTTGTAGTCTTCAAAGTTTCAACAACAAAAAATTTGTCCCTTATCTTTCAAATTTCTACTAAATTTTTTATTTGATATAAAGATAGCATAAGGATTTTTGGGAAAATTTATCAATTTTACTAATCTTTTGTAAGTTCTGTCATTACAAAGGTCAAAGATTGGGGACTTTGAGGGACACAATCAGAAGAGAAGAGAAGCTGTCTCTTATACACATATAGATCTGTATTCTCTTATACTTATCTAGATTATCTTAATTGAGCATAAATTTGAAAGATGATAAACGTGATTTATTTTTTGTAAAATTTTGGGGATCAAAAATATCAATAGATCAAATTTTAGCGACTAGAAGTGTATTTATCATTTTAGGAATTATGAGAGAAGTAAAGGGCTAGAAAACATAGGCCATAGTTTGCAAAATTTGGAGGGTGAATGAAGAAGAGAAGGGAAAAACTAAGACCCTGCTTGGTAATTCACCGAGCAAAAGGAAAAAAGTTTCCCCCCAAATGGTTTCACTTATTTGTTTGGTAGGGATATAGGTGTTCATGGATTGGATACATGATTCATATAATTATTATTTGACTTGATTCGTTAGATTGGATCGGGAAAAAAGTGACTTGCTATTCAGTCAATACGCATAGAGTACCTGGTCAATCGGGTACTCGTTAAAAGCTTATTGAATGATCAGATATCTGATCCAGTCTAATTATTATAATTTTTTTAGTATCAAAACTTTTTTTTGACAAATTAGTATTAAAAATTATAAAAAGACTACTAATTACAAGATTTATTCCCATCTAAATAGGAAGGGAAGAAGAAAAAATCTATTAATATTAGGTTATAATTTACAAAATTACACAATTACCCCAATCGAATATCTTCTTTATCTCAAATTTTTGACCAACTACCCAATCAAGTAACATTAATTAGTTCAAAATGGAACAATTTAGCAAATTTTTTGAGTTTGTAGATCAAGATGAACACCCCTAAATAAGAAAACTATGAAGAAAATAAATCAAGGAAATGGTCTCAGAAACCACGGATAAACAATGAGGCATTCGGATCTCATTATAAAATCTAGCTAAAAAAAAAAAAAAAACCACAGACACACCAGCGTGAGCATCCAAACCATCCTTCTACCCCTGTCTCTTATGGTTTGGATGTCATTTAAACATCCTCAACAATTTAAGTTAAGAACCTTTTTTTTTTTTTTTTTTTCTATACGTACCTTATTTCCTAAATTATGTGGTGACCATTATGAATTTTTTTTAAAAGGATTAATAACACTTTCTTCTCATAAATTATTGAGGTAATTACCCAATAAGGACACACGTGGGCCATAAATATTATCAGAATGTAGTACATATATTGAGGTCTCTTAATATAATTATTTTATCTATATACTTTGACGAGAAAGTTATCTTATATATTTTAACAAGAAAGTTATCTTATATATTTTAACAAGAAGGTTATCTTACATAATTGAATTTAGATACAACCCAACTCTATAAAAAAATATATATGCATTTGGAATTATTTATACTTAAATGTAAAAGAGCTCATAAAATTCGATATTAACATCTCAACAAAATGTAACAAATTGGAGTATCAACAGCAGAAGGTTAATCCACAATCTATTAGGAGTCTGACGCCATGGGGCTGGCTTTAGTCAGCAACTTCCATTCCTCTGCAGATGGGAAACAGAAGTTACCCATGAGAAAAATCAATATGGCTCATGGAGATTTTAAAATAAAAGCCTTCTTGTAAGACCTTTTAAGAAGATCAGCAGGAACTAGGGAGTATACATCTCTAGTGCATATTTTGATACAAAGACTATCAACTCTAGTATTTCACCTGAATTTATGAGGGTATGCCTTGCCAAGGCATATGATGTTCATTGTGTCCCTCAAAGTGACCAAGGTTAAAGTGCAAACACAGAACTTACCAAGAATATAAAAAACTCAATATCAGAAAAGGAATATTATCACAGTATGTTCAAAAGAATCTACTTTCATTGTTCCTAGAATAATTTGCACCAAAATTGAACTTACACATAAAGAAATCAAAACCAGATAAACAGGTGACAACAAACATAGGGGACGAATAAAGGACGTAAAAGCAATTAGCAAACCAGACGGTAAGAAGTCTATATAGCTGAAATTAACCCCTTCGAACGGAGTGATGGCTATTCTTATACACTATTCTGATAGGGATATACAGTTACAACCAACTGTATATGCTATTGCTACATTGTCCATGTACAATATATGTTGCCCAAATGTCCAAAATTTTCAGTCACTTGTTTCATTAAAAAAACTCCTAACCTTCATCTTCCCACGTCTCCCCCTCTCTCCCTCATAAACAGGCAAAAAAAATCTAACAAAAAAATGGCAATTTCTTTTTTTTAAAAAAAAAAAAAGGGAACCGGAAGAAGAAATCGAATCCAGGGACCGAGTCCAGTACCCATAACTGTCTCTTATACACATCAGGAGACTTAAGCATGAGTGAACTATAAATTGTTACTGAAACGAATAAAGAACAAGTAGTAATCATTTGACTAAGTATCTGAGGCAGCAAAAGATTTCTAGTTCAATATGCCAACTTGCATTTCAGGCTGCAGAGAAATGAGTTGTGGAAAACCTTAATACATTTAATGTATAACTAATTTAAACGGACAGATATATGTATACGAGTAAATGAATAATCCTAGATGTGACAGTTAAGGCATGAAACTTCATCCAGATAGTGTTGCATGTTGTGCTCTTCCCAAATATAACTTCTTGACTTTCAATGAAAATTTTGAGCTGAACTTAATATTCTTGACTCAAACATCAGGTTAATAAGCAATTAGTAAGACAAATTAAGATTAGTCAATCCAATTATGATCCACATAAACCAACAATTCCACTAAAAGAAATCCAGAAGAAATCAATACATAAAACAAACTAAAATTAGTCAAATAATTCTTGGATAACAACCGTGTAACAAGATATTGTTCTGATCATTATTTCTTACTTACAAATATTCTACTTCATAAATAAGCCTAAATGAGTGAAGTATCTACTTTTTGACTGATGTATTAATAGGGATTATCGGAACTACATATAAATCTAGATCCGATAAATAGGTCTAGAATGGATCTATAAGAAACTCAATTTAAAAGCTCATATTACAAATCATGATATTTAACACACTTAACACCTGTTGAAGCAACCAAGACAACGAATGGAACAGTATCTCAGCACCACTTTAATCGGTTAGTAGAAATCACTGATCGACTGGGGCATGGTAGTGGGGACTCTAGTCCTCATCAACAAAGATAAGAGTGTGAAATCAAGAGTTTCAAAAAACAAGTATGATTGTTGAAGGATATGCTCAACTTGGGCAACAAATTAAGGAATGATGCATACTCCCCTGGAATAGAAACCCTGCTCATTCTCTTTGAAGTAGAGCTTTACTTTTGTCTTTTGAAGTTGAAATTTTGCTCACGCCCTCTGGAATTGAGCCGATCCCTACTAACACCCATTGAGCCGACCCCTACTAACAACCTCTCAGGTTGAACCTAGACTTTAGACTTAATAAATAGAGTAAATGAACAGTGTCAAATATCTCTTGCGAATCACAAATAATACATACACGGTACAAATAATAGAATAACGTCAAATATCTAAGTCTCTTATGAACTACAGATAATATATATTAAGTACAAATAATAATGTGTTGAATAGTGTAAAATAATTGGTAATGGAACAATGAATGTAGCACATGAATATTGCAAATAATTAATAATGGAAGAAGTGAATGGGAGAAAAAATGCATTATACAAATGATGAGTTTATTTGGAGAAATGAACAGGACAAATAATAAATAATATGAATAATAATGGGCAAAATAATGACTATCTAAGTAATTGGAATTATTATGAATATTAGTTGGAATAATGATAATTTTTTAAAAATGTAATTTATGTAATATAAAAGATGATAAAAAAATCTGTCCAAGTGAAAAATAAACTTTGCAAACGGAGCATTATATCTCTGATTTTTTATTTTCCAGCTTTATAAAATCCTAGTACTGACCCCGCGGGCTTCACGAAACAAAAGTATGAAGTTGGTCATTCTTTTCAGATTATACCCTTCCATTACCCATTATTTCCATTACCCCTTAATATACATATAGATCATTGACAAGTGACAATCATTTTTGTCAATTTACCTAATTTTATTACCTAAACTATGATAAAATCATTTTATTGTACTCTAAAAATTTATACAATACAATATTATACATTTTAAAATTTTATATTATACAAATATTTAAAACTAACGAGATGGATCCGTAAAATTCCCCACTAAGCTGCACTTATCAACCAGGTACAAATCAAAATAAGCATAGGATGTATTATAAGATAAATTATAAGTCCCCAAAATTCATCAATTCTTCTATTTCCCACAATATAGATTTGGATAATTGGGAAGAAAATAATTTAATGAGTTGTCCAGATTTTATTACGGAACATAGATTTATTAACAAAAACTAAAACCAAAAATAATATATTTTTTCTGTTAAAAATACACATCTAATGTGTATAAGAGACAGATCTGATTCTTATAAGAATTTTTAGACGCATACTAGAGGATGAGCATTGATCAGTGGCTTTCAAATTCGCATGGCAATGCTCAGCACTTTTATTTCCGTAGTTGTTCCTAAATTTTTCCTCTTTGTTAATTAAATAAAAATGTATTTAATTGCATAAATTATTTATGAAAATTTTACGGTGCCTTAAGAGAATTATTCCGTTGACTTTGAAAACTTATAAATATAAATTTTTAAACACATAATATTATATTGTACAAACTTTTAAAATATAATATAATAATTCTATTACGAGACCGTAAAATTTTCCATTGCTTATTCAATATCATCACTTAATTGTAAAAAACATATAACAAAACCAAGAAACTTGAGAAGATTTGTTGATTGAAAGCCAAAACTCCATCGATGCTTTCTAATTCCCATGATTGTATTTATGCTCAACTGTGGTTTTTGATAAATTTTGTGGACCAATAGAATGAGTAATGCTTATCTGCATTATTTGTTAACCTTGGTTTATTGGTGAAGGTGTAGTTAATAAAATTAAGTCCATTGATCAAAATCATTGCCACTTTATGAATGATTCCATATGACGACAAGGGGTATTGGAAAGTAGCCTAATCAATTTTTCTTGGAAAATTTTTAGGTAGATCGGATCAATGATAAGTGTTATGAATCTCTTGGTTCACAGTTATCCACATTATTTCAACTCATTAAAATAAATATTTTCAAAGTGATGTAGATGATTATGGATCAAGGAGTTCGTGACACCATATGATCTACCTAAGAATTTCTTATTTTTTTGTACTCATTAAAGAAGAAAGAACAGTAAAAATTACAAACTCGGATTCAATTAGTATATTCATACTCAAATTTAGATTCAGTCAAGTTTACAAAAGTAAATTCATATTTAGATTTTTCGGATCTTATCATATTCGAATCCCGTTTTTTATAATATCTTTTTAACTTTTAAATTTTTATATAGAAATTTTATAATTTATAAAAATTGTATTTTTTGTAATTATAAAAAATTATTTATTGCAATATACTTATGTATGGGTTCTATAATATAATATAATTTCCATTGACAATTTACACAATATAATATGTATATGTACATATAAAATAACATCAATTTTATATAATTTTATTAGATATTACTTATTTTAATCTGATCTAAATCCTAATTGACTCGTAACAATAAAATTTATATTCGGTCTATTTATTATAATAACTAAACAAGTCCAGATCGATTCGAATCTAGACCCAACTTCTTGACCGGCCTAAAGTAATAATAAAAGGTTTGATGTGTTGCAACTTTTACGTAATACTAAAGCATTAAAATGTGAAAATTTTTAATATTATATTATTGTGTTTTGAATATAACATTATATATTTTAAATATTTATACAAATTTAAAACACAGTGATATATAATACCTAATTACACCATAGAATTTCTCTAAAATTGTTCAACGGTCCAAATTCAGCTTCAACCGTTTCTCGTTTCTTCTCTTCCCTCACCCTCTTTCCATCCTAGAAAGCTTTTCCGCATGTCAAAGTTTTTCTGAAAAGCCATTGAACAATTTTTCGTATGTGACCTGATTATACAAACATTTTCTCATTATATACCGTATATCAACACAATTCTGTTTGACTTTTCTTACCATGAGTGCTCATCTGCCTTCAAGAATATTCAAAAATTTCGATGTCACATAATGATAAGAGAAGCATCCTACCAAGAATTTCAACACGAATTCTACGAAAGAAGATGGATAATTCGATCACAACAAGGTTACGCAATAAATATTGGTTCATTTTCTTTATATTGTTTGTTTTTTGGTACACGTTACTTCATGGTTTCGATTGGTCTTCTCTTCCTGGACTAACCTCCATATCCCACGACCAAGAAAAACCTATTCACTCGCTTGTTTCGGATTCTATCCATGTTACCTATAACCATGAAGAAAATGAGGTTGTTATAACCAATTCGGGAGATATGAATACGACAGATGTTGTAGATGATGCCGAGGATGATAAACCTGTTGATGATTCATCTACGGATAATGATGTAATTGAAGATGTTAATGATTTAGAGAAAGAATTAGAACCCATTTTTGCTAAAGATGATGTCCATTACGGAGTTGATCATATCAAAAATCAAGAAAATGGAAAACAATAGATTCGTGCAGGGGAAGATATATTTATGTTCATGAGCTGCCGAGTCGGTTCAATGATGATTTGATTAAGCAGTGCAAGTCATTGAACATCTAGAATGTATATGTGCCAGTATTTGGTGAATAATGGGCTCGGATTATCCACTCGGAAATCCAGGCAGAATTTTCTCAAGAACTGGATGGTTTAACACGAACCAATTCTCTTTAGAACTCATTTTCCATAACAGGGTGAAACAATATGAATGCTTGACAAATGACTCGTCCAAAGCTGCAGCTATTTTTGTGCCGTATTATGGAGGACTCGATGTTTCTCGTTATTTATGGGGTTCGAATGTATCTGTCAGGGATTCTGATTCTCTTGATGTTATGAAGTGGCTAAGGGAAAAACCTGAATGGGATGTAATGTGGGGAAAAGATCATTTCATGGTTGCTGGACGAATTACTTGGGATTTCAGGAGAGGTGTTGATGATGATAATTCTTGGGGTAACAAGTTAATGTTGTTACCTGAATCGAAAAACATGACCATTTTAACAATCGAATCGAGCCCTTGGAATAGAAACGACTTTGCAATCCCTTATCCAACATATTTCCATCCTTGGACCGATTACGATATAGTTCAATGGCAAAACAAGATGAGGAAACAGAGGAGGAAGTCGTTGTTTTGTTTTGTTGGCGCGCCGCGGCCAAACATGCAATATTCCATCCGAGGTGAGCTAATGGAACAATGCAAATCTTCGAGTCGAAAATGCAGTTTGCTAGAATGCACCAACGACAGAAACAAATGCCAAAAGCCAGTTTACATTACGAAAATGTTTCAAAATTCTGTTTTCTGCCTACAACCTCCGGGGGATTCGTTTACTAGAAGATCGACGTTTGATTCCATTTTAGCTGGTTGCATCCACCCGTGTTTTTCAGTCCAGGTTCTGCTTATGTGCAATGTATCTTTGGCATTTGCCAAAAGATTTCAACAAGTATTCCATCCTCATACCCGAAGACGATGTTAAAAACAAACGTGTGAGCGTTGAAAAGAAACTATCTCAAATTTCGAAGGCACGAGTATTGGCAATGAGAGAGGAGGTGATAAAGCTAATTCCTAATGTAATATATGCTGATCCGAGGTCTAGATTGCGGAAGTTTCATGATGCATTTGATTTGAGCGTGAAAGGAGTTCTTGAGAGAGTAGAATTGTTGAGAAAAGAGATCAAAGAGGGGAAGAATTTTAGTACCAATTTTGATGAAGAAGATAGTTGGAAGTATTATACTTTTGGAACAATTGAAACACACGAGTGGGATCATTTCTTTTTAAGGACAGATAGATCGAAGTACTACTAATGTGTATATTGAATTTAGAACAGGATTAATTATAAAGAATACAAAATTTTCGTAACTAACACACCATTTCATTGTAGTTGTAAAAATTTAAGTTATTTTTCTAAAGGTTTTTTCTTCGTATGGATTGTTTTGGTTGCCACTTTCCGGATTGATGTAGCCCAGAAGATCACTTACTTTTGGAATTGCTTTTGAAAACCTCCAACATCCCCCCGCCCCACCTCCCACAAAAAAAAAATATCTGTCTCTTATACACATTACGTTGTATAAGATCAATATTATATATAAAGTATTTTGAGACTTATTGATATTCAATAGCTATCAATTAACTTATCTCGCATTATTTACATGTTCAAATTTTTCTAAGAAATTCCTTTTATATAATGAACCGCAACATGTTACATATTATTTGTGCGCTGAATTGTATGTCACACAGAAAAAAAAAAAAATTAAAAAATTAAAAAATAAAATGGGAAGAGGAAGAAGATTGTACAGTATATTCTAGACCATTTAAGTATGACTAAATGTTTGCAACATTTGCTTCGTAAATCAAATCATTACCAACTATATTTACATTTAAGTATTGCTAAATGTTTAAGACATTTTCTTTGTAAATGCACTAATGATTATTAAAAATATTTACTTCCTGCCATTCAAAGGCAGGCTTTTGTTGTTCAACGGTTAGGTTAATTGCCTTCCAAGCAATGGACCCGGTTCGACTCCCGGCAAACCCATAGTTCTTGTTTTAAAAAATTTAAATTTTTGTGGTCCCTCCTTTAAATTTCTACCACCAATCATAATCACATGGGCCTCTGAATCCGGCCCGAAAATATAAAACCCACAAAAAACTAGATATTTCCGCGCGAAACCAAACAACCACCTCAAAGGGCATATCCGTCATATTCCCCACACTATAAATATCACTTCCCTCCCTCCAATTACAGCCACCAGTTCCAACATTTCAATTTCCAGCTTATCATTGGCTACCCTTCTGACTGATGGCCGGCACGTGCTCACCGGTCAAGCCTCACGTGATAGTATCATCGACGGTAATCGAATTTTCCAGAAATTCACGTACCGGACCTCCTTCCTCCGTCCGATATTCAGCTCGGAGCCCCGTCTGTATAAGAGAAGCGACGACCTCCAACCACTATCCAAGGTCCGTCGTGTATTTGAGTCGGTCCTATCGAAACTGCCAGTAAAGAAACCCTAGAAGAATCTCTATTGTCAAGTACGTTTAACAAATTAATTCAATTTTATGTAATTTCTTGATTCCTTCGAATTTTTTTGTGAATAATTTTGATTTTTTTAAGGCTCGGGATTCATATTATAATGGTACGCCGTTAATTGTAGATGACATGTTTGATAAAGTCGAGGTACTTTTCTTGCTCTTTATATTTTTTTCTGTGGATTAAATTATGAAAATGTTTTTATTTGGGAAATTTTGACTACTGAAACAGTTGAAATTAAGGTCATATGGTTCGAAATATGTAGTGAAATATCCGCGATGTAGTCTTAGGCGGCAATCAACTTATGCTGATGCTGAGGTAATTTTGTTTTCTTTTTTCTTGTTTTAGAATCACTTGATATAATTATAACATCCAAATCCTTTAAAGATGTGTTTCTAAATAGATTTTCCTTAAAAAAAAAAATCTGAATTATACACATCTTTATGTGTATTAACATTAACAAATCTTTCTCAGATAAGGCGTTCAATTGAAATTTTTTATTAGGATATTGCATTAGACTATGATAGTAGGATTTATAGTATTAGAACTTAATAGAGCTGATACAACTAAAGCCAAGTATTTGCTCTGTTTTTCATGTTACATCATTTATTTAAACGGCAAATTCAGATTTTCCACATGTGAGTTCAGTTGAAAAGTTAGTGTAGTCTTTAAGGAAGACTGGTTGTAGTAAATTGTTCAACACAAAAATTGGTGTTAGTAAATCATCAACAATAACACACTAAAATCTCCTCTAACCTCTGTTTTTCCCAAGTTAGTAGTTAGTACTTCCTATTATTTTTCTTCAGTTTCATTTTTTTCCCCTTTGTGGGGTCAGATCCGGATGAGGGTTAGTGAGAATAGATGAATAAATAATTATTTTCACATTCTGGGAATAAAAGAACTTTGTATGTAATATGATTTTAATACTTCATGCGTGGAAATAAGTTTTTAGCTCCCGTTGAATGTTGTGTTGACATGGATGTAGGGCAGGAGGATCCTTCGCAGGTGTTTGCATTAGCGAGTATATGGCTTTTGATTCTTGGTTTTGGTGGTTCTGTCTTTCTTGTGCCCATAATCTGCACCCTTGGCCAAGCTTACCAAGATGCATTTCACTCTGAGAATTGTTCATATACTAGTCATGCTTCTATGCTACAATTCCTCACCATACTTAATGGCATAGTGTACATGGTGTTGGGATCCATAATAGGCTTTCCAATTGCTTCCGCATCAGGTAATAAGTTCAGTGTCATTGTTTTTGTTTGTCTTCCTTGTCAAGTTTATCTTATGGATTTGGTTTATTGCTGGAAATGGTGACAGAATCTTTGAGAAGGTGAGTTTTTGTATAATATAATATATGTGGATTTTATTTGAATCTCACAATTTGATATTTACACTGGTGAGATTTTGTTGATATAATCTGCTGTATATGTGGATTTATTTGAATCTCACGAATTGATATTTACGCTTGTGAAACAGGACTTGGCTTCAGTAGTTCTAGGCCTTAGATCTTGTTGTTTATGACAAACTAAGACCTGGTCAAATTAATTGATTTCACGTTAGGCTGGAAGGTAGATCATAAATTTCTTCCTTGTACATTAATTGTGTCATTATTCCTTATGCATGCAATGTTATGTTAATAATTTTAACCGTGGAGTTGAAGGTAATAAGAAAGAAGATAAGTTGTTTAAGTTGTCACCTTCTGGTATATGAGACTAAAATATTATTTGTCTGTTAGAACTTATCGAATAAGCTTAATATATGTTTTCTTTTCTTTTCTGAAACATTTTTATGCATATGTGGTGATTAATGTTGTGATTGATGTTGCTGAATACTTTGTGCTTGTGCAAGAATTGTATTTCTGTTTTGAATGTGTTAATGTATCCCTGGAGAAAGTAAACAGATACGAACTTTTTCATATTATACCCCCAACTGTTGTTTAAGTTGACAACTTTGCAGTTGGCGCACTGCAAGGAATTTGGAAGAATGACTTGGTAGCGCTGAAAGGGGTATGCCCAAATTGCGGTGAGGAGGTCAGTCAGAGTCAAAAGCTTCATCCTGTACATATTTCAGAACACACTATTTCCCATTCAGTTGTTGACATAGATTTGTGGCCTGTTGTTCTGATGACTCAACATAACAACCATCAATTTTGTTTTTTCTAGCTGTAATTACATTTATGTTTGCAGGTGTTTGCATTTGTCAGATCCGATCAGTCCAAGCTTTCCCGCCACAGATCAGAGTGCCATGTGTGTGAGAGTTTCATAGAATTTCGTGCTAGGTTTGAGGTATTTGATAATTTGATGTCATATTTCCAAGTTCCACAACGAATGTGTTCCACCAGGCCCCAACCCCATAGAAAAGTTTTAGCATGATTTTTGTTTCCAACTGAGAAAGGAGAGAGCCAATTCTCATCAACCTAAAAATGACATTGAAGAAGATATTATATTCCATCAACCCTTTTTGATGTTTTTGGAGATAAGAGTGAACTCAGATAGACTTGCTCCCAACTTAGGCTTCTTAAGCATTGAATCTTGGTTATGTTCTATTTTCAGCAATCCATTTGTCTCTTAGGACATCTGAACAGTGGGTCTATGGATACTATACTTGATTCGACGGAGAGGCAATGTCAAAAAGAACATGACGATGCAGACGTTACACATTCTATTTCTTTTTTCCCAGTTGGACAGTTGGCGGACTTGGAAACAGTTGTTTATGCAAATCCGGAAACAGTTGTTTATGCAAATCCAGAAACAACAGCTTTCCTTGTATTCATGATGGAATGTTATAGTTGAGAGATCTTTCATTTTGTAGAAACAAATCTCTCTTTCAAAATGAAAAAAATCTCTTTCACCGTCTTGATTGCATCCAGGAGTAAGAGTATTAGGCTCATAGCCTTGTATATCTTGTTAAAAGACTGGTCGAACATCTAATGTTCAGTCATAACCGAACTGCTTTTATACGTGGGATTGTTGATTGTTTCTGTTCATTCCGCTTGTTGCACCTTGCTAATTGTTTTCTACATTTTACTTTTGGCTTGAAATGATGAAATCTCTAGTTGCACAAAATGGGAAATAACCATTAAATGGTCAAAGCAAAATCCAGTCACTACGGAATCAGCCTTCAAAGTTGGTCCGGTTGCACGTACTAAGGAGTATGGACTATAAAAGGAAGTTAAGGAGTAAATGTTCCTACATCGTCGGTTTCTTAGACTCCGCTATGTAGAAAAGATTAATCTTAGTAAGTAAACACATACCTTAGACTTCTTTTTTCAAATGTCTCACCTTAGAAGCAAAAGAAAAATTAGTCATAAAGGTATAAGTACAACCAACGTGTTAGCAATTTTAAGCAAGTTCTTTCAGTAGTTGATTAAGGGAAGCCATTGAAGGAAAACAGTAAAAGTTCTTAACCGTTGGTTACATCAAATTGCTCTTACTTGCTCCTGTAACATTATTAAAGTGGTAATGCTAATATACAGAACAAAGGTTGTAACTGAGGTGCATAAACACACACTAGCATCTTAAAATACCTCGAAGTTACAATGGAGATGTAATTGAGAGAGAATTTGCTCTCACTCATCCGCTTCTAATTCCAGAAGCAAAAGAAAAGGTAAAAAGAATAAGGTAATTACTTGATTTGCAGGCCAAATTATCAGGCACAGCAGAAAAATGTTAAAGTGAGATGCCACTTAAACTATTTCTCATGAACTACAAGCTATGGTATGTCGCTCACTGACCAATAATACAACTGAGAAAATGGCAAAAGAATCATCAAGAATGTGAATTTCAGGTCACAGACCAGAAATTGTACACATGGGCTTAATATATCAATGCTTGTCCCTGCAGTGAGAAAAGCGGCGGCACAGTTGACAATGTGGTGATCAGAAATGTGCTAAACTGTATACCAGAGTCCACACTAGCTGAAAACAGAAAAAGAAAAGTTAGAACAACACCACTTAAATCAAATCTAAGACTCCTGGATCTGAGGGGGGGGAACTCATGCAAAATATGCAACTACAAGAAAGAAAGGAGGAGATATTTAGATGGAGGAACCGTGGAATACCAGAAAGAGTGTGAAAGAAGCGAATAGCCCCTCCTGGAGGAGAACTGCATGCCCACCAAATTCTTCTTCATCAACCTTTAGTATGACAGCATAATAGGCATAAATTATCCCAGAGGATAACACAAGGAACCTGGAAATCAGTCAACACCATAGTCGTCAATAGATTGTTGACACATCACAGTGAAACAGTTCAATGACACCAAAAGATTGTGGAAAAGTTCAACCAGCAAACTTCACATATAGATATGTATAAGAGACATGAAAATATTCATCAAGATAATATTATTGCAACATAACATCTTCTACAGCTTAACTTTTCAATGTCCAGCCCAAACCTATTCATCTAACAAAGATAGTAAAATTTTTGAGTAACAAGATTAAGTTTTTCATGTCTGCTTAAAATTGTAATTTGAAAAATATTTTTGTACAGATCAGTCATCAAAACCAAAAAGCAAATCAAATAATTATCCTCTGAGGAAGTTTTGCAAGCTACATCCTCTGTCTAGGATATCATGCTCATATATATATATATATACACGAGCAGTCTGACTCTAAGCTTCTCAGATTGTTATAAGACCTGGTCTGCATAATCCCACATAAATTACTGTTGTCTTATATGACCAACAGTTCCAGATTAACCGTGCGTATTAATGTCAAATACAGTAAATTCACCAAACTTTTAATTTTACCCTTAATTGGTATGTATTAAGCTCAATTTATTAGACAGCCTCCAACACCACCATTAAGAATGTGTCACGCAAAATAGCAGTGTACCACTTCTAGCAAATTAAAACTTCAAGAAGCAGAATATTTCCAATTTTCTTTCCTTCTTTCTTTTCTACCATTTTCCTGCAGCTTTTTACTGTACATATCCAAATATTGTAGCTAACAATCCCATAAAAGGAAAATTTCACTCTTCTTTATAAAGCAATATGTAAACCTCTTGAAATCAAACATAAAAGCAAAAAACTCAACCAATTTGAATTATCAAATTCAAGGCCGACTTACCACCAGGCAATGTTTCACCCAAAAAATTTATAATATATCCATAAAAAAAAAAGCTTCAGAACGGGCAAGGGAAATAAAGATGAGCACATCTGACTCAGCACAACATAGCTTAAAATTACTGAGAATGCACTAACCCAAAAATCCCAAGAATTCAATTCAACTGATTCAGAGCTGACAATATAGATTCAAAATCAGGTTTAACAAAAGACCTCAGCAACAGAAAGGAAGAATTAACTCACAAAATTATCCACATGCCCCCAATCAAAGGAATGGCACCCCATAATGTGTCCACAGACAACAGCTACCACTTGTCGGATCCAGTGCAATACATCTCCAAGTTGATCCTAGCACAAAAGCATAGTAACCTTCAGTAGTTAATAGCAATGAGCAAGTATAAATCACAACCAACTTAGCAGCTTTCATTACTCTGTACATTGAAAAATACAAGTTCAAGTTTCACCAAATGTCTAAATGAATAACCTTACATTTTTATTCTTTATAGGGTAGAAGAAGTGCAGAAATGATTGTGTCTACACAAGTTCGCTCTTCTATACAAATCTGCAAATTGCAAAACTACATGCTTCAAGGAGAATCAGATGTCGGTAGAGGGGTGCTAGGAACAAAGTATATTGCTCAACCGTTAATTACTAATGACCCTTTCAGTGACCTGAAATTTTAAAATAACGGGATATCCAAATCCCAAAAGTCCTAATCATCCAGAGATCCACATATGACATTGCAATACAGGCAGAATAGCATTGGAAAACTTTATTCCAAGCATCCGCAATCATAGGTGACCAAATACAGGATAATGTATTGAGGCAGATAGCAACCTAGTTTTTCCTGTTTAACCACTTTTCTAAGCATTAACATGTTTATGAACTCTATCAACTTACGTACAAGTATAAATTGTGCAGTTGGGTATGTATATATACATGTATTTCTTTTATCTACCGAATATACATTAAATATCTTAAATACTCTCCCATACTGCTTCCTACCACTTATATTTCTCATTCCTTAGTCTGTACACTCTCCGCATCCTCTTGATGCTAGTCCTGTGAGATCTAAATGTTTACAAGTTAGATTGTTCAGTGTATATGTAAGAATTATTTTCAGCATTCCTCAATTTGGTAAGAAAATGCAGCCTAGCTCTGAGTTATCTTGATTGATTCCAAATCAAAATAAAAAGGCAAAACCATTTTACTCTTTTACTAGTAACTAAAAGTCTTTTTAGAAACATGTCCGGGAGAATTTTAGTGAAAATAAGATTTGGTATTTCTGATCCTCATATATAAAACTGGATGAACCAACGAAATACACAACAAAATAGTTCAAAAGGATTAAAAGCTCTTTTTTTTTTTTTTTTTACTATCAGCGTCTCGTCCATCTGACCTATCTTATTGATTAAGTGTTGACAATTGGCAGAATCTCAGTTGTATTAAATGTCCTCGAGATCTTCACTAACAAACAAACAGATTAGGATTTGCCTACACCCACATGGAAATTTCTAGCTACTTGACCACTAATTGAGTTAGTTACTGCAAGGCATCGTGGTTACATCAATTCTAGCTATCATTAATTGTAGACATCATATAATACCATCTAAAGTTACAGGTCTGTTGATTAGTCAACATTCCAAGATTTTACTACTAATTCAATTTCGTCTCCATCATCCTTAACTTTGATTATCCTAATGCCCTAAATTCTATAGCATCTTCCAATAACGTAATGAAAAAGTTTACCCCTTGCATTAGTCTAAAATCCAACAATACGACAAACTACTTATAGAAGACACGTATAACCAATCTCCTCCTCCTTTCTTCTCCCAATTTGAACCCCACATCCATGACCAAGAAGGGTAGAAAAAATAACCCATTTTTACTCCAAAATTCCAAATTTAACCCACACACATTAGAAGATTTAAAGTTAATCCATCAATTAAGAAAGCTGTAGCATTTATTCTTAAACGGTCCGAATCCAACTCAAAAATCCTAAACTAAAATTTAATACATAGTACATCGAAATAAAAAGAGAAAACCAATAAAATATAGAAAAAATAAAAAAGGGTTTCGGCTTTAAACCTTGTCCCAGGAAGCATCTGGATCCAACAACTTGGCGAGTTTAAACGGAGACAAGTGACCATTCTGCTGATGCTGATGCTGATGCTCTTGCAGATTAACCTTGGCCGATTTTCTTTCTTTCATGGCGAGAAAATACTAAAAAAATCTAAATCAAATCGCCTGAACTGCGAGTTATTTTGAAGGTTGAACTGAATCAGAAACAGGCGAGATCGGAGAGGAGGGTAGGGTTCCGAATAGAATAATCTGTTCGAGTAATAGTGGCTCTGTTTGGATGGCAAATAATTCGCATTATTTGTCAAATAGGAAAGACTTAGGTAATCTTGTAAATTTTGTGGTGTGATAATTAAATGTTATGGAATTTATGATATAAGGTGATGTAAGAAATATTTTATAAAATTTAATTTTGATCGCAAGATTTACGTAGTAAAATAATATTTATCTTAAATTTTTCCTTGTCACATCTATTTGATTAGAATATTTGGTGTTTGGTTAGTAAATAATATTTTATATTATTCATATTTATTATTCATTATAATATATTATTTACATTATTCATGTGTCTTATTTATTATTTATATTTTAAGACAAAATATTTAGTTAATAATTATATATAAGTAGTGGAATTTCTCTTTTATTTTTTATCGTTCCTATGGACGTCTTAATTTAAAAACTATTAGAATCGTATATTTTTATTTTTATTTTTATCGTAACTTGTATTTGTTGCAATCTTTTGTTAGTAAACTATGAATATTGAATATAGAGATAATTCATTTTTGTATGTTCACCTTAAACCATAAATATATATTTATTATTGGTTTAATTTAAGTTATATTGTATGTTTACTCATAGATCCGTGCGAAATGTTTATATATGTGTGTGTGGGAGGATAATTCTCTTAATAATGATATCAAATAATTAGGTACACATTACTGATCATCTTTTATCATTGTTGATTTTAGTTTTCTTTTCTTTTTTTTTTTGTTTTCATGCAGGAATAATTTAACTTTACCCTTTACCGTTTAAGGTTACAAAAACTTTAATCCCTAACATTATTGTTTAGGCACTATAATCACTGTACTAATGGTCAAAAGTAACGGTGTTAGATTTTCAACCTAAATAATATGTGATACTCTCAAATTATTGATATGTACAAATTTTTTTCATAACACACAAAATATCTTATTTCATTTTTATAAATAGAGTTTGATGAAATTTAAGATATATTGATGAATGATAAAAAATAAAAATAAAAATTTGTTAAATCATGTCAACAAAATAAAAAGAGAGAAAAAAATGAAACAAGTAAAAATAAGAAAAATAAAGAATAAGGGTATTTTTGTTAAAATGATATTGAATGTTGAATTAGATTTAACAGAATGAGTTAAATATCTAAAAAATAATATTAAGAATTAAACTGATACAACGTTAAAGGGTCATTAAAATGTAAAATTAAATTAACCTTTATGTATATCGAGTTTAATAGAAACAATGGAAAAGTTGCAATCTCAGGTCTTCATCAAATGTTATGCGATGAGAATAAATGAAAATTTTTCATAACTATCATTTTTTTATTTGCATTATTTTTATTTTTTAATACGTCTACAAAATAATAGAAATTATTTATTATTTCCAATCCAAATGATTATTTCAAATCCAAACAATTATTCTATTATTTCAAAAGTGAACATTATTTTCAAAAATCACTAAAGTCAAAAGAAAAATATTATTCACCAAATAACATTCTATTATTTACAATCCAAACGAATCCAATAATATTTAGGGAAAACCACTATATTAGTCCCTCACATTACGTATTTGTATTTATTTAGTCCCTCACTTTTAAAATGATAATTTTTAGTCCCTCACTAATTTTACATGACATATTTTTCGAGAACAGATTTATAAATTCATATGAGTAGAATGTTTTAGACAAACGAAGGATATGAACTAAGTGATTGTATTAGAGATTTGTTTGTATTTAAAATTATTTCAATATCTAAATAGTATTTTTTTTTTAAATTTATAATCCAATCTGATGCTCGAGTTAAATGTTGTAAAGGAAAAACGAGTTCCTAAATTTTACTCAAAAAATATGTCATGTGAACAACACATGATTAATTCAGACCAAAAAGTGATTTTTTTTAGTCTAGGTACCAAAATTCGACATTTTATATTTGTTTTTCTAAAAATCATCATTTTAAAAGTGAGAGACTAAATAAATACAAATGGGTAATGTAAGGGACTAAAAATCATCATTTTAAACGTGAATGACTAAATAAATACAAATGAGTAATGTGAATGACTAATATAATAGTTTTTCCTAATATTTAATCATTCTTGAAGTACTAGTAGTGATACCGTTTGGACAGCAAATAAATATAATCATTTGTTATTTGGCAAATATTATTTGGATTTTGACTTGGGTAATATTTGAAAATAATGTTGACTTTTGAAATAATAAGATAATTATTTGGATACGAAATATTATTTCGAAATAATCGTTTGGATTACAAATAATGAATGCCTATTATTTGCTTTTCATTATTTACTATAAAATAATTATATACTATAGGATGTATACATTATGGTCCAATTATTTAACTTTCCAAGAATTGATGAGTTCGGAGGGTCAAACGGCTAAATTACAGTTCAAACGATACTTACGAATAGGAAAAAGACTATTTTGGTCTCTTATCTTTAAGGCATGAACCAATTTAATCCTATATCAGGGCACAATTAAAGATTATTTTCTGCCAAAAGGCCACGTGACAAGTACGTGGCTTTTGAAAACGAAAGGAAGAAGTTACTTCTACCATTTCAACGAAAGAAAATTTTAGTTTAAAATTCTCAATATTCTCCATCTCTAACCCTAAATATTTGTTATACCAACATTTCTCCCAACTCTAATTTAGTTTGTTCAAACAATTTCAATAGCAGATCTAATAACGAATTATTTTTACGGGATAAGGGTAAAATTTAAAACCTTTTGGATTAATGAGAATTCAGGTAGAATGTTCTATAACTATGAAGCATTACAAGTAATTTTATTATTTAAACTCTTCATTTTAAATATTCAATATTTGAAACTTCCAAAAGTGATGTAGTTGTAGCTATTAACAGGGTCTATGATGTGGCTTTTGAGCATGGCATGATCTAGTAATCTGTAAAAGATCATGAAACATCTTTATTGGATTGTTAAGAATACTAAACGAAAAAGATGAATAAATCCAACAACCGAGGTTCAAAAAAAAAAGGCTATACGTGGTTATCACAACACTAACTCTGATTTTTGTACTATTACTATTGGGTAATGATGTAAATTGAGATTAAATCTCGTCTAAAGTGATGCAAATTGAGATTAAAACTCATTCAAAGTGAAGGTCGAAGTATAGATTTATCGCCTGCATGAATAGTGTTTAATGTAGGTGCTTAATGTATCATTTTCACTTTTTTTTTGTAATATTTTATAGCTACTAATTTCTAGATTAAACACCCTAAACACTACACCCGTTCAACTCGAGTGGATTTCTTGACCAAAATATTGTCATTTGAATGAATATTTGCTATGTAGCTCGTAAAGTTGAAATTTAGAGGAGTATTAAGTTGTTTGAAAAAGTGAAAGATAAGTTTTAATACAAAAAATCTATTAGACATTCGGATGATTATTTTAGAAATTTAATATAAGATTAGAAGTCCGAACTTCGTAATTTTAAATTAATGACAATAACTACTCTTTTGATAACTTTAATTCATTGGTTTTAGCAGCATTACTATTTCAGCAATCCAAACTCAATAAAAATTTTGAATTTTTTACAATATAAATAATTCATTTGAAGTCACATTAGAAAAATAATGCAAATAATGGATAAGATAAAACATGAATAGTGTGTAATATTATTTGATGAGTATAATCATCACTTGACCAAATAGCATTTGCTGTTGACCAAATAATATTTGGCAAATACTTACTATTATTAGTAACCAAAAGGATCCAATATTTTTTCCTTCTTATTTTCGACTATTAGTATAAAAAATTTGCTTTCGGAATGAAAAAAAATAAAAAGGTATGGGTAATGTTTGGTTGGGGTCAAAGGGTTTTTTCACAATTTATGTCGGTGCCAAACACCATAAAATACATTTTTTTATATAATTTTTTTTAAAGTTTGTCTTCATTAAACGTCAAATATCTATTTTTATAACGCCAATTAATAAACAAACCTACCTGACTTATAAGCAATTGTTGAAGAAGGTAGCGATTGAAGTCTAGTGAAATTTTTAGATATTTGAATCAAATTTGAGTTAATAAGAGCTCTATTTATGAATTAATCAAGTTAAATATCAAATAAGTACATTATATATGGTAAAATTGTTTAAATCAAATATAGTACTTGATTTAATAATAATAATTAAATTAAAAAAATTCAAGTCATTTTGAGATTGACTTGGGAAAAGTTGGTATCCATTACCATCGAAAAATAAACAATTTAAGAAAGTTTAACAATTTTTTCTACATCCCAACTTTTTAAAGTATAATGTATGAGCAATCTCATATTTGGTGATTTCTTTGAAATATGTATCGATAACTTATTTTAAGTTGGAGAGATAAGGTAACCTATTACCTACCCTTCTCTCTTTCCTTTTTTTTTTTAATAAAAAAAAAAAAAACAAGGAAAAAAAAAAAACACGTGAAGTAGTTAAAACATACAAATTTAGTAAATAATTATGTAATATTTAACAATATCTAGATTTGAATCTCTCACATGTCAATAAATGATGGGATTAAACCTTAGTAATAAATGATATCAGCTAATGTAAGTAATATTTTATAAGAATTAATTCTGACTAAATTTATTTAAATATTTTTTTTATGGTACAAATAAAGAGCTGTTTGTTTGATTCATTTGACAATCGAAATTAGAATGAGAATCATATTATCCATACTATGCGTATGAATTTCTGTCATTATGCTTTGTTTGTTTGATTTAAAATTAGAATGATTTTTATTATATTAATAAATTAATCAATTTTATATTCAAATTCAATATATAAAATAAAATATAATTTTCTAAAACTTTTATTTTTGTATAATAAATCAAATCGAGGCGGAGGTAAGAAGTTTCAAAATTTTTGCCCAATTTACTTTATATATTTGGATAAATTTATAAACAAATAAGAAAGTTATGAAAAGTTATTGTAGCCGATATTCCCACAACATTGTAGATCAACGGTCAAGACCCTAATACCTTTAAAAAAATAAAATAAAATAAAGAGCGTAGATTCCAAAGGCGGACTCACAGTCGCACACGCAGCAGTCATCATACTCGCAAAAGAAGCTCAGTAATTCCTACTCGCGCATCTAGTCGCCCGTAATACTCCCTTGGAATACCGTTTTTGTAGAATCAATATCCGGATAAGTTGTGAAATCATATGGTAAATGTGATTTCATAAAATTTTATAAAATATAATTTTTATTTGTTTTATTACAAAATATTTAATAGAAATATATGCAAATAAATATAAAAATATAGTAATATTTATTACAAAATAAGTTTTATTTACTTTACAAAATATATAAATACAAATATATGCTGTAAATATAAACATATTTTAATATTTATTAGAAAATAAGTTTTATTTATTTAAATTTATAGTATTTAATACTATATACTCAAAATATAAAATTTTTTAGGCCATTGTAAGTTTTATATTGTTTTTCAATAAAAATTAAAAATATATATATGTGAATAGCATATACTTATGAAATATAACGTTTAAATGAAAAACTACAAGGTACTAATTTAATCTAGTAAATTTAGATGTAAATTTCAAAATTTTAGTAGTCAAATTCATGCTATTTTTAAGATTGAGATTGAATTTATAAATTGTAAATAGAATGGGGATTCTAACAATTATTTCAACATTGTGTTTGGATTGATGAATTCTTGAAAAATAAAATTTAAAATTTACTCATTTGTTGTATGAATTTATAAAGTCAAAATAAGTGAATTTTAAATTCACAAAAATTATAAAATTGTTTAAAATTATTTATTTCAAACTTTTTAAATTAAATAAATTTAAATTAAACTATTTTAACTTTATAAATAATTTTCTAAATTGATACATTTCAAATCATTATTCAAATCCACGTAACCAAACATAATACTAGGGAAAAAACCAACTGAGCGTATACTCCCGCAAAATCAGAACGCGTCAGAAAAACACACAGATCCCCTCTAATGACTCAAAATAAGCAGAGGTAAAAAAGCAAAGCATCCAAAAACAGCCAACTATTTCTAGCTATTTTCGCCCAAATAATTCTCCGCCACCTCCTCCGCCCCTCTCCGCCTTTCTTATTACTGTATTATTATACCCCATCGATATCCGGATTATTATTTTGTGTTATTCGGGGGAAAGAATTGCAATTATATCCGTTAAATTTGACTTGATTTGTTTTTTGAATTAATTTGGGGCGGATCGAATTAGGGTTCCTTTGAGAGAGCGAAACGATGGGAAGTCCGAAGAAGAATCAAAGCAAAGGATTTTTTGCTGCCATGACTTCCGGATTCTCTGTGTTCGGAAATGCCATGCATAGATCTATCAACGGGTATATATTGTTTTTTTTTTTTTTTTTTTTTTTTAAATTCCAATTTAATATTTTTATTTGGATATTTTTTTATTTGTTAAATTCGGAACTATCGCTGGATTATCGGAATTTAGATCACTATGTAACTTTTTGTTATTATAGATAACTGCTTCAGTTATTAATCAGATTTGAGAACAATTGGCTCCGTTTAGACAACTATTATCCTGGATATTATTGTAAATAATTAGTGTAGCGTAGCGACTTTTGAGATGTATGGTTTCTGGTGTTCAGTTTCGTGTTTTCGGTAATAAATTGTTGTTAGTCTAAACTACAGTGGTCTCACAGAGTAGCTTTTTACTACTGTAGTGGTCTTCGGATGTTTTCTCTATAGATGGTTGCTAGTGGTCTAAATTTCTGATGGGTTCCTAATTTTGTTGCGAAATCTTAGAAAGGGAGCATTTTGCTCTCGATTTGTGCTTCTTGTGATGTGAAATTTGAAATGAGTATATGCTTATTTGTCAACCAACTTCAAGTGGGATTCTTGTTTTAGAATCAGTATGTACCATCTGGAATTATAAATAAGGTTTTCCAGGTTATGAGGCCAACGAGGATGTTAATTTAGCAATTTATTTTTTGGAGCCTTAATAATGTGTATTGTGTCTTTCATTCCATGCCTCCAGATTGCTGGGTTATGAAGGCTTGGAAGTTATAAATCCAGAGGGAGGTAAAGAAGATGCAGAAGAGGAAGCTCATAAAGGAAGATGGGAACAAGAGGTTTGTTATCTCCTGATGTTATACTATTGGTAAATTATGTGTTTGCAGCACTTGCTTGAAAAACTATAATATATATTATTTTAAAAATAAATATTTTAGCATGAATCTAGAGCCTTCCTCCTTTTTCTGAATGAAGACTAAATTGAAGTAACCTTTTTAACTCGAGTAAGTGAAAACTTGTTCATTGCACATATAGTGGAAATGTTGAAGTACATTGCTTAGTGTCTCAGTTTATGTCTCTTTATAGAAACTTGAGTATCCATTACTTTTTTGTTGTTTTTTGGCTGCTGTACATCCTGCTCATTCTTCGATGGTATAATAACTTAATTACCCTGAATGGATTTGTCAATAGATATGCTGCTCTTGAGGTCCTTGAAAACAATCTAGCTATCCAATACTTTACTATGCTGAACCAAATTGGTTCTTTTAAATATGTGGATGTTGGGGCCTGGGGGGTTCTCGTAAGCCATCCTGTTAGGAAAAACATGGCAAAAGACCACAAGCTGTCTATGAAAATACACCTCTAAAATTAAGAGCAACGAAACAGAATAAAAGGGAGCAGCATATAAGACAAGCTTTCCATCATCCTCTAGAACATCTTCTTTTCAGTTTTCACTTGTATGTTCTAGCTGAGCTGTCTTGCTGGATTCCTAGTCATTGGTGCATTGCTTTGTAATTTACACTGGAAAGTGAAAGCATCTTGATGTAATTACTGACAGTTATCTTGTATACTAGACAGATTTTCTATTCTCAAAGGAATAGACAGCTACTGGAAGATGATGCAAAAGTATATTGGAATGGATGTCACATCAATGGTGACGCTTCCTGTGCTTATATTTGAGCCAATGACGATGCTGCAAAAAATGGCAGAGGTTTGTCTTATCTTCCTTGCATGTTATTTTGGCTAAATCTGTGCTGTGCTTTTATCTGTTAAAGCACGTATGATTATGCTTATTACTTCCTGTAAGTAACTGTGATTCTGATAATATTGTCTCTTATGGCAGTTGATGGAGTACTCTCAACTTTTAGATAAAGCAGATGAATGTGAGGATCCCTACATGCAATTGGTCTATGCCAGTAAGTATCTTTTGGTAATTATGATACTGATTGAGTAAGCTAAACATGCAGAGAGTTATACAGTTTACTGAATGGTTTTTATTTTATTTCCACTGATTGTTGCAGCATCATGGGCTATATCTGTCTATTATGCATATCAGCGTACATGGAAGCCTTTTAATCCAATTATTGGTGAGACTTACGAGTTGGTTAACCATGGTGGTATTACGTTCATTTCTGAACAGGTGAGTCATGGTTGTCTCCCCCAATTTTATATGTTTTATCTGCAATGACTTGGAGTTTTCTGATCATATCACATGTCATACATGTTGGAAAATGTGGAGAAAGTCCAATTCCTCTGAATACTATAAAACGATTCAAATTTTCAACTGCACTTACAAAGTACTTCAGAATTTCCTTTAATATTAATTTTTCACATATACAGGTCAGTCATCATCCCCCAATGAGTGCAGGGCATGCTGAAAATGAGCATTTTACATATGATGTGACTTCGAAGTTGAAAACTAAATTCTTAGGGAACTCTGTTGATGTCTATCCCTGTTGGAAGGTCAGTTACATGTTCTTCATTGGCGATGACTGTTTTAAGTAGTGCTACTGTGAAATTGTTCCCCTCCACCTGCCTTCCTTTTTGCGCCATTTCCAAGTTCTATGTAGAAGTGATGCTTTTTAGCTTTGCACTTCTTGATATATAAATATTAGCAATAAGTACATGTCAGTTCCTGCAAAGGAAAGTACTAATTTCTCAGAAACAGTATCTGTTCTGTATACTCCATCCATCTGCATAATGAAGACTGAACTGATAAGCATCTCATCAGTAAATCTGACCTTTACCAAAAAATGCTGATCTGATAATCTTGGTTTACTTTATCAGTATTTTAGTTCTTAATAGCAATTTAAAATTTTCCTATTTTTATATGCAGAACTCGCGTTGTTCTTAAAAGAGATGGTGTAGTCTTGGATTTGGTACCACCTCCTACAAAGGTTAACAACTTGATTTTTGGACGAACTTGGGTGGATTCACCAGGAGAGATGATCATGACTAATCTGACTACTGGTGACAAAGCTGTTTTATATTTTCAACCATGTGGTTGGTTTGGGTATGGCTGTTCCGCTGCCTTCTTTGTTTTATTAACTCCCTCTCCAGATGTTTCAAATATTTCTTGTAATATCTTTTAATGGCAATACATAAGATTTGTTCATTTCGGTATCAACTTACCTGTTGTGCTGCATAGTCCTCTTTATATACTTCTCATTTTGTGTATCAGTCAAAAGATTTTGTTTGTCCTTTCAAGTCCTTATTGCTGTCATGAGCATGCACATGCACCCTATTTAGGAGAGTAGGCAATGCATAGGATTAATGAATGCTGCACTTTAAACCTAACTCCGATTAGGGGTAACTACTTGATGATCTTGAGAATCTTTCTGTGCTCCTATCTTAGTGTCTTACAGCTTTTCATGGACGCAGGGCTGGTAGATATGAAGTGGATGGTTATGCATATAATGCTGCTGAGGAGCCTAAGTTATTGATGACCGGAAAATGGAACGACTCAGCAATAAGTAATGAGTTATCAACCATGTGACATGGAAGGAGAACCCCTTCCTGACACAGAGCTGAAAGAGGTTAATTTCTAGAATTGAAAAATCTCTTTCTGTTTCTAACATCATTGATGCAGGATTCAGTTGGTTCAATCCAAACTTGTTTTATTTTGCTATATTGAAATGGAAACTAGTATAGTATATTGTTCTAGATTCTAGAACCTTATAATGTCTTCTAAGAACCATGGCTTTGTCATTCTAGAATACTGGGGTCATCCTCATCTTGCGTGGGTTGAGAAGTTTTAGTGGTTTACTTTAACCATATTGACCCTTACACTTATATGTGAACAGTTGTTTTCTGAGGCATCATCTGAAACTTTTGGGTTGTTTAATTTTAGAAGAATAATTTACTATAGCGTTGGCCTTTTTATGAATTACTTGTCGTGAGCAACATATTTTCTTCCTTTTGCCCTGTAAGATTAAGATGACTTAGTTTTGCACCTCGATAAATATGGTTCAACAGGTTGATCCTTGTCTTTGATACCTTTTCTTTTCCCAAATGGTCTCACTGCATGGGCGTATTTCTTGACCATGGGAGTTTTTAGTGATTTTAACTATTGAATATCTGGAATAATGTTCTTTTGTAGTTTACTGCTTTTACTTTTCTATCATATATATTTTCTGAATGGGATTAGCCAGTATAATTCTGGGTGTGTAGTTGATCCTACTTGATTATAGTAATATATATTTTCCCTCGTTTTACTAGTGGATTTGTTTACTCTCTCTAATCTTGATAACGATGAGAATAGATTGCTAACTATGAATTACTTTAGGTTTGGCGAGTTGCTTCTTTTCCACAGAATGACAAATTCCAGTATACACATTTTGCACATAAAATAAACAGTTTTGACACAGCTCCGAAGAAGTTGTTGGCATCTGATTCTCGTTTGCGTCCTGATAGATATGCCCTTGAGAAAGGTGATCTTACAAAAGCTGGTGCTGAAAAGAGCAAGTATGTCTCTCTACAAGTTCCCTCTCCTTTACAACGGTGGAGCCTTCTGTATGTTAAGCTTCCTGTCATTCCAATTAACATATATAACTTGTACATTACATTGTTTTGAACCTTATACCGTTTGAATGATGAATCATTAAAGTTCATGCATAGTTCCTTTTTTTGATCGCTGGAGTTTGTATTTTGAACCATAAGTCATTGAAAATGTTTTCTTATGCCTTAATACCCGAGCTTGCCTCCCTTTTTTATTCCACAAACTTCATAATTTTGAAGCAACACCTGTTGTCATGTAACAGCATTGGCCTTTAAGAACGCTATGCTCTTCAATTCTGCACTTATCACAGATCATGTGCTACCCCTGCCTGTGTGGTTTTGGTCTCTCAGATGTTAGGACAGAACATGTGTCATAGAAACAGGCATCTTCTGTATGAGCTGTTCTGTTTTAGTTCAATTCATTCAAGGACTTGGACTCGTTCTGATGCTTCTTTGACGCTGCAAAAAGATTTTTTAGTTACTTGGGAAAACATTTATTCTTCCACTCATGGGAGATGCGTTTTTCTTTGCTGGTTAATGAACTCTAGAGGCGCTTCCTTTTTTTCTTTCCTTTTGTGTTTAAAACTTTTTTTTTTTTTTTTTAATTTGTTATTTTTTGTTGTACTGCATCTCTTTAGTTTGGAGGAGAGACAGAGAGCAGAAAAGAGAAGCAGAGAGGCAAAGGGTCATCAGTTCACACCAAGGTGGTTCGACATAACTGATGAATGTTACGCCTACAGCATGGGGAGACTTGGAAGTCTACAGGTACTGTAGATTATACACACTAGATGTCATTGATGCTATTGATAGCTTAGACAACATTGATGGAGATGATGTCCAATCAACAGAGTTCAACCCCTGGCAGTTTGGTAATTTATCAGAGGAATGAGTTGACGATCTATATTCCTTACATACAAGCTTGGTTCTGTGGCGTGTACATTGTATTTATATTAATTTTATTTTGGTCAGTGTTGGCAAGTAATTTTTCTTGTACAGTTGTCTTTGTAATTGCAAGTTTTTCCTTGAAGCTTTTTTCAAATTTTGAGCCCATGTCTGTCATTTGGTAATTTACGCATCAATTTGAATGTCTGCTGGTTTCATCTTCCACTTTTTTTATTGAATCTGCATCCCTTGTGCATCAAATATTCTTTGGAGTGCTTAAATCGTGCTACACGAAACAGTGTTTTGAAATGTTGATTTGGTACTAGTTTTGAAAAACGAATACGTCTGGTGATTTATTGAACCCTTTTTTTTTTTGGCTGGTTAGCGTAAAAAACACCGAGTATTGTACGAGAAATGGTAAAAGCAAGACTGACAGTTTTTGTACTGAAAAAAAAAAGAATTTTAAGGTTTTCGTTCGAGGGTAGAAACCATATCAAACAAAAAATTGGGTCTCGCGACTGAAAGAAAGGCCCGTTTGAAGAAAACTCGGAGAGAATCCCTTTAAGCTGCAATGGGCCGTTGCATATAGAAAGTGTAAGGCCCAATAAAAGGGGCAGGTTTCAGGGTCCAAAGCTGTATCAAATACCAAATAATTGAATTCTAGTAAAACAAAAAAAAGACAAAAAGGAAAAGCCTACCATAACGTGCATAAAGTGTAATCTTACACCTAATGATTTGATTTTGATTTTGATTTAATTAATCATCAATTATTAAAAATCACGAGCAAACTACGTAACGGAAATTGCTAATACTTGTGATTAATCCAATACATAGGAATCATTACAAACGGGTTTATGTCTGTTAAATTATTTGCGAAAAGTTCCAAAATTTGGCAACAGCAACATTGTCCAATCCGCAACAAATTTTGTCAAAGATATGATTTTGATGACACTTTGGCTTGAAGCCAAACGTAAAAAATAGTATTAGGCATAATTAAATCCAGATGAACTAGTAAAATAATTAGACATGCATCCAATTAGTTTATAAGTAGTATTTAAGTAATAATTAATGAGATCTGGATTAATGTCCTCTTTCTGTTCCAAAATCCGAGCATTGAAAGGTGCCACCTATATACAAAAACTTCTCAAGTTTGTCATTTACTCTAAAAGTAAAGCTACATCAGTAGCAAAAACAGAATTAGGTCACTGTTGCTTGCTTTTACGCCAAGAAAATGTCCTCTATTGAGAGTTTCGTAAACTTCAAGCTCCCTTGTAAGAGTCAAGTGCTTGATTTAGTAAGGCAGATCGAGTTTAATGAGAAGTGTCATGGATTTTTTTAATTCAAAATTATTCGTATATTATAGGGAAGTTTTCAAGATAAATTTATTACGATATTGCGCCAATGTAAGGTATTTTTCGTAAGCAACGCGTCACATTGTTTGAGTGCAGCGAATAGTGGGCAAAGGCTACTATATCTCTATAGGGGTCTGAATGTAGTGAAAAAATATGCACGGATCCTCACATAATAGGAGGAGAGTAGTGGGGAAGAAAAATATTATGAAGAATAGGATTATAATAGGAATTTAGAATATAGGAACTCTTACAAGTAAATCAATGGAGGTTATAGATACAATGATTAGGGAGAGAAAAATTAATATTTTGTGTTTCTAAGAGATAAAATGGATAGGAGAAAATGTTAAACTATTAGATAATTTAGAATTTAAACTTTGATACTCATGAGTAAACATGATTAGAAATGGGGTATGTATTATTGTAGATGAGTCGATAAAGGATGATATAGTGCAGGTGATTAGAAAAAGATATAGGATTATGTTCCTTAAACTAATTTTAAGACATGAAACTATTAATATTTTTAGTATCTATGCACCTCAAGTAGGTCTAGATGAGTCCGTTAAGGCTAAATTTTGGGAGGATTTAGATGAGATGATAGGTAGTATCCCCCAAGGTGAACAAATATTTATAAGAGATGATCTAAATGGATATATGAGAAAAGATAATAACGATTATGAAGAAGTGTATGGTAGATATGGTTATGGGGGAAGAAATGAAGAAGGAAAATCAATTTTGGAGTTTGGAGTGACATTCGATCTTTGCATTATTAATACTTTTTTCAAAAAGAGGGAAGAAACATTTAGTTACCTTTAAAAGTAGTTCATACAAACCTCTCCATGACCTTTCTCCTCATAAGAAAAATAGATAGCAAAATTTGTAGAGATTGTAAAATCATACCGGGAGAAAGTTTAACCTCACAGCATAGACTTTTGGTAGTGGACTTGAAACTTAAACATCACATTAGGCGAAGGAACCTACTCGAATCATCTAGAATTAAGTGGAGGAATTTAAAAAAAAAAATAAAAAAATTTAAGGAATATTTGTTAGGGTAAAGTATTTGGGACTTATAAGGAAAATCTGACAATTTATGGAATGACATGGCAATTAGAGCGAAAACAATAGCTAAAAAGATACTTGGAGAGTCAAGAAGTTATGTTTCTATGAACAAAAGATATGTGGTGAGACAGGTGTACAAGATAAAATCAAAGTTAAGAGGGTTAACTATAAGACTTTATATAGTTACTAGAAGTGACGAAAATATTATTAATATAAACTTGCTTAAATGATGCAAAAAATGTTAATAAGTGAAGTCAGAGATAGAATTTTTGAAGATTTTCGTTCAGCTCTCTGACTTTAACATATTTTATATTTATAAAATTGTTAAAGTAAGAGCCCATAGAACGAAAGATTAATTCAAGTCAAGTGTATCAAGAATGAAAATAATAAGGTGTTAGTAAAAAATGAGAAAATTAAGGAAATGTAGAAGAGATACTTTCATCATTTATTCAATGAAGGCAATGAAACGATATCATTTTAGCAGAGTTAGTTAAGTTTGAAGAGTATAGAAACGTAATGTATTATTGAAAGATTCAGGAATTAGAGGTGAATGAGGTTTTGAAGAAGATGAAGTAAGGAAAAACAGTTAGCCCTGATGATATTCCAATCGAGGTATGGAAATGTATAGAAAAAAATTCATAAGTTGGCTTACCAATCTTTTTGATAAAATATTGAAGAGTAGAAAGATGCCTGACTAATGAAAGAAGAGTACTCTCATACCTATATTAAAAAATAAAGGGGATATAATAAAATTATGCGAATTACAAATGTATTAAATTAATAAGTTATACGATAAAACTTTGGGAGAGGATGATAGAAACAAAGTTAAGAAACGAGACTAAAGTGTCAAATAATCAGTTTGGTTTCATGCCAAGGAAATCGACTACTAAAACCATACTTCTCTTAAGAAAATTTACCGAGAGATACCGGTATAAGGAAAAGAATTTATATATGATTTTTATTAATCTTGAAATGGCATATGATAGAATTTCTAGAGAAGTTATATGGAGAATTGAAGAAAGAAAAAAAAAGGAAGAGTAGTATATATGGAATCAATAAAAGAAATGTAGTTACAAGTGTGAGAACACTAGAAGGGTTGACACGAGAATTACCTATAAATATAGGTTTACAACAAGGTTCAACTCTAAGTTTTTATTTATTTGTACTGATCATAGATCTTACTTACAAGAGACATACTAGGAAATACATTTCATGTTATTTGCAGATGACATTGTATTAAACCAGAGACCATACAAAATGTGTCTCTAAATACTAAATTGTAGATGCCTTAAGAGACACTTGAGGCAAAAGGGTTTAAAATTAGTATATCAAAAAAGAATATATGAAATTTAATTTTAGCAAGGATGTACGTAGGAATGAAATAAGGGTTAGTATCGGAAATCAAGAGATACCTATAAGTAAAAATTTTAAGTATTTAGAATGAGTTTTTCAGAATGATAGTAGTATAGATTGAGATGTTACACATCGAATACAAGCGGGTTGCATTAAATGGAGAATGACATCGAAAATATTATGCGACAGCAAAATTCCTTTACGACTTAAAGGTAAATTCTATAGAACGACAATTAGACCAGTGATACTTTATAAGTTTGAGTAATGGGTAATGAATCACACACATGAGCAAAAGATGAGAGTAACAGAAATGTGAATGTTAAGATGGATGTATGGGTACACTAGGATAAACAAGATACGCAATGAGTATATTCGTGAGAAAATTAGAGTAATATCTATGTGATGAAAAGATGAAGGAAACATGTTTAAAATGGTTAGGTCATGTGTTGAGATGACTAGTAGAAGCGCCTGTCAGGCGAGTAAATTTTAGAGAGAATAGTCAACATAAGAGGGGTAGGGGAAGATCAAAAAAAAAAATTAGTGGGTAACTTGTAAGAAAGATATAACTCATCTAGAAATTAAGGAGGATATGGTTAATGATAGAATCTAATGACACATCTAGGATTCATGTAGGCGAACCTATTTAGTGGGATTAAAGTTTGATTTGTTTGTTTGTTTATTATGGAGAGGTTTAATATTTTTAATTTAAATTGGTGTGGATAATTTTAGATTATGGGTATATAATACATAACATGAATCTAGTCCACCTAAAATTCTAGGTACATGTGAGAATTGAAATGCATGGCCTTTTATTAAATCAAATAATTCATGGAACAGCATTTGTCTGCATAAAACATGTTGAAAACTCCTCTCTGCTCCCTATTTCACCTAACTCTGTTTCATTAACATTTTTTCTGTTTTCTTGCAAAAGGCCTATAGGGATGACTGCTTTAGTGGATGAGTACGCAATGAGTATATTCGTGAGAAAATTAGAGTAACATCTATTGATGAAAAGATGAAGGAAACATGTTTAAATATTGTTAGGTCAATAACGAGAATCAAATCGTGATAAATTTTAGAGAGAATAGTCAACATAAGAGGGGTAGGGGAAGATCAAAAAAAAAAATTAGTGGGTAACTTGTAAGAAAGATATAACTCATCTAGAAATTAAGGAGGATATGGTTAATGATAGAATGTAATGACATAGTAGGATTCATGTAGGCGAACCTATTTAGTGGGATTAAAGTTTGATTTGTTTGTTTGTTTATTATGGAGAGGTTTAATATTTTTAATTTAAATTGGTGTGGATAATTTTAGATTATGGGTATATAATACATAACATGAATCTAGTCCACCTAAAATTCTAGGTACATGTGAGAATTGAGATGCATGGCCTTTTTATTAAATATTCTAACCAATGGAACAAGCATTTGTCTGCATAAAACATGTTGAAAACTCCTCTCTGCTCCCTATTTCACCTAACTCTGTTTCATTAACATTTTTTCTGTTTTCTTGCAAAACATCTATAGGGATGACTGCTTTAGTGGATGAGTGACGGGTTTCATTTGTTGTTTCCATAAGTAGGAAATAAAGTTGAGTTGTGAGTGTCCAAATTTAAGTAGTACTAACATGGAAAAGATGGTGAACCAAATGTATATCTACTATATACTATTACCTTATTGTTCCAATGCAATAGGGCCTTTTATATCACACTTATTCTTTTTCTTGTTACTTTTTTGGGAAAAAAAAAATGCAATTTCCACATTATTTGGACCTAATTGCTATGCTATTCTTTACTTGTGTCCTTTAATTGCTCAACCAGAGAGCTCCTTATAAAAAGTAACGAACTAATTGACCATTAATGATGCATGGAGAAATATTGACCACCCTAAATAAAAAAATAAAATAAAAAAAATTGATAATATACCTTTGGGTGGTACCTTTAAGGGAAAAATAATCATATAAAAGTAATGTTCCTAGCTATCAGTTCAGCTCCCATTTTGATGTCGATTAATTTTTTCACAAATTTAAGATTCATCTAAACGAATGATTTGTCTATTTTTTTAAAAAATAAACTTCATAAAAATTAATACTTACTAATTATTCTTAATCAAAATAAAAAATTTCTTGTCCTCAAATAATTAATGTGGAAGCATAATAAGTGACGTGCCTCTCGTCAAATCTAAGTGACTTGCTGTTGCCAGTTTTTTTGAAGAATAAACAAAAAAGGCAGCAACAAATAAAATGTAATAGTAACAATTGATCTACTGCAACAGCAGCCTTTGAATCTCCTCCAGCCTTTTGGGGAGAGAGATTTCAGCCCACTTCAAATAAAAAGAATATTAGTAATAAATAAGCAATTAAATGACAAAAACCTCAAGCTCAACGTCCCATTCCTCTTGGGGGGGGTTAGCCCCATATATACTACCTGTCTCTAATACACAGATCTTCTTTCGTTATCTCATGCATCTCTCTCTCTTAATTAATTAGGCAGTTTAAAATGAAGTTCGTCTTAAGCTCTTCAGTTGCCATGTGCTACTACTAAGTTTTAACTTTTAGGCATTTATAGCCAGACCATGACAGATCCCCCTCTCTTGTCCCACTTAATTATTAACTTAATTGTTAATTTCCATACTAAACTACACTAATTAATTATAGTATATAGTAGTATTAAACAATGAGACATCAAAACACACCATGTTAGTGTAAAGGAGATATACTTAAATTTCATATTTCCAGCCTAACATATGCATAATTAATGGTTTTATATCATTTATTGAACACAGTAATATATGTGTAGATATAGATCACATGCATGTAATGGGTATTATATATTCGTTTGCCAATCAGTTTTGTTAGAAATAAAGTCTTGCATGGTCGATGTGCATGTCTTTATATAAGAAATTTATCAATCTCGCATGAAAGTCACATACTACGTTATTTTTAGTAGCACGCTGCACCATTATTCATGTAAGTTTTTCTACTATGATTACTCAACAATGATGTATGTTGTCAAGTACTAACAAGATTTGAATCAAATAATAAATAGAATAGTCTTTTTCAATAGAAAATTACGCAAATATATATCACGATTTGATTCTCGTTATTGGTAAACAATATGTGAACATCATATAAATCAAAAAATGTATTAATGGTCTGCCATGATTCTTGAGTGAGGGCTAACCTACCCTCAACTTAAAATTTTTTCATTAAAAAAATAATGGTTATAAGATGTCATTTCCAAGCTTTCTTTGAGTGGGAAAAAAAAATTAATTAAAGCCAATTGGTTGAACCAAAATATAACAAGAAAGCTGGTTAGTTCACTTGTTGATGCATTGGAGATCTATTTTTAAGTGATGCATTGGAGATCTTAATTACTAGTACGTACTTATTTGGTGAAGAGAACATTTCAAGATTTTGAAAATTTAAAATTTAACTGGATAACGTTCTCCTCTTACACATGAGGTTGTCAAGAAGGGGCCTACCACTAAAAGAATGATTGATTAATTTCCCCATTTTCTGTTTTGCGACAGTTTTTCTGTAGTTTTCCTTTCTAGATTGTATTGGTAAGAGAAAACTTTATCAATATTCATCAGTAAACTAAACACCACGCTTTGATTCATCAGTAAAAACCGGTCAATATGCTTCATGCATATTCTGGTAAACTAAGTTATATATGTGGCAGACATGATATGTTGAATGGAAATCAAAATTAATAATATCTATAGATGTTGTTTGGTTAAATATTATGAGAATTATTTTATGGGAATGAAAATATTAAAAAATATCTATGGCTTAATAATACTTTGCCTCCAAAACTAAGTGAGTAATTACACTTTATCCCCCGTAAACTATAGTAATATACACTTTGCCCCCATTGACTCTATTCATCTATCATCAATATTAAAATCATTAAGATAATCTAGTTAAATGACTAAAATACCCCTAATAATATAATTTTTTATATATCTTAAATTTTGATAGTAATGTGATAATTATTTAAAAATAAAAAAATAAACTATAATATTTTAATATAATTTATATCAATATATTTTTTGGTCAAATTTTTTAAATTTATAGCTTTCATTTTATATTATTTCGAATATGAATATTTAACTAATTTGGTAAAACAATTCCTAAATGAGCTTACTTTTTATTGAAAATTTTTCTTTAAAGGTATTGTATGAAAATATATTTTTATTAAAATTTTTACTTTTAGATGTCTTTAATAGACAGGGTTAAACAAATTTTGTTTAACCTGTGCAAATTACAACGTCAAATATAATATAATTCAATAGTTTCTCACATTTTCATTCTCTAAAGTCAAAGATATCAATGTATTATTATATTTTATTTTTTCATAATTCTTTTATAACTATCAAAAATTAATTAAATACATGAAAAATCAAAATATAATGTTAAAGGTATTTTGTCATTTAACTAGATTTTTTTTTTGATATTTTAAAATTTTTAAAGAATGAATAATATGAATAGATTTTCAAAGTGTAAATTTCTATAGGTTAGGGAGGTAAAGTATAATTACCCACCTAGTTTAGGGGGGCAAAGTGTTATTAACCCTACTTTAATTCTCAACTTGTGACATGAGTTTCAAATTAAGTAACTTATTAATATAATAAAACCCATTCCTATTTTAAATCGAACAACTAAGGAGAGATGATATAAATCCGTAATAATATTAAAATTTATAATTTTCATTCTGATTACGATTCTCGAATACGAACCAAATGCGTCCTAAATATTACTACCACAAAAGTATGAAGTACGAGTAAGTTGTAGTGACTACTTACCCACAAAAAAAAAAAAAAAATTGTAGTTACAAATTTGGTAAACGTAGTAATTCGCTTTGTACTGTCAACAATAAACTTTAAAAGACTAATCGAGCATGTCAAGAAAAAAATGTAAAGAACATTCATAATCAATAAATACAGTATTACATTCATAATCAATAAATACAGTATTCTTCTTTATATTTTAAGAATTTGTATTGCATATGTAATTTAAAATATATGACGTTATTTTGTTACAAATATCAATGCATAATCGTACAATTTCGTTATGGGACGCCAAAATTTTTCCAAAATATATAAATGAAGATGTCCAATCCAACCAGCTCACTAATATAATTAGTTAATAATCCAAAGGACCAAAACAATAGAACTGAGAATTTCACTAAAATAAAACCCTTAACAAAATAACAAACTCTCAACAACCTTAACAACACATGAAGGATCCCTTCCCCTCCCAACTCTTTTGTCCATTTATTTTAAAACACTACAATAACGGAAGGCCCACATATTTCTCTTTATCAAAAAAAACCCCTCACATGCATATTTATTCACATTTTTTCTCGGTTGTGTGCATGTGGGAGTTACCCTTTTTATGAATCCCCATCCTCTACCATTCCCCCTCTTATACATAATACTGTGCAATTTACTACATATATATATTTTTTTCCCACCGTTAAACCCGTAGTTTATTTCGTCAATTCAAACCCCTCACTCCCTTATTCCCAGTAAAAACCTCAAAATAATTTTCTACTTTCAATCTCTTTTTTATTTTTTTTAACCCTGCGTATTTATCTCTAATAGTCTCAAATATTACAGGTGTCAACTGCACGACAACAAAATTACTACAAACTCAGCATTTTACGCTATAATTGTCACACAACATAAACAACATTAACCAAAACTAAGCCTCGTATCTTTGACAACTTCAATGTAAAAAAAAACACCTTTTGTACCTATACAAAACCACAGACTAGAACTGCCGCTCCCTTTCTACACATATAACGTTGTTATTTTTCTTAGGCTTTCCGTTCGCCACGCAACTTTATCGTCGTTACCCCACCCCTACTTTTCGTTTTGGATGATAATAGTATAGAGAAAAATGCTCCTGAGGGGTTTAGTGGCGGGGTGTTCACAGTTTGGATAAACTGAACAAATCGATCGAACTGTTTTAATTTGGATATTGGTGTTCGGTAAATTAGACTTTATTGATTTATCTAATTAATATTTAAATTCAAAAATTGGGTAAAACAATTTAGAATTGGATTATGAATTTTAACAATCGAAATACCGAATAATCGGCCGAAGTTTTATTCGGTAATTAGATATTCGGTGATTGGATATAACCGGTCGAAAAATGCAATAAGTAATAAGATAATTCTTTAGTTATTATTTACTACTAGTGATTTTGGCACACTCTATGTATGTGTCATTTAAAAATATATATAAAGATAACTTTAATTAAACAATTCAATATTGTTAAAATAGAAAGATTTTTTAAAATAAATTTAAGAGATAATTTTCTTTAAGTAATTAAAGAATTTGGTAGTTTTTATTTATTTATTTATTTTTTTGTCAAGATTGGTGAAAGATTGAAAGTTGTGAAAATTGAAAAGTTAGAATTTGATTTTTTATTTTATTTATAAGGATAAATTTTGGATAAAACGGTTAATATCAATATCCAAACCTATTCTAAAATTCGGTTATATAATCATTTCGCCAAAGTTTAAAATGGATTGAAATTAGATATGAAATTTTTGATAAATAACCGAATATTAACCGAATTTTTAGCACCGAATAACCGAACACCGACCAATAAACACCCTTATTCAGCGGTGCCACGCTAGATTGTCACATTCGTCCGTGACAATTGATGGACACATATTTTCCGTTTAGTTAAAATAACGGGAATGTCCTCTTGAATTTGTTTAATTTCTGTTGATGAACGGACGAATGTGACAATCTAGCGTGGCACCGCTGAATAAGGGTGTTTATTCCAAGGAATCGGTCTGTCTCTTATACAATCTAGATGTGTATAAGAGACATGAGTATATTATTGTTCTTTTCTCAAACTTTGATTAATTTGTCTATTGAGAAGCTCACTCAGTCATATCTCGTGCTGTTTATTTTTAATAAAAATAAGGCATAAATAATTTGCATTGCCTAACAAATGCCAATCAAAGTTACAGAACAAGAACATACAAAGATAATTTATTATATTTCATATTATTTGAGTCACTTTAGAAAATCAAGAAATAATTAAATGAAGTTTTTTTAACTTTTATGCTCAGTGCAACATTAATAAAGGAAGAATTATGTAATTGAAATATTAATGTAAAAAAGTAATTTGATAATTTTAAACTATCTTTTTTTATAAATTTAATGTAATTTAATAACTTATTTAATCCTTGTATATTAACCAAAAGTGACATTTATTTTGAAACGAATAGAGTAATATAAATGAAGGGAGTAATATACTTACACTGGGTTCATATGTCACCTTTGTATTGTGCATACAATGGCCAAAATGCACACGGAATGCAACGGAGCACACGTGTTGAGTGTGTAAAATTTCAAAATTTTTATTTATTTTAGATATACATATTTTTAGGAGAATATTCCAAAATCTATACTTATATGCAACAAATGAAATGAGAAATTTTCTACTGAATTCAAGGGTATTGCATCCCAATATAAATAAATTATGTTAGACCGGAAATTAAACTCTTAAATTTTTAATAAATGGAATATATGATGCTTTAAACAAAAGATCCAAATGTATTTGAGCACGATGCAAATTTACTATTAATTACTTGTAAATTTTGGATATTTTTTAAAATAAAATGATCGTGCAGATGTGTATAAGAGACAGTGTATAAGAGACAGTATCACAGAGATTTTAAAAGTAAAAAACCCTGGATCCCCCAACAAAAAACAAAATAAATAAATAAAAAAATTCAAGTTTTCTTGGTTTGGCATGCTGTTTGGTAACACCCCCGAAGCCAAAGTATCCAAGGATAGGAGCATATTAGTTGTAACGTTTCCGCAAGCGCATGACCACTCAAAATTATTTTTATTTTTCAGAATTTTAAATAAAGATAATATCCCACAAATTATTTAACCCAAAAAAAGAAATAAAACTGTCCCCACAATTATTACCCAAAAAAAAAAAAAACAATAAGAGAATAAAAAATAAAGAGTATATTAGAAAAGCACAAAAATTTAAGAAAATTCCCTCTCTTCGTGACCCAACGTTTTTCTCGATCGTGCAAACCATTCATAGCCACACGATGCTCCTATTTCTCCACGTGGCACCATCTAAAAGCCCACCATGTCAAGGCCAAAAGAACCGGTCTTTAGGTGGTTCCTGAGAACAACTGTCTATAGCCGGTGACTTAATGGCCTATTACCGATATATCCGGTAACAGGGGTCGGTTGTATAAGAGCTGGGGTTTAAGCAAATGGATTGGGCGGTTTTCAGAGGGTTTTGGTCATGGGATATATACTAGTAGAAAAAAAGTGAAGAAAAAAAGAAAATAAAAACGAAAAAAATTTGAAGAAAGTGGGTAGCGTCTGAAATAATTCTTGTGGAGAAAGTGAGTGAATAAAAAATATGGGTTAGAGAAATTTCTTGTTGATCAAATGAGAATTATATAGTTTTTTTTTTTTGAGTTAGTTTTTGTGGGTTTGAACTTATTGGGAATTCTCCGATCTTGTGATATTGGGGTTGCATTTTCTGCAAATTAGATGGAACTTTTTGCACAATATTTGGATATTTTCTGGGTTTTGAAGGAAAATGATGGTGGTTTTCAAGGAATATTTGGTGCTGTGAAGGTGAGATTATGGGAATTCTCTGTTTTTTTTGGTGTCCCATTTGATAAAGTTCGAATTTTTGGTGGACCACTTTGTTTGGTTGCCTAGAAAAAACCAGAAAGATTGAATTTTTGGGAGTTTTTTTTGGCTGAATTCATGTTTATCTGCAGCCAAATGGGGCCATCATTCCTCATTTGTTTGGAAATTTTTTTTTTGGCTGAATTCTTTCTTCTAGAATTCTGATGTTTTGGTAAAGTTCTGGTTTGGGTTTTTCTTTTTTCCTTGGTCCCTTTGCTTCTTTACCCATTTTGAATTCTTTAATGCTGGATATCTTTCTATATGTTTTCTATACGAAGATACGTGCTGGTTAAAATTGTTTAGATCTGCTATGTAATTCAGGAAGATGGTTTAGATCCACTCAGTTTTTATTTTCTAGAAAACAAGTGAATGCATTTATGAGGATTTGCTTGGTTGATCTGGACCCTGTAGTTTTAGATCATCAAAGTACACATGCTTGCTTCAGGTTCCTTCTTTCAGGGTTTTGGGAGGTTTTTTTTTTTTTCAAGTTTTCTGTTTTTCTTCTTTTCATTTTTAGTTTCCGTATTCATCTTTCACCTTCCTCTAAAGATGCTTCTTTTTTCTCTGCATTTTTGGAGGTTTCTATGTTTACATTTTGTTTTGGATATTAGTCTTACTTTAAAAGTTCGAGAAATTCGTGTCTTTTCTAAGGTTATGCATCTTGTGGGTAATATTCAACATTTTCTCCTGAAACTGAGTTAATTTATTTAGATCGCTTTGATCTGGCTTATATATCTTCATTTATGGAGGTTCTATGTTTATGAAATTGAAAATATGTTATTCTCTGATAAGTTTTACAATTTTGTTGCTGCGCACAATTGATTGGAATATCAGAGATGCCTTGATCTCTTTATAGTTTGTCAATTTAGTAAGTCATATAGATTTTAAGCATTTTTTCGTTTTGATGCCTGTGTTCGATGCCACATATACTCCATTCTTAAGATTTTAGTTTGGTAGGATTTGAACATGTTTTTATTTTCCAGGTCTTTTGAACATTTTTTACCATTAGGACTAATCTTTCAATGGGCCTTAGCCTTTACCCTCTATTACTTCTGTTTCTAGGCATGGAGGTTTTTAACAAAATTTCATTGATTTGGTTTGGTTTGCTGTAAGGTTGAAAGGCATTTCAGACACTTGGTAACAATTCTATTTAATTTTTATTACATTTGTTTTCTTCTGCAGCACGAGATCTATCCATTTGCAGGAGTTTCCATTAGAAAATTTTTCATTTTTCATTCTCTCTTCTGATGCCAAATGCGTAGTTCTTTGGAAGGGTCTATCACTTTAAACCTGTCATCTTGTTTTTCTGATTTGTTGTATTATCTCATTATGATTTTGGTTTTAGCAATTTCAACTTGTTTAGTGATTTCATTGTCTATTATTTATTTTGTTATGGCAGTCAAACTTTTAACAAAGAATTTTTAAATTCAGGTTACTTGAAGCTTTTCTCATAGCGGCAGTTTTTTTGTTTTCAGGCTCTCTTATAATTCCAGTTTCAGAGGTTATTTGTGCATGCTCAGTGATGTGGGGATTTGGACTACAGTGTTGCTAAAAGATGCAAGAGCTTTGCGTTTACTGAATTCCTCTTGATATGGTTTCTAAGATATGGTGTTGCATAAAAGGTTAGACTACGGATTTAATGGTTATCAGGTGCCTCCCACTCCTCGAGCAGCTAGATCAGCCAGGGTATCATTATTTCACAATCCCCGGTTTCTTTATTTTATTTTTTTTCACCTGTGTTGTTATTGTGCTTCTGGATACTGATTGCGCTCTCCTCCTATTTATTGTAGAGAAGGGGCATAAACAGAAGAACAACTGAAGATAGCCAGATGTGTGCATTTGACTTGTTGGCTACTCTAGCTGGCAAACTACTTTTGGAGGGTAAAAGCTCTTATAGACCCCTAGTTCTACAGAGATGGGTAGTAGTGGTAAAGAGCAATGCGAAGCTGTTAAAAGTTTGGTTAAGGATGGAAAGGAAGAAGAAAGTAAGCATGACTTTTGTAACCTGAACAGTAGTGATAGGAGTTTCATTGTTTCTGAGTTAGTCTTACAGGCTCCCAGGTTGAATAATTGTCCAAAGGAGCTTGCACACACTCAAAATGATACTTACTCAGGGCCAGCATCCACATTAACAACTTCTGAGTGCTCCGAGAAGGTGATATCTGCCGAACATTTAGTCAATAATAAAAGCAAGGTTGGGTATGGAAGCTTCTCTGGAAAAGCAGATATTGAGCTATTTGGTTGCAGGGTTTCTCCTGGTTGTAAAGTAGTGTGTGAAAGTAAAAGACAAATAAAGGTTGAGCCAAATGATTTGAAGTTGGCAATTAGTGCAAGGGATGACATATGCAATTCCAAGTCTCCAATGGCTTGGGACAGGAAACCTTCCTGTCTTGTGAGCTCTGAGACGATAGTGTGAAATCCTTGTCCAGGGACCATATTCCTTGCGGTTCTCTCCCCTATAATCGGGATAATGTAAAGTTAGTTACTAGAGATGATGACGAAAACTCTTCTGGGTACACCAAGCCCAGCATCATAAATAAGGCCTTCAAGCCATCACCACGTATTGGAGATCGAAGAATCCGTAAATTACTGGCATCTAAATATTGGAAAGTTACCCCAAATTTGAAGGATGGTGAACACTTTAAAACTGGTAAGTTTGTCTCTGTGTTTATATTTGCTTTGTCAGTTAACCATGTGCAACTCATATGTCATACTTATTTGATATTGCAATGATGGCATCAGACGCTGACATGAAGCATGTTCTCACAATGGGAAGAATGGTTTCAAGCGCCTAAGATCTCATACACTTTTCCCATTCAAAAAAAGAAGCAGTATCATTGCAGCTCATTGTCCAATTTGGATGGAGGTACTGATGGAATGTGTAATTCACCTGGGAAAGGCTCGCTAGCAGAGATGCTTCTGCTTCAATGTTGCCAAAAGGTGCATAATCAGACTTATTAATCTCATTCCCACCCCCATGTATATCTTATTACTCTTTCTTCTTAGAATGTACTGCTGCCAAACTATTGATTCCAAAACGTGCAGTAACTGGGACATCAACTTCAGAAGCAAGTCAACATGCATCGTTCAAGTCCAAGGATTCCCACGGTATGAGATCCTCTAATAATGTGACTCAGAACTAGCATTTTGCTTGACCAGTGCCTGACCTATAAAGAGTTTCTTACACAGAGATGTTTTTCCTTTTGGTCAGTTAAGCTAAAGATCAAATCTTTCAGAGTTCCAGAATTTTTTATTGAGATTCCAGAAACGGCAACTGTTGGTTCTCTGAAGGTAGGGAACATCTGTTATCTATGTTCTTGCAACAAAATATTGCATATACTCATATATTCCGTTTCTTGCTTCATAGTGGTGAAAGTAGCTAATTCTGTCACTAACATTATATGCAATATGAGATCTGTCACACTATTCGCTACCTTATTTAATAAACTGCACGCATTATTGGTTCTAAATGTTTTCCTGTAATGGTGGAAATGCTTTGAAGTACAAGCTTAAGTGAATATTGTCAATTGAATGATGCAAATTTTTTAATGACTTAAAATTATCTTCCTATAAAGAATTTAAATTTGACATCACAAAAGAAGTTTAACATTTTTAATTAATAACCATCCATATGCCTTTGTTTTGTATGCTAGTTTGTGCGGCATCCACTGGACATGGATGGCTGCTTTCTTTATCTTTTATTCTATTCATTTGAATATGTATTTGAACCTCGCCCTGTCTTTTCCAAAATCCTTATTTAACTACAGTTGTTATGAATTCTGCTTTAATAAGTAGCAAACAGTTTTGGCCTCAGTTACTGCAATACTTAGTGGTGGATTGCGGGTAGGTGTACTTCTTCAGGGTAAGAAGATTAGGGATGATAACAAAACCTTATTGCAGACAGGAATATCATCATGATAACAAACTAGATGCTCTGGGTTTTTCACTGGAGCCAAACCTTTCTCGAGCTCCCCCTCCTTTATCTCCTGAAGATTGCCCATTTCCACTTCCTTGTGATGCCTCGCAACCACTATCAAGGTACTACTACCGATATTCAATATGCCTGTCTGGAAGTCATCTATAACAAAAATTAATAGATGTTGGTTTCACTTATACACATCTAGATTGTATGGAAAAACGCCCTTTTAAACCTGACATTGACAATTTCCTATTTGAAACTTGGTATACAAATGCAACCCCACCTCCTCGTGCACTGTTTTTTCCTTCTCTTTCCACTTGTGGCCCATGGATCCCTATCTCTTGCCTTTGACAAGATATGTGCTTTGCCTTCAGGCACCCACCTTCTCCAAGTACAACCAATGCTGCACTCCTCTGGGGGACTTCTGATGCCTTGCCAGATCCTCCAGGAACAAATCTCAGCAACTTCAATGAAAGTGATCATGATTCAGCTCCCTCTCCTACTGACGTGTCATTAGAGAATAGCACAGTTGATTCTAGAGCATTAGTTGCCGTTCCAGCCATGAATGCAGAGGCCCTAAGTGTGGTTCCTATGCAGAAGTCCAAACGATCAGAGGCTGCACAACGTCGCATTCGTAGACCATTCTCTGTTTCTGAAGTGGAAGCTCTAGTACAAGCTGTTGAAAAACTTGGAACAGGAAGGTGTGTTGTTAAAACATTGCTATGTCTTGCTAAACCTTTATGTTTAGTAATGCATGTATTAGCTAGGTACTTGCCTACATTGATTAAACATGCTCTTGCTGTTGTGGTTCTGCACGTTCGGTTCATTTAAGTGATCACTGATCTGTGCTTTCATACTTGAGCTGGCCGTGTGCAATTTTCTTTATCCTTCTTTTCTTTGTTTGTCTCCTCAAGTTGGTTTCTTATGCTGCAGATGGCGTGACGTTAAGTTGCGAGCTTTTGATAATGCCAAACATAGAACTTATGTTGACTTGAAGGTAATATAATGTTTTCTTCTTCATCAAGGTTCAGAGGGACACCTTCTTTACAGTTTGATGTTCCGAAGTCCAAACTTTTGTTTTTTTTCCTATTCAATTTGTATCTCTATCCTCATGCAGGATAAGTGGAAAACACTGGTGCACACGGCAAGAATATCTCCTCAACAGAGGAGAGGCGAGCCCGTTCCTCAGGAGCTCTTGGACAGAGTCCTCACTGCCCATGCTTACTGGTCACAGCAGCAAGTCAAGACACAGTTCAAACAGCAAGCTGAGACTTGCCGCCTTGTTAGTACTTGAAGGTATAGAGGAAGGAACAGAAATACTAGCGAAATAGGAGGCAGCCTTCCTTAGAGAGGTGCTTTTGTCTCTAATTCTCATCAATACATGTAAAAAATATGACCGTGGGAGTAAATTAGGTTATTTAATAGTTCCACCTCCTGGATACTCAGACCTGCCCGGGGAGATTTGCACTTTTGTAAATGGTTGATATGATAAGAGGAGCTTGCTAACAGAACATTTTAGTTGCCTAGGTATCGCATTTTGTTAATGGTCAGTAGTTAGTTTGCAAGGATAATTGTTTTTCGGGTAGGGAGTCGTCGTCCATTTTGGTTGTGGTACATGCCATTGTAAATTTGATAGTTATACTTGTTATTTAATGAATTATGGAATCCTTGTTTGTATTTGAAAGGCTTTACATACTTCTCTCCCTTGGCCTTTTGCTGGTGCTTAGCATTGCAATGAATGTTGCTGTCTGCTGTATGCGGTGTAATATCTTCTTTCTGGTTGAAGTAGGAGGGGTTTATGCTCTTTGCACCATTGGTTTTATAGTTTTAAGGTCTCCTATTTTGTTATCAATCTCATGGCCAGAAAATGGACTTCGCACTAAAATGTACAAACTTGAGAAGTATTGCAAATAAAGGACTTGGAAGTCGACCCATTTTGATTCAAGTTGTCAAAATCATTTGAGTTTGAATTTACGTGTCAAAATATTAACAAATGACTAACGTCCACCAGCAAAGTTCGCCTGGATCATTCAAGAAAGAGCCCTTGGATTGAGACAAAACACAAGGGCGTTAATTGGAGTCTTCTTTTCCCCAGAGCCGCATAATAAAATAGTAAAAGTGGAAATTACAATTATATAACATTAGCAAATGTAAAAATAACTATAACCAATACAACAATTATCCTTCAGATTAAGGTATAAGATGATAAATTTATTTAAAAAAAGCTACTAGTATGATGTCTTGTGTTTGACCAAATAATTAATAGTGTAAGATCTATACATTAATCTAAATTAAGATCTCTACATGCATACACATATTATGACATAACCTGTCTGCATGTAGAGATCTTCTCTTAGATTAATTCAAGGGTTAAATGCAAAAAACTCCCTTGAACTTATACCTCAGTTGTACTTTACTCCCCTCAATTTATTTAATAAGCACTTTACTCATTTTCCCTTACTTCTTTATGTTTTGAGACAAAATTGCCCTTACCCTATTTTAAATATTTTTCATTTTTTCTCTTCTTATCAATTTATTTATTTCTCTCTCATATTTTTTCTTTTATCTTTTTATTTATTCTTTCTTGCTACTGTTAACATCTATTATACTAAAAGTAATTGGTTAGTTAAAAGCTCTTTTTTATTTTTTTACATATTTATAAATAATTTATAGATTAAATAAGTTTTTTAATACAAGTAACATATATTAAATAGTATAATATAGATTTTATGAGTTTTACAAATGCTATAATTAACAAATAAACAAACTATAAAAAGATAAAATAATTTTTCAAAAAAAATTAAAATATATATTCTAAGTATGCAAACAAAAATTTTTTTGGTGCCATATCATTCACAGGTCATATTTTGGTTGAATTTATAGTAACTCCAAAATACCTTATATTAGGCAACCGTAATATTTTCTTACTATATTTGTTTCGATATTACACTGTAAATAAAATGTTGTACATATTTTTTCATTCTATAATTTTATTTGTATACTATAAATTTTTAATTTCCTCTAACTCAAAAATTTTATTTTTTATTTATTAATCTTACTATTAATAGTTAATCACAAATTTTATATTACAATAAGGTATATTTATTGTATTATATTTATTGCATTAAAGGATGATTAATCTATAAATTAAATTATTTAGACACATGTGAAAATTTATTAATTTAATTAATTATTAAAAGTAAAGTAATTATTTAGTAGTAGCAAGAGAGAATAATGAAAAAGAAAAAAGAAAAACAAGATAGAGAAAATAAATAAAAGGAAAAAAAAGAAAAACAATTATAATTAAAATAATAGGGGTAATTTTGTCTCAAAACATAAAAAAATGTGTAAAGTACTTATTAAGTAAGTTGAGGGGGTAAAGTATAACTAGAGTGTAAGTTCAGGGGAGTTCTTTACATTTAACCCTTAATTCAATTAATCTCGTCAAAACTGGCTATAATTACTATCATGCTGAATTTCTTTATTAACTAAATGCAGCTCTAATTAACAAATCAGATGTTTAACAAATCAGAATTTTTGTTAATCTCCAGTTTACGTGTATTTAAATATTGTAAATCTTCTCCAATAATCTTTTTAGAAACATAGCAATGTAATTCTTTTGAGGAATCATTTTTTGTATTTTAAATGTAAAATATACAATATTATATTATATATTTTAAATACTTATATTGTACGATGTTTTTAAAGTTAAAGGAATGATTCTTTAAAATCAAATTATAAAATTCTTCTTTTTTTATTATTCAAATACTAGTAATTAATTACTTAATTGACTCCCAAGCAACATCTTGGCAACTTACTAATTACTATGTTTGACTGATAACTGGATGTAGAAGAGTCCAATCTGACTTGTCTGTGTACGTCGTATTTTCAATAATTAAACTTGGGCACCAAGATTAAACTTGCGCACCAACATTTTCTGTCTTCGCAAGTTCCAACAACCAATGGGCAGCCTACCGGATCAAAATTACTTCGACTCCACAAAAAGTAAACCCTCAAAAGGGTCACGGGGGTTTCTTTTCTCTTTCTTTATAATTTTGTTGATTGAGAATATTAGAAAAAATTATTTGTTACAAAAAATTAATTTAACTAAATTGATACTTGATATTTTACATGATTATTAATTAATAGTAAATTCAATTAGTATGCAAGACGACTAAACTATCATAAAAGATTAAGATCTCACTGTTTTTCTCGCCGAAAAATTTGCATGATTTAGCTTTGGAATTGTAAAATGAATAAACTGCAAACGACAAAGTTACTCGAATTAGCAATTATTTGTTGTACTAAACGAGAATGGTTAACTTTCTTCGATGAACCAGTAAACAATCCACACATAGCCGTTTGTTTAAGAGAATACCAAAAAGTGTAGTATTTTTCATTTTTGAGCATTTATTTATTTTATCTGATTGATTACTAATGAGAACGTTTTATTTGAAGTGAATAGTTCATCTTTTCTTAATAAAATAACTATTTATTTTTTTAAAAATACGGACTCTCATCCTAATTATAAGAGATTTTTTTATTAAGAAATAACTATTAAGCATGTTCAATATTTATTGTTGATTATTAATTAAGTTGGAGTAACTCTAAATTAAGAGAGTTAACTGTCTCTTCATATGATTACTACTATATAAGTCGTGGTGGGTTGGTGGCTTGTTAATTTCAATCCAAGAGGGGCATACATTGAACGGTCTAGAAGGATATAGTGACTGACATAGGTAAACAATTTAATGTCTCAAAGATTTCTCCCAAAAAAGCTTAACAAAAAATTAACGTGCAACGAACCATCGTGTATCCTTTTGAGTAAGATGGGCTCCAAAATCTTGAAGGATTATTCCTTTTATACCCCCCATAAAATCATTTACAAAGTTTTGTGAAGCAAAATTTTATGAGTAAGAACATGTTTCCAACAACCCTAAAGAGAAAATTTATGAACTTCAATGAACCAAATTGCAGGGATCATGAAGCATTTTTTTTTTATTACTAACATATTTAGTAAAACTTACCTTAAAAAAAGTAGTGTATGTTAATTAGAGTCATTTAAAGGATTGTATTTCTTACGGTCATGTATTCGAACTTGCTCAAATGCTTTGAATAAGGCATTTAATTTTAGTCATGCTTAGTGAAATTATGGCAACCAATTTAATTCAAATCAAATAAATATTAATATTGTTCTATCCCTTCTATATTAGATTCCATATAAAATGAAAACCCTTCTAAAGGAGTAATTTAAGTAAACAAGAGATGAAATATTTAAACTTAAAATACTCTATTCACTAGTAAGCAAGGGAGTTTTATTCTCATCATGTTTGTAAATTTCAAAAAATGCAAATATATATTTAAATCCTAAGTAAGTTAGAACTATTACCATATAAAAAGATAATTTTTAAGTTACTGTATTTATACAAAGTAATAAAATTACTTAAATGTTCTTAAATTTATCTAAAATTAAGAATTAATTATTCAATACTCAAAAATTTTAATACGTATTTTTTAAATAACACAAGTATACTCTTTCTATAAAACATCATATATCAACTCATTATTGACATTACTGAGAATATATGACAACTTTATTTAGGTATACTTGAGTTACATACCATCTCATTCGGTGTTATAAATTAAATTTTAAAAATAAATAATATCAATTAATATAAATAAAATATTATATATTTAATTACTACAATAAAATTTACAAATAAAATTAAAAATCGAATCTAATTATACATCAGAAATATGCTCGTTTATATAGTCTTCACCCATCACTCGTGTCTCAAATAATTACTAATAACACTAAAGATAAATGAGAAAATAAAAAAGCAAAAGTCAAAAGTAGAAGATAAGTACAAGGCTACTAGGTTCCAAGAACCAGATGAGTAACCCCACCTTCAAGCTACCGACCTAATAAACATCCAGATGACCCAATCAAATCCCATTACTTTCTCATCAATGCTACTCCGTCAGAGTCCATAGAGAACTAGATCCATACATTAGCTCTTAAACAGTCAATGGTGGCTGTGATTGGCAGTAGCCGGTGACACCCACCAAAATCTCCGTCTATATCACCATCCCATTACCGCTTCTCTTCTCACTCGCCGGTAACCAGCCGCTGCTGTTCATTAATTTTCCTTCTTTATAGATAGGCAAGTATAGGCTTTTTTAGTCTCAAGACTTCTGAAGATAAAACAGCTAATCACCCAGGTATGCATAACTCTACACGAGTAGAAATCTCTCTTATACACAACCCTAAATCCCCCCAAAAAAGAAGAGAAAATGATTTCATGTTTTGGGTTCTGCTATTTGGGGTACAATTAAATTTATATACAATATTATACTATGTATGTACTGTCTCTTATACACATCTAGATGTGTATAAGAGACAGGAATTATAGAACCCTCCAAAAATCATATCCTAATAATAAAACTAAAAGAAACACACGAAATTTCACAAATTAAATGACCCTGTAATGCTGTCTCTGATACTCATGATAAAATGTTATACTAAGGAACTCTTATAGACATCTAGAATGTTTAAGAGACAGGTTTGCACATGTATATTATAAGGCTTTATGTAAGAGTTTTGATTTTTCGTTTAATTCATGGCTCTGAATGCTTTTATTTATTTATTTTAGTTATTTGATTTTAGAGCTGTAGAGATAGAAATTATCTGTTTAATCTCACTTATAGTACTCATGTAATGTACTAGTATAAACATTTACATAACCGGATTAAAAGTCGATTTTTTTTTTTATAAATTTTTTATTGAAGCATGTTTGAGTGAATAGTTTAGTAGGGGTTTTGTTTTTTATTATGTTTGTAATATAGTTGCTAGGAATTATTTGGCCGCCTTGTTAATTTTATAAAGAAGGATTCTTGGCGTACTAGCTCATATTACTTGTTTTTTGGGTATCTGTTTGAGTACAGGGTTTTGAGGGATATATGGTCATGGATTCGCGATTCAACCAATTGCCGGATTCTGTTAACGGTTTCAAATTTGATGATGAGATTCTTTTACCAAGTTTCGAGGAATCTCCTAATCTTTTGAATGGCTTTAAAGTCGATGACTATCCTTTAGATCTCAATGTCGCGGATACGACTTACTTCTCAGTTGGTCTAGGTCACGGGTAATTTTCATACTTCCTCTAGTGGGAGCTCTGAGGTGGATTCTCCAGATGGTGATGACTCGGATCCTGTACTCAGGTATCTGAACCAGATATTCTTGGAAGAGAACTTGGAGGAGAAGCACAGCATGTTCCCTGACCCTCTGGCTTTACAAGCTGCTGAGAAATCCCTCTATGATGCACTTGGCCAGAAGTATCCTCCATCTCCATACCGGGTTGGCCAAAATGTGGAGAGCCCAGACAGCCTGTTTGGAGGTTCGAGCGGGTATAGCACAAACAGCAGCAATACTATTAGTAGTTCTGTTGAGCCTGGAGAATATAAATCTTTAACAGGACAAAGTTATTGCAACAGGGGCTGGAAGAAGCACGTAAATTTCTACCTACAATAATCAATTGGTTATTGACTTAGATCAGTACACATTGCCACCAAAGTCGGATGAGACTTTTGTGGAGTCTAAGGTCAAAGTAGAGAAGGATGAGACTGATCATTCTCCTAATGGCTCAAGGGGAAGGAAGCATCTACATCGCCAAGAAAGTGATATAGAAGAGCAGAGGAGCAGCAAGCAATCGGCAGTTTATGATGATGAGGTTGAATTATCTGAGATGTTTGATAGAGTTCTGCTTTGTACTGATGCAAATGGGGAGGCATCATGGTGTAATGCTGATGTGCAGTTACCTAATGACGCCAACAAGGCTTTCTTGGGCAGCAGAATGGACTTCCAAATGGAACTGGTGGTGGAAAAACTCGGGCTAGAAATCAGGGGAATAAAAGTGAAGCTGTGGATCTGAGGACGCTCTTAATTAGCTGTGCTCAATCTGTTGCAGCTGATGATCGAAGGACTGCAAGTGAACAACTAAAGCAGATTAGGCAGCATTCATCTCCCTCAGGCGATGCATACCAGAGGTTGGCCCGTGTATTTGCGAATGGTCTTGAGGCTCGTATTTTAGAGCACTGGAACTGAGATTTACGCGGCTTAGACGCTAAGCCCTCTCAGCTGCTGAGAAGTTGAAGGCTTACCAGGTTTATCTTTCGGCCTGCCCATTCAAGAAAATATCATTCTTGTTTGCCAATAAGATGATCCTGGAGAAAGCATCCGATGCCAAAACACTGCACATAGTAGATTTTGGCATCATGTATGGTTTTCAATGGCCAATCTTAATACAGCTCCTTTCATGCAGAACTGGTGGGCCTCCCAAACTCAGTTCCGCATCACTGGAATTGAGCGGCCTCAACCGGGTTTTAGGCCATCAGAAAGAGTTGAAGAGACAGGACGGCGCTTGGCAAGATATTGTGAGCGATTTCATGTACCGTTTGAATATCGAGCCATCGCGGCACAGAATTGGGAGGCAATTAAAATAGAGGATCTGAATATAGCCAAAGGTGAGGTGCTTGCTGTTAACTCTCATTTTCAGTTTAGTAACCTTCTTGATGAAACGGTCATGGTGGATAGCCCAAGGGATGCTGTTCTAAGGCTGATTAGGAACATGAATCCAGACATTTTCGTGAATGCTGTGTGTAACGGGTCCTATAGTGTTCATTTCTTTGTAACTCGATTCAGGGAGGCCCTCTTCCATTACTTGTCATTATTTGATATGTTTGATGCTACCTTACCTCGTGAAGATCTTTATAATGAATTCGCCGCTCCAGTTTTATGGACGTAAGGTATAAATGTCATTGCTTGTGAGGGCCCAGAGAGGGTCGTCAGGAGGGCATCCCTGAGACTTACAAGCAGTGGCAGGCTCGCCATACGCGGGCTGGATTTGTATAATTCCTCTGAACCATGAACTTGTAAAAAAATTGAGGTGTAAGGTAACGGCAGGTTTTGATAAAGATTTTGTTCTTGATGAAGATGGTAGTTGGATGTTGCAGGGATGGAAAGGTCGGATTATGTGTGCCGTCTCTTGCTGGCTACCTGCATAGTATTCATTCCAATTCTCCTTGTCGGGACGTATAAATCCAGAGCGTCCTGAATTGTATGTTGAACGAGAAAGTAGTGGAGGATTTTCATCAAGCTTCAAACTTCTCCTTTCTCTTACCATACACAAACCATGTGCGCATGAAAATCCACATTTTGTGCTGTCATGCACAGGCATGCTTGCCATACCAGCGCAGACTTGTGCATATTTCCATGTATTTCTATATGCCGGCTGTCTCATATGTACAAAGCATAGATGTTTCTTGCCATGCTTATATGCAATACAAACAAATGCCAGTGACCTGATTAAATCATGAATATCAAATTCCAGAGGCTGAGCTTTATACCTAATCTCTTATACACATCTAGATGTGTATAAGAGACAGAATAAGATCGCAGATTTCTTGATGTCTTCCTAATCTGCAATAGAAATTAGATGTGTATAAGAGACAGACTTATACACTAAGAATGCAGAATATGACTGTCCAAACATCCTAACGATTCTATTTCTAGTAAGGAAAGCTTTATATGTACCTTTATGTTGACGAAATATATATTCATCAACTTTCCTTACTAGATTAGCTCGTTAGGATGTTTGGACAGTTATACTATAAGCATTCTTAGTACTATAAGTTGTGGTAGTTATTGATGAAAGAGTGCTATTATGGACTTAATTATTGACAATAATGCACTATGGTGCTATGTTCGGTTCAGTACTTGTATACTTACTAAGCAGATGACCATCTTTTCTTGACTTCGTGATGCTTTATGGGCTGCTATATTTTTTTCCCTCGTGGAGATTTTATGCGGAGGGAATGAGCGGTGGTCTCCATCACCAGGTCTTTCCATTAGTATTCGTAGGAAGAAAATTTTGTTACTCATTTCGTCTACACTTTGAATGATTAAAAATTAATAATTTTTTTTTTACTTTTTAGTCATTTTAATATTTATTATACCCTCTTAATATTTATTAAACCCCTCACATTGCAGAAACAAACAGGTAAGACTTACACCTTCTTAGGCGATATTAACTTTTTCATCAGCAGTTCTTGGAAATGCTCCAAGTATTTTGACCCCATGTCAAACCTCACCTGGCAAGGCTGCAATGGACTTCTGTTCTTTACTTACAAATGAGATTTTCTTCACTTGAAAATTGAGATTTATTTATTCGGTACTTGTATAAAAAATGACATAAAAAATAAACAAAATTTGATCAAATATTTTAAATCAAGAGTTCTCCTTATTTACTATGCTTGTCCATTTCACATGATTAATCTTTCAAAAAATATCTTTTAATGGCAGGTGTAGTACAAGCAACATGTATTATAAAAAACATTTGAGGTTTTTTTTTTTATAACAAATAACATTTGAGTTAAACAATAATAGCATGGCATATATATATTTGGTATAAAAAAACATTTTCTTAAAAATATTAATGAAAAATATATAAATATTTCAAAATATTACTAGAATTTAGAGAATAACTAGAAAAAAGTACGTACTTTGAATGTGCAACACTCCTTATTTGTTATCATTTTAAAAAAATAAATGAATAATCAGTTAATGATAACATAGAGTATAAATTATAAATATTTTTCTGTTGAGTTTTTTTTATGCACAAATATATATTTTTAAAATATATATTTCAAATCTTTGCTTTTTTCTTCATAATTATTTTCACTTTTCTTTTTTATTAATTTTATTCACTATTGTTTGTTATTTGTTACAATATTATACATCAATTTCATTTCTTCACAAATAATTAAACAAACATTTTCTTTGAATAAGAACAACATATGATATTTGTATCTTATTTTTATTTCTCTTCAGGTACAAATATCATATGATGTCTCTATAGTACACAAATTAATTATTTGATCAATATTTTAAACATTATTTTATTATGAAATATTAATAGTCTTTTATTAGTGAAAAATATTTACATAAATCAAATGATATGTAGATAATAATTACAAAAATAATTAGTTATAATTTCAAAAAATAAGAAAAAAAAATGAATCTTATTAAAATGTAAAGAACGAATACATTAAAAAATTATAAAAATAAAGTCTAATTAAACTAATATGTTTTCCATATTATTGATAGATATCATACAATATATTAAAATCATTATAAAAATTAAAATAATAAGTTGTTCTTCTATGTTGCTCTAAAATACACCTACTTATCTTACTGTAAATTACACAGTGCTAATGAAAAACATGTAGTTCTAAACATGTCAAAATTTGCACGTTACTTTTAGTGTGATTTTATATAAATTTCTATCGCAATTATTTTTCATTAACAAATAGTACAAATGTATATTAGTATACATAGTATGAAATTTCACAATATTATATATGATTACTATAAACTTATAATATTATTAACTTCAATTCTATTGAAATTTTGAAATGCATAAATTCTTCATTCATATTGATGGTACAAAATATAGATAATTCTGATCCCAAATAGTTTCTATTTCTCTTTTAGATTCTCAAGTTATAATTTGTTATAATGATACCACCAATTATTTGATCATTTAAGAATAAAGATTTTCCTATAATATTGAACTTTTTAAATATATCTATATATTCTTTATTATTACTAAAAGATAAAATCATTACCAAGTATCAAGCATTGTTTTATAGATGAAACGTGTTAAATTTTTTTTATTAAGGAAAAAAATTTACATGAGATCAAATAATATATGGTTATAATTACAAAATAATTAGTTAAAATTTGAAAAATTAAGAAAAAATGAATGAACCTAAGAATAAATGCAAAGAATAAAAATATTAAACTAATATATTCTCTATAATATGGATGGGGAAGTCGAGAAAAGATACACATCTAATTAGTTAAATTTATAAAGGACCTGAAATTATATTATTAAAACATATTGTGTAAATCATGTATCAAAATAGAGAATATATATTAGTATTTTTTCCATGTTTCTTAACCTTATGATGATAACATTCACTTCAAAATTTTATTGACATTCTAAACTCTTTCTTTCATCTTGAATGGTATCGAATGTGGTTTAAATCTAAAATTGTATTTTGATATAGTATTTTACTTGAAATTAAAATTTATATTTATTAAATGCACAAACAAAATTAAAGCTAATAAATGTGTGTGAATTTTATTTTATTTCTTGATGTTATTTTTTTTTATGAATTCCTTATATTGTTTATCAAGATATTTAATCAACATTTTTATTGTAATGTTAAATAGTGTAACATTTGCATTGTAGTTTCTAAAGTAGAAGTATAACACAATCTATATCAGCAATTATTTTAACATATTTAATAGTATAATTTTATTTTCATAATTTATATTGTCTTTTACATTACTTACCTATTTATTTTTTCTATCTATATGTCTAGTATTTTTACAGGTCTTGCAATTGTTATTCTAAACTATTTTGGGCATGAATCATACCGTTGGTTGAAATTTTTTTTGTCAAATATTGTAATAACTACCATTTTAGTTTTCAAAATTGACATTTAAACTCAATATATAGTAATAAATATTTAGAGTATTTAATAGTATAATTTATTTGCATAATAATATCCAAATCTTCATTAAATAATTTTAATACATTTTTTGAATATTGACGTCATTTAGATGTGTAAATTCTTGTATGTATTAAAATGATTATTTTGGAATATTTGGGCATTGCATCACATCGTATCATGGGTTGAATTTATTTTTTACCTTACTAATAGCTATTATAAAGCACAATATTTTACAAAATGATGTTATTAAAGATAAGGATTTAGTAACCAAATATTACTGTTAAGGAGATATAAAATTAACAAATACTTTTATCTCAACTAAAAATTATGAGTTTTCTATTTAGCTCTAAACTTTACTTTTGTTACTTGGTTAATTTTCTTTGCCTCATGTACGGAAGGGAAAAACAAATCTAAATCAATTGTAGTAAAAATTTAAATGAGACAAGAAAATAGCGTTATATATTTCACTATTTTTTCACTTTTATAAATATTAAATTTTTTATTTGAATTATTAATTTTGTGATTTTTAAGTTATTTTTTAAAACTTTGAATAGAACGCATAAAATTTACACATATTTTATCTGTCTCTTATACACATCTAGTTGTGTTAAGGTTATTTTTAAGAAATTAAGGTAAGACTTAATTTCATAAGTAAAAGAAACAACTAACACTAATAAATTTTTAAAGTCCAACAACTTAACTTATTTATTACAATGAACAACTAATTAATTATTAACATTGATCCTAAACCACAATAACTTTATGTCTGTCCAAAACAAATACATGATTAATCACATTGTAATAGAGCCAAAATTTTTATACTTTTCCTCAAAATAGTTATAAATGTTATTAAATATAAATATATATAAAACAACAAAAATTAATCTAATTAACTAACATATAAAAGCATACTTGAATGAATTTTTAGAGAAAAGAAAATAATTATTTGTGAATTTATAAAATATAAAAGAGTTATAAAAAACTATTTTTACTAGGAATAAAAATAACAACGATTTGAATATTATATAATAGTTATAAAATATTATTTTTATTTATTATTTACTCAAGTATAAATATTTTTGAACTCTTTTTAATTTATACCTTCTTGTTGTGTATTTATACTAAAATTTAATAACTTATGTGAAGAAACAATATGAACATACATAATAGTTATAAAAATTACATTTATTTTATTTTTGCTCTAATATAAAATTATCTTTAACATCTTTATATCTTATTATGTATTTATGCCTAATTTTTTCATATAAATCAAAATAATTATGTTATAGCATTTTAAAAAATATGTATATATAAAATAAATAATAGTACAATTATAAAAGATGGATAATTTTATTATACTAAATAGATAGTATTATAAATATGTCAATTATACTTCATGAAATATATGTTAGACACAACTATTAATTATGAGTATATTAGGCGGGACAAAAAAGGAGAAAAATAATAAATTATTGGCACTTGTAGGATTATATAACAAAATGTTATTAATAGTGGTGTCCTAAAAAATATTAGTTACATTAGATGAGAAGTAATTTAATTATGTTTTTATAGGAATTATATTTCATTAAAGGCGGGTATTTTAAGCATCATAAAAAAAGGGGGAGAAATACTTAAAATCAAGAAAGGGCACACTTTAAAGAGAGAAACCAAAAAATGGAAGAAACAACTCACATTTATATATAGCTTATAGATAAATAGATTATAGATAGATGGATCAATGATTTACACATTTATTATATAGGATATTATAATATTTTTTAAATGTAATATATGAAGCAAAATATTTAATTAGACTTAGTTTTTAATCTTATTTATTTACTATATAGTGTAGATTAAATTAGATAAAATCAAAACGGATATAAATATCTATTTATGTGAAATTTCTTATTTAATTATAGATGTGTATGTCAATCAAAATCAAGATTACATAAATAGATTTTTGAGTTAAATACAAAAAATCTCCCTGAACTGCTCAAGGCTAGAATTCATGCCACCACCGAATTCAAAGCCATTTAATCAGCACTTTCACCCTCTTTTATGTTTTATAAATTACCCCTATTACTACAAGGACTCAAAGGTTGCTCAAGGCTAGAATTTCTCTATTTTGTTTTTTTTTTATATCTTTTTTTTATTCAAATCTTGCTACTACTAAATAATTATTTTATTTTTAATAATTAATTAATAAAAGTTCTAAATTTTCACATGTGTCTCAATAATTTAATTTATAGATTAATCATCCTTTAATGCAATAAATATAATATAATAAATATACCTTATTGTAATATAAAGTTTATGATTAACTATTAATAGCAAGATTAATAAATAAAAAATAAAAATTTTGAGCTAGAGGAAATTAAAAATTTACAGTATACAAATAAAATTATAGAATGAAAAAATATGTACAATATTTTATTTAAGGTGTAATATCGAAAAAAATATAGTAAGAAAATATTACAATTGTATAATATACAGAATTTTGGAGATACGATAAATTCAAATTCATATGACCTGTGAATGATATTCAGCACCAAAAAATTTTGTTTGCATACTTAGAATATATATTTTAATTTTTTTTAAAAAATTATTTTATCTTTTTATAGTTTTATAATTTGTTAATTACAGTATTTGTAAAACTCATAAAATACTATATTATTCTATTTAATATATGTTTCTCGTATTAAAAAAACTTATTTAATCTATAAATTATTTATAAATACATAAAAAATAAGAACTTTTAATTAACCAATTACTTTTAGTATAATAATTTAACAGTAACAAGAAAGAATGGATAAAAAGATAAAAGGAAAAATATGAGAGAGAAAATAAATAAATTGGTAAGAAGAGAAAAAAATGAAAAAATATTAAATGCTGTCTCTTAATTTTATCTCAAAATATCTTTAAGTAAGGGATAGACACTGTACCCCCTCAAAATAATTCAATATCTAAAGTGTAACTGACAGTATAAGTTAAGGGGTTTTTTTTATATTTAACCCAATAGGCTTCATATAATGAATAAACTTATTGTTCGGCGAAGCCTATCCAAATAAAATAAACCTTCCTTATACACATCTAGGAAAGTTATGCGGTGTGCATTCGGTTGGGCAGTAAACGTGGCACCCCATCAAAATGCTCCATTATAAAAGTACTTAACTAATAAAGTTAAAAAAATATTATCATAAATTCGATTTTAAATTTTACTTAAAAGTACTTATAATAAAGTTAGAAAAATATTATCATAAATTTGATTTTAAATTTTATTTATAAATTTTACGATTAAAATCAAATTTATAAAATAATATTTAATTCACACAAATAAAATTTATAAATGAAATATAAATCAAATTTAATAGTTTCTAAATGAGATCATAGAATTAAACATTTATACACATAAGAAAATAATTTCTAAAAAGGGATCATAAATTTTTTTAAAATTTTATACTTTAAATTTTTAAAATCATGAATAATTATCTCGATTAATTCTTCTTATTAATATATATTAAAAATTTGTATTATATAAATCTTTAAAAAAAATCTCTTCTATCTTTTTTTTTTTTTTTTTTTCCTAGGAAAAAAAATCTGTTCTATCAACTATGGTAGAATTAAGTAGACAGTATAATCAATTTTTAACAAAGGGGTTGGAAATTGGAATATTCTAGTCCATTACTCTTTGACAGTAGAATTCTTCCACCTAAACAAGAAATTATCGTTTCGGGAAAAATAAAAGTACTGTCTCTTATAACATCTAATTTTTATAAGACTATATAAAATATTCTCAATTATACATGTTTATCTACTGAAGACATCCCTTTCAACAGACGAGTAAAAGTCTTCCATGAAAGGCAATCTGTAGTGGTAAATCTGATGCGCCTTTCTTGAATTTACTTTTCTTTCACACATCCTTCATTCATTTAATGCTTCTGCCCTTTCAGTAAATTTGCTGCTTTTTTTTTTCTTCATTTGGGTAGACTTTTACAGCAAATTCTGTGTCTTGATTGGTCTTTAAATTTGGTTAAAATTATCACTGGGAAGGTGCTAACAAGTTAACTTGATTGTTTAAAGGGTTTAGGCCCTTTGGCGTACAGGATAAATTGATTAATTCTGCTGTGGCTATTTGTGTTATGGATTTCCAATTCCCTAATTTTGTCAATTCTGCGAATGATTTATCCATTGGTAATGGGATATGTGTTTTAGACTTGAATTGGACATTAAACTAATTCGGATTGTAATTTGAGGAATCATGGAATTCTGTTGAGATTGTATTGAATTCGGTGGTGGCATGAATTCTAGCCTTGAGCAACCTTTGAGTCCTAGTAGTTTTGCTCCACTGTATAATGTGAGCTCCGAGGCTGATTTTCCGGATGAGCAGGGATGCTACCCTGTTCTTAAGTATATTAATCAGATGCTGATGGAGGACTATGTGGAAGAGCAACCAAGTACGTCCCCTGATCCGCTTGCTCTCCAGGCTGCCGAGAAATCGTTCTACCAAATTCTTGGAAAGAATTACCCTCCTTCGCCTCGTGAACCATTGGCAGCCCTTGACCGGATTGCAAGGACTTCAGATGAATCCATTGGTAGTTGTAGTCTACATGGTGCGAATAGCAGTGACACTGATAGCACTTCTGTTGACAGCCGACCAACAGGTATCCTAATGACCTGTTTGTAAAGGACATCAACCTTGGGATGGGTGTATTCTAAGTCATCCTTCCAGACTAATTCGCTCCAGTCCCGTCATCCTCTGAATGGTTCTAGTAGTAGTGGTGATCGCCAACTAGGCTCGTTGTCAAATCAAAATTTGATTTCTAGTTTTCTTGGAGATAGTGAGACCATCTTGCAGTTCAAGAAAGGGCTAGAGGAAGGTAATAAATTCCTTCCTACTGGGAATCAATTGATTATTGATTTAGACAAGCACACGTTACCCTTGAAATCAAAGAATGTGAATCTTGTGACCAAGAGAAAGAAGGATGAGGAGTGTTTGGTTAATGGAATGAGAGGAAGAAAGCATGAACATCAGGATTTGGTGATGCAAATCTAAGAAGAATAGAGAAACAGTCTGCTGTTTATGTGGAAGATATTGAATTATCAGAGGCGTTTGATAGATTACTGCTTTATGGTGGTTCCAAAGGGCAATATGTTAATGTTGAACAGCCAAATGAATTATCTGAGACCTTCGATAGGGATGAGCTGTTTCATGGATCTGATGCTGGTAAGAGTGCTGAAGAAAATCAGGGTACTGATAGTGAAGCGCCTGATCTAAGTGCAGTTTTAATTAGCTGTGCAGAGTCTGTTGTAGCTGGTGATCGTAGGACTGTAAATGAACAGCTACAGCTGATTAGACAGCATGCTTCTTGTACCGGCAGTGCACAGCAGAGGTTGGCCGTTATATTTGCCAATGCTCTTGAGGCACGATTGGCAGGCACTGGACCTGACCCTTATGCAGCCCTAACTTCTAGGCGGATCTCAGCCACTGAGGAGTTGAAAGCCTAGATGGTTTATCTTTGCGCTCCATTCAGGCAGACTGGTTGTTTCTTTGCAAACAAAATGATTATGGAAGCAGCATCAAAAGCTAAAACACTTCATATTGTTGATTTTGGTATTGGCTATGGCTTCCAGTGGCCTAGTCTCATTCAACAGCTATCTGAAAGAGCTGGTGGGCCTCGAAGCTAACCATTTCCTTTGTAAATCCAGGTATTGGTATAGTCGAATATCATACTGTAAAAAGACATAGAACAGACTGGCTGCCGCTTGGCAAAATACTGTGAAAGGTTTAATGTACCTTTTGAGTACCAACCTATAGCAACAAGGAATTGGGACAAAATTGGAATTGAGGAGCTAAAGCTTACAAAAGACGAGGTGCTTGCGGTGAACACAGCTTCGTTTTAAAACCATGCTCGATGAGATAGTGGACGGTGACTGTCCAAGGGATGCAGTTTTAAGATTAATAAGGAAGATCTAACCCTGATATCTTCGTGAATGACGTTCTTAGTGCACGACGATATCTCTTTATTCATCTTCTCATTAATCTTAAAAATGAATTGTGTAAAGAGAGTATTTGATATGCTTGACCATAATCTACCACCTGAAGATAAGCAAAGGTTGAAATTTGAACAACAATTGTTGGGAAATGAAGTGATGAATATCATTGCATGCGAGGGCTCAGCAAGGGTTGAGAGGGCTGAGACATACAAGCAGTGAACGTGCAAATCCGTTATAAGAGGGCTGGTTTCAAGATACTTCCCTTGAATCAGGCTCTTGTGAAGGAATTAAGAAGAAATGTTAAAGAAGGGTACCACAAAGATTTCATGATGGATGAAGATGGTAATTGGGTACTTCTTGGGTGGAAAGGAAAGATTATCACGTCTTCCTCTTGTTGGGTACCCTGCTAGTCCATGCCTTCCCCATTAGATTCCTGATGTTTCTGTGGATAATGTGCAGAACATGAAAATAGACATTGCTGTTGCTGTCCTTAGTAGGCTGGGTTTGGATGGGGCTAGAGTAGTAAAATTTCAGACTTGCGTGTACCCTTTTGCTGATGAAAATGCTATCTCGCGTTGCAGAAGTTGGTTTATCAAGATACGATGTTATTCAGTCAGTCTTTCTGTAAAATTTCCCTTACGAGGTAGATCCCTGTATATCCACCAAGCGTTAAGGATATTCTACACATCGCATGATTGTTCATCTAATGAACAATCATGATTACTCAACTAAAATTACTCTATAAAATCTTGACAGTTCATTATGTAATGTGACAAGGAGTGATACAGAGTGTGAGATAGAAAATCATGTACCACATTCAAGCCTTCACACTTGTACATTAATTACATCAGGGTTCTAAATTCAGTTAAGCCAATCTTTGGCTGTTAACATATGTATGCATCATCATTAGAAACTCAGTAGATTTCTTGTAGTTTTCGTTGAACTTTCATGAATAGTATTTTAGCAAAGATTGATTACCTTAGACAGCTTACAATAAATATGGGTGGTGTAATATGGAACAACATGTTGATGCGAATGACAGGTTTCTTCTGTCCTTGTGGTTGAGTATGGAAAAGATGCTTATTATATACATAAGTTTGCAATGGTAATTGGAAGCCTTATATACACTAGTATAAGAGTTCGTGCATTGCAAGTTGGTAAGTTACTTCAACTTTAATTATTTGTATATTTTTGTTAAGATCAATCAAAGAAAAAGTTTTGTTTTGGACAACTAAATTAGCAAGTAACAACATAGAAATAATGGAAGCACTATAAACTTTATTTTAAGAATAATCATATTTTGTCTAACATGGATTTTATTTTTCAAATATTATAAAATTTTAATTTTGAAAGTTGTATAATTTGAGGTCGTCTCAAATGGCACCTCTAATATGTTTTTTTTTATTTTTTAAATAACATCAAAATATTACTTTAAAAATATAGTTTCAATAAATTCTACGCAATTTGAGTTTGTATTTCTCTCCAAATTTTTTTATATGTATAACACCTATGTTTCTTCAACTATTACTAACGCATTTTTTTATGACTAATATTAGTTAAAAAAAATTTAACTACTCTAACTTTTCTTTAATTGCATATTCTGATTTGATTTTCTTTTTTTACTTCATCTATTTGCCTGTGTCTTCTTTTAAATTAACTAATTGTGACCATTATAATAATTAATTCAATGAAAAGGCATTTTTTTTACAATCATTTAAAGTTCATATACAATCAACTATATACCTTAACAAACAACTATCGAATTGGTTCTTTTTAAAAAATTATGTTTTAAAAAACTTGAGATACATTACATTGTCATATACCATAGCTATCTCAATTATATCATCTTCAAACAATATTCTTCTAATAGAAATTATTTTTCCACAAAACAATGTAATTTATTAGCTCCAAATCTAAATGTATAAAAAAAAACTAACCCCTTAACATACTAAACTATATTATGAAAATTGTGACTTTGTCAATTCATAGTTCAATAGATCCCCATATATAAGTTAATTGATTACTTTATGAAATTTGAAAAAGGTGTTAAATATTTCAATACCATCTAGGGGATTACATTGTACTAACGCTAAACTATCAGTTGAAACTTGTGTAGAGATAATTTCTCTTAAGCACAAATATTATATTCAATTCGAATATGATATTTGCATGTCTTTCCATACAAATCTAGTAATAATGATAATAACAATTAGTCTTATAACAATTCAAAATCTTCTTAATAACATGATGATAATAATTACTCTAATAAATTTAAATTAAATTAAATTAAATTAACTTTACGTACGTCATTCTAGTTCTCTTATTTATTTAAATCAAATTTCACATCATAAATAGAAAATCAAGCTATCACGTATAGCAATTGAATTGTAACTTAATCAAATTAAAAAGGCTAGTGTGCTAAGAAATTACCTCATCTCATTAAAATTATTTCAAATCCTTTCAATATTGGTAGCTAAATCTTTTCTTCTTCGTCTTCTTTGAATTTTCTTTTTGTTTTGTACACATGCTACAACAATTTTTTCCTTTTTTTTTTTGTTTAATTTCTATGGTCTCTCATTCATTTGAAAGATTTTATACCGTGCAATCCAAATAATTTCAATATAAGAATTCTTTCTCAAATACTTTTATTTTATAGTAGATTTCAAAAACATTTTCGTATATATTTCATTGGGAATCAAATTTTAAACAATTTATCTATTTTATTGAGAAGGGTCGTAGTGAAACAATGTTTAGTTTAATTGCTAAATTTATCTCAAAGATCAATTCGTTTTCTGGCCCAATGAGATGTGCTAGCTAACGAGTTAGCGCAATAACTTAGTGTCTCATTAGCTATAGTGAGCTAGAGTGGATTGAGGGCCAATTTCTTTGGTTGCCTTCCAATCTCATATACAAGTAAGGGAAATTCTACAGTCGCTTTTAGGGAACCATTCCCTTGGCTTTAAAAATTTGTACAATACAAGTTTTTAAAGCACATGGTGTTGTACTGTACAAACATTTAAAGTAGAAGGAAATGGTTTTCTAAAAGGGATTGTAGAATTTCCCTATAAGTACTTTATTTGAAAAACAATTTTTCATACATATTATTATTTTTTATACGAATATTTTCTTCTTTCCATGATTACTATTTTTTATACGAATCTTGCAATTTTGAAAAAGAGTAAAAAGTATTAGATGCAATTTATATTATTTTTGTTTTTAAATTCCAGTTTAACAAATAGACTGCATGAGATTTATACATAGTGCTTTTGCCTTGTGTTGTGTTGATGCCCCCTTTTTTTTATATTACAATCATAAATATTTTTTTCAAAATTTTTTATGAGTGAAATTTTAGACAACACGAATTACTTTATTTTATTTTACTATTGTATTTCTATTGAAAATTAATATTGTTTGAGGTCATATTATCCAAATAATCAAAAAACTTTACATGGACTATTTCACTGTTGTCGGTAAAGTATTTGTTATGTGCATGGATTATTTGATTTGTGTGACAATCATGAGCACATATTTAATTTTTCGAGTATGATTGGACTACATTCTTTTTTAATATAAAATTATTTTATTTTAATTGTAATAATAATAAATAAAAAAGAACAATGGATTATTGGTGAGTCATAAAATAAGGATAAATTAGCCTATTCAAAAAAGAATCTTTTCCAACTATATTATTCTATTGTAAAAGGAAATTTATTTCAATCAATTTTATCTCCTATTATTAACCCTAAAATTTAATTATATTTCTTTTTTTTATTGATCTTTAGGTGCATTTTAAGTAAATAAATTTAGCAATTACCAAAAAGATATTTAAGTTAAATAATTGATGTAGTAATTAAATTATAGAGTAAGGGTAATTTCGAAAAAAAAATTAAAATACCTAATCAAACTCGCTCTTTTAATATAAATATAGATATAGATTTCTTGAAGACCTTGTGATAAAGAAAGTAAATGTATCTTGGATCTTTCTGTATCTACCAATTTATTCAGCTCAAATGTTCTCGTAAATACATTCTGAGATGAGAATTGCTCCCTGTAGACACCAGGTGTATAAGAGCATACAGATTGGGTTTAATAAGTTAATGGGTTCTTGAATTCTTAACTTGATCTCTCTTATAAAACCAAATCTAATGTCCAAATATTTGTATAAGACAGTCGTGGTTTTATCTACATAGTTGAGAAAATAAAAAACTCATTGTGTGTTACTAGATCGGTGAAAGAATAAACACATTTGACCAAATATTTGTCTATTTATAAAATAATTTAATGATTTAATGTAAGGATTTTATCACGTGTATTAATTTTGATAAATAATTTTTTGTCATTTTGTAAGTAATTTTCTTTCCTTAAATGGGTTTTGTCAATTTTAGGTAACTATCTTTCTCCAAGTTAGAACTGCAATTACAAAATTCATCTGCTATAGTATAGGTTCAATTAACCCGCAAAATATTTTTGAGTTGTATTGTTATGGAAAATCTTTATATAGACCGAATTTATAGTATAATGTTATGAATTTCTTTATAAAGAAAAAAAACACAATTCGATTTATGTAAAATTCCTTTGTTATGATTCAAGGACGCGGACGCGGGGGACGGCGGACCGTGTCTAAAAGTCTATTTCGTGCCCAGTTTGAAATTTAAAAAATCCGGTCAATGAATTGCATTTGTCTATAATTGACCTCTCAATACAATTTTCCATAACTGAGGACTCTGACTTCTGCTGGCTAGGCCTGTCAATGGGTCTTATCGATCATTAGGATCCGGCTCCTGGCACACGGAGAGTTATATAATATATATATATATAAAAGACAAGAAACTCTCCGCTTATGTCAAGTGGCTTTCTCCTATTACCATATGGCAATGTGTGCTTACATAGAAGATGACTTGGACTTTTTTTTTGGCTGAAAAATTACATTTATGCCCCTTACTTTATGTATAGTCTTTGGTGTACTTTGAGGTAATTTTGTCAATTAATCACTTTTTACATCTCATCTTAGTTAGTTGCTATGTGGACAACTTGTCATTTATATATCTAAGACTATTGAAAGGTGGCTTTTTTAAGTGTCGTGTGTTTTCAATTGAGTAATTCAATTGCTTGATGCTGTTTTGATATCTAAAAATTTCCTACATGCTTGCTTTATATACTTGAAGTGCTTAATACTTGGATTATTAATGACTTATAACAAGTATCAACCCCTTCGCAAATAAAAACATTGTACTAAGACTTTCTATCATTTTTTTCTCTACAATTTTTTATTTAATTATATGTTTTGTTGGTTAATGATCATGCCTATGCATATTTCTCCTAATCAATAAAAATCTCCACTTTTTACTCTTTTACTTATCATATTCATTAAAAAAATGGAGGGCATCGGCCATGCTTTGCACGGTACAGTTATCATGTTGGCAAGGTTGACATATGATTGAAATAAATTTCCTTTTACAATAGAATAGTCAATATAGTTGAGACAAATAAGAGACAGATCCATAAATAATAAATCATTCATATAAAATAAATAATTATTCCTCTTTTTTTCAAACTTTTCATCTTATTCGAAAGAAAGAGTAGTAGTAGATACACTTTGATTTTTAAAATTACAGATACTAATTATAAATTTAAGAGAGTTTTTATTTTAACAGATGACTGTCCAAAAATAGAAAGTGAGATCAATTTAAAATTTAGGAATGAAATAAGTATTTCGAGGAGTGATAACAAAATACAGCTTAGGTAGTAAGAAGTTTTTCCTTTGATTTATTAGTTATGGATTCGATTCAATAAAGGATAAAAAGATAGGTGGTTTATTTATTTATTTTTTAAAGCAAACTTAAACTAAGATCATCCGTTGTTAATTGCTTGGTAAGGGTAGCACAAGCTTGCTTTAAAAAATTTAAAAAAAACCAACTGTGATCATCATTAGTTAATTGCTTGGTATTACCGATAATGTCATTCAAATGTAAAAAATTTTACATCTTCTAAAAAAAAAATTAATGAAATTTGTAATTTCACAATGTAAAATTTTTACATTTAGTTTCACTCTATTTATTGTTCATTTACTTATATCTAAATAATTAAAAGTTAAGAAAAATTTTTGAATATACCATTAATTTTTTCTTATCGAGTAAATTATCATATCAAAAAATTAATTCATTTGGAAAAAATTTCACCACAGAATTACATATCACATTTGAACGGTGAAAAAATTTTCAAATTTTAATATATATATATATATATATATATATATATATATAAATAGTTTAATTAAACAATAAAATATCATTATTTTATCTGATTTTTTACAAGACAATTATATAGAGCATGATTAAAATTAAGAACGATTTTGATTTTTGAAAATATTTTCTTTTCAAAACCACGTACAATCACTATTAACGCTTCTAATGTGACTCAATCAATAATAAGGATCCTCTACCCCACTTCCCATTCCATATTTTATCACACTATCTATTAAACAGCCAAGATTCGCTTCTGCTAAAATTCATAATTATATCTAAAAAAAATTGTGACAATTCATTAAATAGTAGAATAATGAGTGAGATAGAAAGTGAGATAAAAAAATTTTTGCCCTCAATTAATGCATTCTTTATTTTTAAATTATAATTAAAACTAAAATAATACTAGGCACCGGCCGCACACCATACTTATATATATATATATATATATATATATTGAACTTTAAGGAGGTGTTTCTTTTATGGGTGCAAGAGGGGGAAATTAGAGTTCAAATATTAATGATACCAAAAAATGTTGTTTGGTTGAGTACTATGGGAATCATTCTATGGGAATGAAAGTGCTACAAAATGCCTACTTTCATTCTCTACTTGTGACATGGGTTTCAAATTGAGTAACTCATTAATATAATGAAACTCATTCCTATTTCAAATTAAGCAAGTAAGGGAGAATGATATAAATTAACCAATAGTGGAGTTTATAATTCCCATTCCAATTCCGATTCCTGATTATGAACCAAACATAAACTATTGCAGATGTGTATAATAAACAGGTACGGATCCATACACATTTAGAATGCTGTAAAGAATTTTTTCTGTAATAATTTCTACATTTAAAGAATATAACAAAGAACAATCTCTTTATTTTAAACTAATATATTCTTTATTTTATGGATAGGTACCACGTAATATATTAAGAGCATTATCAAAAGATAAAAATAAAAATATTGTTCTTTTATCTTGCTTTAAATGTAGAAAATATTAATGAAAAAATTCTTTATCTCATTCTAAATAAATGGATCCGTACTGAAAAACATATAATTTCTAAATATATCCAAAATAACACAAATAATTTTTTATATAATCTCTATTGCAATTAATTTTTTAACATATTGTGTAAATATGTATCAAAATATAAAATATATTGATATTGTTCTATATTTCTTAACCCTATGAAAACATTCACTTCAATATTTCATCGATATTCTATACTCTTCCCTTCATCCTAAATGGTATCGAATGTGGTTAGTTTCGAAATTATATTTTGATATAGTATTTTACTATGAAATTAAAATTTGTATTTATGAAATATATAAAAATAATAATTAAAACTAACAAAAGTGTGTGGATTTTGTTTTTATATTTTGCATACTTTTCCAATTAATTTCTTGTAAATTATATTTTGATATTTAATCTACATTTTTATTGTTTTGTTAAATAGTATAAAATTTGTATTGTACTTTTCTAAGTTGACGTGCAACACAATGTATATCTGTAATTATTTTAGAATATTTATTATTACGATTTTATTTACATAATTCATGTTGTATTTTACATTACTTACCTACTTTGTATTTTTTCTATATGTCATTCCAACAATTTATGGGTAGTATTCTTATAGGTCTTATAATAATTATTCTAGAATATTTTGGTAATGCATTGTACTATTGGTTGAACTTTTTTTACCTCATCAATAGTTAATTAAACTAATATTATTTTATCAATTACTGCAACAATTAGTATTGTAGTTTCCAAAATTAGCATTTAAACTCAATATAAACTAATAAATACTTAGAGTACTTAATCCTATGATTTATTTACATAATATGTATTGTTTCTATATTAATTACTTATTTAAAAATTCTATATTAGCATCACAAAATTTACATAGAATTGTTGTATGTATTACAATGATTATTTTGAAATATATTAAACATTGCATCGTACTATGGGTTGAATTTATTTTCTATCTCATCAATGGTTACTTAAACCAATATTTTACAAAATGATATTCTTAAAGATAAGGATTTTGTAATCAAATATTAAGATTAAATTTATATAAAATTAACATTATTATATATTATTTAATAAAAATTGTGAGTTTTCTATTTTGCACTCTTCTTTCATTGCTTGATTAATTTTTTTTTCGTCATATTAGGGAAGGGAAAACAAATTTAAATTAATTGCACCATTATTTTTTCACTTTTATAAATACTAAATTTTTATTTGTACTATTTATTAATTCTGTGATTTTTTAAGGTGGAGGAAAACTTTGGTATTAAAAAGGCAAAATTAAGCTTAAAGTGGAAGAATCTATTAACACTAATACATTTGAAAATCGATCCAATAATTTAACTTGTCTACAACGATGAACAATAAATTAGTTTTATACATAGATCCTAAACCACAATAATTTTATTTTGTAACTAAAATAAATACATAATTAATCGCATTATAATAGAGTAAAAAAATTTATATTTTTACTCAAAATAGTTATAAATGTTTTTGGCATATAAAAAATATATAAATTAGAATAATTAACTAACATGTAAGAGCGTACTTGAATAAATAGTTAGAAGATTATTTTAATTAATTTAAATAATTATAATATATAGTAAAATAATCATTTATAGATTTTTTCTCATGTATAAGTAATTTTTCTGTTCTTAAAAATTTATACCTTCTTATTATGTATTTATGCCAAAATTTCGTACTAATGTAAGGAAGAAAAAATTTGAATATACATAAGAGTTGTAAAACTACTTTTATTTTATACACATTGATCAAGTATAAATTTTTTAACTATCTTAATACCTTTATGCCCAAATTTTCATATAAATCTAAAGAATTATGTTATAGTAGTTTAAAATATATATAATAAAAATAATAGTAGTATTATAAAAGATAGATGGTCTTATTATATTAAATAGAGAATATTTTAGATAGGCTAATTGTACTTCATGAAGGGCATATTAGACATAACTAATTTAGTTAAGGGTGTATTAGGCAAGCTACAAAAAAAATTATATATCTCGAGTAGGATTGTATAATTGAAATAGGTGGTGATTTTCTAAAAATAGGTAGTTAGATTAGAAGAGAAGTAATTTAGTTATGCTTTTTTATTGAATTATATTTCATTAAAGGTAGGTATTTTAGGCAATTATAAATTTAGAGGAGAAACAATTTAAGGGAATCTAAATAAAAAAATAGGTGAAACAACTCTCATTTACTTATAGATAACTAAAAAAGAACACGTGTTTTGCACGTGTAACATTTCTAATTTATTGAAAATTTTTATTTTCTAAAAAATAAATAAGTAATTAGTGAATATAACCAAGTATGAAAATTTTAGTTGTTGAATTTTTTATACAAGATTTATATATTTTAAATATATGTTTAATATCTTTGCTCTTTTTCATTGTAATTATTTTCACCTATCTTTTTTTTTTCAATATTGTTTGTTATTTTTACAAAATTACATATAAATTTCATTTTTTCTTAAAAATTAAAAAAAAATTCTCTTTTATGAGAACAACATATGATAATTTTATTTCTTTTATATTTCTCTTATAGGTGCCTAAATTATAATTTTCATATAGTGTCACTGTATAATTAATTAAACAATTAAAGATTAAGATATTTTCTATAGTATTGAACTTTTTAAATATATTGCATATTCTCTGTCATTACAAAAAAAGATAATATCAGTATTAAGTATCAAATATTATATAGATGACGTTTCTTAATATTATATTAATAGCAAAAATATTAATAGGTAATCGGATGATATATGGATAATAATTACAAAAAATTATTAATAAAAATTTCAAAAAATAAGAAAGAAATTGAATCTAATTAAAATATAAATAATATATAAATCAAACAAAAATTATGTCTTATATATAGGATAACTAAACAAATCAACTATATATTCTCCATATTATAAATAGGTATTATATAGTATATTAAATCATTATATTTATATCTGTCTCTTATACACATCTAGATGTGTATAAGATACATACGAATGTTAGATAAAACAATCATTTATCTTACTCTTCAAGAGTATATGCTAAAGAAATTTTAGTTCTAAATATAACTAAAATTACACGTTATTACTTTAAGTGAGATTTTATATATTTTTTGTATCACAATTAATTTTTTACTAACATATTATGTAAAATATATACAAATATAGAGAATTTATTATTATGTTATCTCTTAAAGTTATGATTATATTGTTCAATACTTAATTAACGCTCTAAACTCTTTGGAGTTAACTGTATTAGCATAAAATGTAATTACTCCAATCTAAATGTTTTTTATTTATTTATTAGTTTCATAGGTTATAATTTCTAATAGCGACACCACCAATAACTTAATCAATTATAGACAAATACTTTTTCCATAATATTGAACTTTTTTGAGATATATCTATATATTGTTTATCATTTGTAAAGGATAAAATTACCATCAAATATCAAACATCATTTAATAAATGCGTCAAATTTCTTTTATTAATGAAATTTTGGTTTAATTACAGGAGATTAAATAATATATAATAATAATTACAAAGATGATTAAATAAAATTTCAAAAAATAAGAAAAAATAAACTAAATATAAAGACCAAAGATATCAAATAAAAATTATGTTTCTTGTATAGGAAATCCAACAAATTAAACTAATATATTCTGTATAATATGGATAGATATCATGTAATATATTAGGATCATAATTAAAAAGTGAAAATAAAAATTTATTCTTTTATCTTACTTTGAAATCAACAAAAATTTAATGAAAAATCCTCTATATTACTCTAAATGCACGCAACTCAAATGAAAAATATTTAATTCTAAAGATATCCAAAATAATATGTAATTTCTATAACTTCTATTCTAATTAATTTTTTAACATATTGTGTAAATTAATTATCTATCTACATAGAGAATATATGGGTATTTTTCGTGTTTATTAATCTTATGATAATAATGATATTCTGAACTCTTCCATTCATCTTGAATGGTATCGAATATGGTTAAGCTTCCAAAATTATATTTTGATACAATATGTTAGTATGAAATTAAATTTGCATTTATTAAATATATAAACAAAATGAAGACTAACAAAAGTGTATGGATTTATTTTTAATTTTTTGTACTTTTTCAATTAATTCCTTTTATTATATACCAAGATATTTAATCTGGTTTTTATTATTTTGTTAAATAGTGAAGAATTACATTGTAATTTCTAAAATCAACATATAAAATCAATCTATATCTACAATTATTTTAGAGTATTTAATAGTATGACTATATTTGAATAATATATGTTGTATTTTAGAGTACTTACCCGCTTATTTTTTCTATATTATCATTCCTACAATTTATATGTAGTTTTCTTATAGGTCTTGTAATAATTATTCTAGACTATTTTGAGCTAATATTTCTTTGTTGTTGTAGCATATGCTGTAACAACTGGTATTGTAATTTTCAAATTTGACATTTAAATTCATTGTATACCTGTAACTATTTAGATATTATTACAAATCATTATTTCAGAATATTTTGGGTATATGCATTGTATTATGGATTGAACTTATTTTCTACATCATCAATAGTTCATCTAAACTAATATTCTATAAAATGATGTTATCAAAGACAAAGATTTAGCAATAGAAATACTATTAAAGCGATATCAAATTAACAAATACTTTTATCTTAATTAAAGATTATAAGTTTTTTTTATTTTGTTTCTGAACTTTACTTTCATTGCTTGGTCAAATTTTTTTTTTTTTTTTTTTTAGTGTAGGACAGAAAAAACAAATCTAAATTAATCGTAATATAGTCTTCTTAATAACCTATTTGTTAAATATATTCCATAATTTTTCAGTTTATATAAATTTTAATTATTTATTTGTATGATTATTAATTTTGTGATTTCTCTTAGACACATACTCAAAAATTCTATATTCATGGATATATCTCTCCTGTTAATCTAAATTTTAAGTTCATTGTTGTTACAATTGATATTTGAATTCTATTATAATTTTGATATATCAGTTAAGGAAATTATCTTAATAAATAATCTCGATTAATTTGTCATATTCTTCAATTAATCCTAACCAAAAAGGCTAGCAAAAATGCCAAATTCAACTTCAATGTATCTTTTCATCAAATTTACATGAATTAAATATTCTCTTTATGAAAAGTTTATTTATCAGACAAAATTAAACAAAAAAATATTAGAATATTTTAGGGGTAAAATGGTCAATATGTTTAGTTGATATAATAAAAAGACTTTACTAGTCAATAGATAATGTCAGGTATTAACCTATAAATAACACTAAAAAAGAGGTGAAGTGTATATAACCTTATATATAAGCACGTAGGGAGAATGTTCTAATTAAGTTTCCCAAACTAGGCATACTTGAATTAACAATTAGAGAAAAGAAAATATTGTAGTGAATTTGAAATATTTATAATAGTTATAAAAATTGTTTTTATTATGACTAAAAAATATAAACAATTTGAACATACATAATAGTTACAAAATAGATTCGTAATATTTTAGATGTGTCTTTGCTTAAATACAAATGATTTTTCTACCTTAGATTTATATACATTCTTATTATGTATTATGCCAAAATTTCGTAATAAGTTAAGGAGAAAACAATTTATTTTATTTACATTTCATACATTTGAGAGTAAGATAAAGGATTTTTTCATGAACATTCGATTCATTTTAAAGTAAGACAAAAGAACAAATTATTATTTCAATTTTTTATAATGAAATTAATATATTATATTATACCTATCCTTAATATGAAGAATATATTAGTTTAATATGTTTAATTTCTTATACATAAGACATAATTTTTGTTTGATTAATTTAGTCCTTACATTTTAATTAGATTCATTTTTTATTTTTTGAAATTTTAATTATAATAAATATTTTTATACAAATAAAAGTTTTCCATCTTATTATGTATTTATGTCGAAATAGATGGTTGTATCCTAAACAATAGGTAGAATAGATTCTGAGTAATTTAATTAATTATGTTTTATCTTATTGGGAATTAAAAATTATATGATTTATTTTTTATTTTTTGAAATTTTAATTATAATAAATATTTGTATACAAATAAAAATCTTCCATCTTACTATGTATTTATGTCAAAACATGTGGTTGTATCCTAAAAAATAGATAGAATAAATAATAAGTAATTTAATTATATTTTCCTATTTGGAATTGGAAATTATATTTTATTAAGGGTGGATATTTTAGACATTACAAAAAAAGTATAGAAACACTTCAAATATGTTTTCCTATTAGGTATTGGAAATTATATTTCATTAGGGGGGGTATTTTAGACATTACAAAAAAAGAGAAACACTTATATATGTTTTCTATTGGGAATTGTAATTATATTTTATTAAGGGCGGGCACTTTAGTTATCACAAAAAAGGAAAGAAATACCCGGAGGAGAGAAACAAATTTTGAGAGAAACAACTCGCATATATATAATAGTGTATATATATATGTATATTCTTGGTATATTTTTATTTATTATCGCATCTTATATTACGAGATTGGTAATAAATAAATATTTACTTAAAAATCGCATAATTTCAAAAATTAAAAAAAAAATACAGAATATTTTCAAGGTCATTAATAAAGGTAAGTATGATCAGATTAAAACATCCTTATTTTTACTTTTATTAGTTACTTAGAGAATTTTGTATTTTACATCCGTACTAAACTTACAAAATACATTTTTCATGTAAGATTATCCTTTACATGCATAGTAAATTAAATTAAACCACCTAAAAAAAAAGAAAATTAAATTAAACCACGTAAAAATAATATCTGTCTCTTATACACATCTAGATGAAGTATAAAATTCTTGTCTGCGAATCTAGATTGTTGAAGGCTGTCTCTTATACACATCTAGATGTGTCTAAGAGACAGCCCTTGACTTGGATTTTTTTTTTGATAAATAAAGTTTAATAAATTTTTTTACATGGAATGAAAGGTAAAACTTATAAGTAGAAATAAGAAGAAAAAGAAAGAAGAGGTTTGTACCAATAAAGGATAGCCTTTTATTTATACAAATTTATAAAGTCCCGTTTAGTTGGTAGGAAAGTAAAATTAATCAAGAATTTGATTACTCAAATTGTGATTTTGTAAAAAATATTCCTAGAGGTATTTTTATCAATCTGAACAACAATCTAAGTTGGATTTAATAGATAAATGCTATTAAATGTATTCAAAAAGATCATTAATTTTAATGTCCATATTAGATAACATCATTTCTGTCTCTTATACACATCTAGATGTGTATAAGAGACTATATTACGATTAATTTGGATTGGTTTTTTTGTCCTTTTTTGGGTGTATCTTAATCTACTTTGACAAAGCAATAAACCAAAGTTCAGAACACATCTAGATGTGTATAAGAGACACCATACTGCACCCGAGCAATGTTGCCAGCATGTCAACCAGCAAGAAGTCCTTCTCGCCCGCCAAATTCTGAGGGATCTGAAGGCTGCTAGAGCAATAGAAAACAACTCTGCTATCTCTTCTCAAAAAATACTTAAATAAATATTCGATTTGAATCCAATTTATAATTAATAGATATTATAAAATATTACATATATTAATTGAATTAATTTATTTTTAAATTTTAATTAATTAAATAATTTATAATTAATATTAAATTAAAGATTAAATTTATTTAAATATTTTTCATTACTTATCTAGTACTTAAAAATTTCTATTTCCAGAGTTTTCTTGACCATACGTTTTATCATTAATATTACCTAGTACTAAAAAATTCCTTTGTTTAAATTCAACTTGTTCAAGAGCTCCCACATTAAACAGAAGCTGTTTAAATATCGATAACAGCTTGCGAGGTTATTCGTGATGGGATTTGAGCATGATGATTTCCCTTCAATTACACTTTCTGGTCCTTCAACTCTATCAAATTCAAATTACCCTGTTGATGCAATTGCAACTCCTCCAGCTGCAGCTGAGGAAGGGGGGATGATTATGTTGCTATATGACCGCTTTAATGCGGTCCTCAACTACCTTAATAAAATGCTGATGGAGGAAGATTTGGAACAGAGGGCTTGCATGTTTCAAGACCTCTCTGCTTTACAAGCTGCTGAGAAATCCTTTCATGATGCCCTCACTGGTTAGCCATTTTATAACAATCCCCCTTCTTAATTTACATTTCTTCTAGTACTTACTTCTCGTAATTACCTAATTCGCTAGCTAATCTATAAATTACCTATCTATTTATGCATACCGATACCACTTACCACGTTGCAAGAGTGCACATATATTTTATATTTTTAAGAAAATAATGTATTACGTAGCAATATCTTGTCACTTGCTACGTGTATTGGGTAACTATGGTACTACTGGGATTAACTACCTACTTGAATCAAGGCTTAGTTAACTAACAAAATTGTTCTGCTGTCTTGTGGTTCTTTGTTGGTATTTACTAGTGAAAAAGATGTGGTTTAGAACACTCTTAATAATGTATCTTGCCTGTTGTTTTAATGTATAAAGGAGTGGGATTTGTTAAGGCGGCTGACAAAAAGAAGAAAGAGAGGGAAAAGTTTACAAATGGATCAGCTGAAAAGAGAAATCGTTACAGAGAAGATGATGGGGAGAATGTAGAAGATGGGAGGAATAACAAGCAACTTGCAAGTTATCCTGAAGAGCCATCTGAGCTTTTTGATTGGCCACTGCTTTGCTGGAATAGAAATTCTGGTTTTCTTGATGATTCTTCGTTGTCTTTCTGTGATGTGAAACCAGGATATAGGATTGATTACCAGCAAATTCTCCTGTCTCTTATACACATCTAGGCCACGAGCTAGTGAAAAGAAACTTAACCTAAGGGAAGCAGTTGATTTTTATTCACTATGTGGCCTCCTAACTCAATGCGCACAATCTGTAGCAAACTACGATAACCGGACTGCTCACACATTGCTGAATCAGATTAGGCAATACTCTTCTCCTCATGGTGATGCTACTGAAAGATTGGCGCATTACTTTGCTGATGCCCTTTTGGCGCGCATTTCTGGTATGGGGACGACATTGTATACCGCCTTTTCTACTAGGAGAGTGTCAGCTGCAGATACATTGAAAGCCTATCAGGCATATATTTTAGCATGTCCCTTCCAGAAAATGTCAAACATTCTTGCTGGCAAGTCGATTTTAAAATTAGCCAAGGAAGCAAAGAAAATTCACATTATTGATTTTGGTATTCTGTATGGTTTTCACTGGCCTTGCTTCATCCAGGCTCTCTCTGGGATGCCAGGAGGGCCTCCAGAGCTTCACATTACAGGAATAGATCTTCCCCAATCAGGTCTTAAGCCGGCAGAAAGAGTTGAGGAAACAGGACGTAGGCTTGCCCTTTATATTGCAAGAAATTCAATGTTCCATTTGAATACCACGCCATAGCAAAGAAATGGGAAACCATTCGACTAGATTATCTGAAGATTGACAGAAGTGGAACAGTCATAGCTAATTGTTTGTACAGGCTGAGAAATGTTCCTGATGAGACATCAGGGCCAAGCAGTGCAAGGGACACTGTCCTGAACTTGATCAAGAAAATAAATCCTGATCTTTTCATACATGGAGTCCTTAACGGAACATATAATGTTCCCTTCTTTGTCACACGCTTCCGTGAGGCACTACATCATTTCTCCTCCCTGTTTGATATGTTCGATAAGAATTTACCACGTGAAGATCAAGATAGGTTGGTGTTTGAGAAAGAAGTCCTTGCTAGGCAGTGTATGAATGTCGTAGCATGTGAAGGTACTGAAAGGATTGAGAGGCCAGAGACATACAAGCAGTGGCAGGTGAGAAATGAGAGAGCTGGATTTAGGCAGATTCCAGTGAACAAGGATATTGTGAAAGATCTAAGTCTAGGGCTAAGGTGAGTCTGACAATATACACATCTAGATGTATATGAAAGAGATTGTCTCTTATCTTTGTCTCCAATATTGTATATCTCACTTTGTATATGCAGATATTCCTTGGAAGACTATTAACTAATGATAGGAAAAAACAATTCCGGGTTACTGCATAGGAATCAATGCTGGTACAATATTTGGGAACTGAGAAAAAGGAGTCTTGTGTTGGGATTTGCTAATTTTGCACCTTTGTTCTTCAAAGATATCCTGAGCAACAGAGAGTCAGTCCTCAATTTTCAGTAGCTTAAGGTGAAATCCAGGACTTTTACCGTGTATGAATATCATATAATCAATAAAATTTACTATATTTGTTTTTATCATATTCCTTTATCCTTTGGAAGATGGTTGGAAAGCCGAGCTACAATCAACTGCATAACGGCTCATGTATTCAAGTAGTACTACGTTTCTCATTTCAAATCTATTAAAACGTATAAGTCCATGCTTTAATTCAATGTGTATATTCTTGGCCAATGTTTGTTTAGACTGGTAACCAATTTAAGCACTTTGAATGCATCTTCCTATTTTTTTTCTTTCACTTTTGGTTTGAAAGTCTCTGTATAGACTCATGCATTTAGGAATATAAGCTTGATTTCCTTGTTCACGATTTTGTCTTCAACTTATTAATAGAGGGCATACTGTAATCAGCTGTGCCTTATTTCTGCAGAAGACACCCGAGTGTTCTGAGGATGACACAGATGATATAGTGTCCTTAGGCATTTTCTAGCCTTTTATAATGCTCTCATGAACTACCAGTGAGATATTATTGCCCCTCAATATGTTGGAAGTCATGTTGATAAACTCTGCTGTCCTGTTAAGGTTCATCCATCAAAACTAACATATGAGACATTAGTTTTCGGAAAATGGTAGTTTTCTCAATCAGGACATAACCAGCTTGTAAGTGCAAATTCCAGAACACTGACACTAAATAGACATTTGTACAGCTAGGAAAGCCTTTATTGTTGAGTGTTCAATGACAGATATTCCAGTCAGAGAAGTAGACACGAGTTTCTGCATTGAATCTCTTCAAATTGTAGATCATCTTCTCTGTTTTTGGATATGGTATTCATTTTAAATGCTATTAGATCATCTTCGTGAGTTACTGTGTAGCCCTCCGAAGAGAAACCTCTACAACTAGGAACTTCTCAGTTACTGTTTAGCATCTAAAAGCATATTCTCAAACTAGATTATTGAACATGAACTTCTTTCAAGTTTTTTATCTTCTTAACACCAGACATTCTTGTGTAGAAAAGAAACATGATAGGCTTTCACAATCGACAAATAATTGATTCTTTTCTTTCATGGTTTACTTTCTTTTACGAATCTGTCATATGTACAAAAAATAGAACCAACCTAGCTTCATATGCCTTCACTTAAAGGGTACAAAAGATTCGAGGTTCAAGTAAAATAATGATGAAGAAGCACATATTTTTTAGAACTAGAATGGGAGTATGCGTTTAGCACGTTTAGAAATACTAATTGTTTATTTTTTTATTGATATGAATTAAAAAGTAGAGTATGTTTGGAAATACTAACTATTAAAATTTTTTTAGTTCACTTAATTTTTCGCTTATATAATTTCTGTTTCAATATTTAACTAATCTAAAGAATTTTTTGTAGTTCGTATGAGTTTAGAAAAATATTTGTTCATATGTTATTTTTATACATTTTCTTTAGATATACTTTGTTGGAAATATAAAAAATTTGTTTAGTTTAATGGTCCAAGCAATTTCATAAAAACTAAATAATTATGTCTTGTGAATAACACATCTACCTCTTATGCAACTTTTAAAACAGAAATTCATTTCCTCAATTGATAATTCTACAATGAGTTCATTCTAATCTATTTAATTTTAAAAATAGGAAAGTTTAAAGTATCATCAAATTGAAGTACAATATAAGACAAAAAAATGTATTAGAGTTTATTATTATATCCATTTTGTAAGTTTAATAATCAAAGAATGTAGTGTGTAGTCTTGAAAATATTGATAATTTATAGAATTTATTGAAACCCTTTATTCTTTTTAATTATCCAAATTCTATCCTAACAACTTTAGATTATCAAGTGTATTAAGGTATTTAATTATTCTTGAATTCCTATATCTCTCTTGGAACCAATGATGAAGGAACCATTCGAGAAATTTAGTGATTTATTCATTATGTTAAAGCTATCAATTTGTATAATAGTAAATTAAAAGATAGATATTTAATATTATAAATTTAATTTGATAGAACAAGATTTATAATATTAGCTGCGAAAATCAACTTGTATAATATTAATTCAAACATAACAATAAACATTTAGTATTTAGTGTTCATTAGACGAAGTACACTTTAGTTAAATTCGAATTAGTAACTGATTTGATATTCTAAGTTTTTAGTATATAATTTATATGGTCACTAATATTCAACATTAGATATTTACAGGTCCAAAAAATAATAATAATAATTTTTTGTAAAGGACAACAATTATTTACTAAGAATTTTATCTAATATAATTTAGGAACTAATTTTTAATTATAAAATATCTGTCTCTTATACACATAAAGATGTGTATAAGAGACTTTTGAAAAAAGAACTGAAAAGAAAAATATATATTGATTATAAGATAAGATTATATTTAAATTATTAAAAATTTAAAATAGTCCATTGGTGATGAGGACATTTTTTATCCCCATCTTAATCATACAATTAGTTAAACAATAATAAAAAAAGATAAGTTCTATATTATATTTGTTTATTAGTACATCACAGAAGCCAAATTATTTTCATATTTTGGACAAGGAATCTCTTTCATCATTACAAAGTTCAGATAACAATATTATAGACAAAACAAATGACAGTACAAGGAAGGTGAAGATATTGACAATATCTATGAAGGATAATACCTTTGTTAATTCAAGTTTAGATGACTTTGACGCTTTTAAAAAAATTTATATCTTCTTTGTTCTTTTGTTTTTTTTGTTTTTCCTTTTTTGTATCAAAAATAGAAAAAAAAAACTTTATAATTATTCTCTCAAAAGAGTTCAAAAGTTTTATATGCGATAAGTCTCACTTTTTTTGTGTAAAGATAATTTCTCCTATTATTTAACTGAATCCCTAATCCTATTATTTAACAATAAAACAATCATTAAGATTGAAATTATATTTTAAAAGATAAGTGATTTTAAAAGATTGGCCAATACACATCTGATGTGTATATATAGTATGGATGGCAAATTATAATAGATTTTAGTTTGGAGGGTCCAATTCATAATTGTTCAATGTTGGGGCCATGTTGGGATATTTGTTTTATTTTTGAGGACCAAATTGAGACTTTTTGAATTTGGAGAACTATATTGGAATATTTTTTCAATTTGAAGGGTCAAATCTGACAAATAGAATTTAAAAGCAACACATCTATTCTTATTTATGAAGCAATATAAAGAACCAAATAGTATTTAAGTCTTTGCAATTAAAATAACCTTGTTTTCTTCTTTTCCTTTATTTGTCAAACGATTTTTTTTTTCTTTCAATAGTTGTTAATAAACTATTAATTTCTTTAAAAGCATATAAATGTATCTAGTTTATTAGATGTGTATCCTCAACCTATATATTTTGATAAAAATTAAATTTATAGTTCTAATTAATATGATACTAAAAGCTAACTTTTAATAATTTTATTTAATATTTATTTTCAATTTCTAAATATATCCTAAAATTCTACTCTATAAGAAATTTACTTTAATCAAAATTTAATTCTAAATAAAAATTTTAAAAGTTAGCTTTTATTTCATATGTAACTTTTTAGATTTTTTTTAGGGGGTCCAAAAGTATAGGTGAAACATTGAAATTTATTTTCCAAGTAAATTTTATATTTTTATCATTGCTTGATTTCTAAAACTCATCACAAAAAAATATTTTCTACTCTTCTTTAATTTCTAAAATTCATTCCTAATATTCTATTATATAAAGAAAATTATTTCAATCAAATTTATTTCCTAATATGCTGTCTTAATAGTGGGTTTTATTTCTTCTTTTACTCTTCAAACAGTATTTACATAAATAACCTAAAAATTTATTTAAAAAAAAGGCATTCAAGTTGGGAACATATCAAAGTCAGTAAATTTTATAGGGAGGGTAACTTAATAAAGAAAATCTAAAACTAAATCAAACTTCTTCATTTGTTATACTATATATTCACTCTTATACACACTAGATGTTTATAAGAAATCTATCCTAAAATTTTACTCTATGAAAAAATTCGCTTCAATTAAAATTAATTCTAAATATAAGTTTAAAAATTTAGTTTTATTTCCTATATATCTTTTAGGATTTTTTCTCGTTAAGGGTCTACAAGTATAAATAAAATATGTAATTTCAAGTAAATTTTTTTTTTTTATTGCTTGATTTCTAAAATCCATCACAATAAAATTATTTCATACCCTAAAAAGAATTTATAAAAGACATTCCTAATATTTTATACACATAAGGAAATTTTGTTCGATCAAATTTATTTCCTAATACGAAACCTTAAAAGTAGGTTCTATTTGCTATTTTACTCTTTGAAGAGTATTTACATTAATATCCTAAACAACTATTAAAAAAAATTCAAGAAACGTAACAAAGTTATTAAATTTTAGAATAAGGGTAACTTTAAAAAAAAAATCTAAATCACCAAATTATATTAGCTTCTTTTAATATAATATAGATATAAATATAGATTAATAATAGATGAAGAATCACTCGTATAGTCAATGACAGAATTCAGGATCAAATTGATCAATGTGCTTCTCTAATCTCCCTATTTTGAAAGAATACCTTCTAGTAATGCCCTTTTAATCGAGACTAAATCGCTGATCTCTTATTCGTGTAGATGTGGAAACTTCTTATTGCTTATTTGAAATCACAGCTCTTGATCTAACCATCTTGTAGCTCCAAGGCCTCTTTAGGAACCAAAAAATGGTTGTAAAATAGGAAAGATTTCCTGCTAACTATGTTAAAAAATTCGGCCGAATCCGAGTCATTTCAAACAGTTCTCTTTCTATTCGTTATTTCAGTATATATATATATATATATATCATGTGATATGAATTAAAATTGCTTTATAAAATTTATTTTTTGTTAGTTAATTTCTTAAAACTAATTTTCAAATAATCATTTGTAATTTTCATCTATTTTTCACAAATTTATTCTTTCAATATACTATTGCAATCGATACCAAACCATGCTACTAACTGCTTTCTTCTGCATGCTTCATTCGACTTTTGGCAATGTTTTACTAGCCTTTGTTGCTGATGAGTTCCAGTTAATTACTTTAACATTCTGAACCATATTAGGATAAACTTCTTAAATTGCTACAAAGAAATTCTCTAGTTGATAGTTTTTTAAATGCACTAGAAAGATTCGTTCCAGCTCGATCAAGTTTATAGTAATTTTAATGAAGACAAATTTTTGGGAATTTTAGTTCTTGTCCTCTCTGCAGCAATTCATAAAGCTGGCTTTATTTAATTATTTAATTATTTTTCCTGTTTCTTGAGTCTCGCACTTGTCCTTATTTAAGGTCATGTTGAGCAAATTATGAGTCTCTGTGTTCAAAGTTTAACGTTAAATTAGTCATCAACTTTGTTTAAACAAAATTAAAGGGTCACCTAATAACTATTATTAGTGTGATTTCCAACTCATCAAGAGGGTAATCTATGCTACAACTATTTCTAGATTGATCTTAGCACACATCCCAAAGATATCTTACCTAAATTAGTTGGGTTTAAGTTGAGATTTACTTAAATAATTCGACATCTTTTCCCCTCCTTTAGGTGGAAGGAATATCATATTATTGGAGGATCATTTAAACAAGTATTTTTCTTGTAAAAAGATGTTTTGCATTATTGATGTTGATGATCATCATATGATTAAAATAATCTTGCCCACGTTAGGGGTCCACCAATAGCCAAATTGGAGCACAAAATTTTACTGTTTTAATCTGTTGCTGAGCGATATCTTTTTGTGCACTATCTAACATCCATGTTAAAGAAATGTGGTGACAGAGTTTTGTATCCCAAAAAAGCTTAGAGCCATTGAAGGACGTCTAAATCCAAACAATGGCATCTGTGTAGAGGATATTATACAGCAGTCGTTTAACGAAGTATTTATTTATTTTTTATTTAAATTTAAATTACAAGAACAAATGATAAGTTTATCTTGGAACTATAAAAGAATAATACTCGAGAATGCTTTGTACTTTACTTTTTCCTTCATTTTAATATTTATGGACAGCTGGAAGTTCTTTTTGGAGTAGGAAAAATACTTAACCAATTTTTCTCATTGATAAAATCTTATGAAATCTTGTATATTATCATTTATTACATAATGATTTAATTCACATCAAAAAGTTTATAATTAAAATAAAAAATTCGGACTATGTAAAAGCACCAACTTGAATAATTCCTTTTTGTGTATAAGAAGACAGGAATTAAGAGGATACTGATCCTCTGCAACAGGATAACGTTCACAAAGTTTGCTCTGAAAAACTCCAACTATCTCGAAACTTAAAATATCATTAACATTAGAGTCCCAAATATGGAAAAAGTAATAAAAATTAAGTACAAGTATCCCCACACAGGTTGTCCTTAAACATATGCGAAGCTGCCTACATTGTTCGATGATCTCCGACACCCATGACTGATTCACGTGAACCAGTTATGGAAATAAGCCTTCTCCACCCAAATAAACAATGTCACAAGCGTCGAACATTCAAGAAAATTTCCAATAAACCATACTACTATTTATAAAGTTGCACATTAATCACTCAGGTGCTCTGAAATATCAGCTCAAATTCATACTTTTAATTACTCCCTCCCCATTTTTAGGATTCTTCCAACGTTAACAATCCATCCCTTTTGTTTTTATACGTCACATGTTGCACTAGCAAAAATTCAGTGCCAAATCTTTGTCTTGAAATTTGTGTATTATCCCAAATATGGTACATTTCAAATAAATGGTGCACTATATATCCCCTCTTTGTGCAAGTCTCTTATGCACATCTAGATGTGTATAAGAGACAGAGTTTTTGATTCATTTTGTGTTAGTTTTCTTGAATCTTGATTATGGATTCCCTTTTCCATACACATCAGTATTCAAATTCTGTGAATGGATTAATCCAGCAGTTTGACTTTGCTACACAGCAGAATTCGATAGTCTCTGATCAAGGAAACAATTATCTATGCCAATTTGATCATCGTCACGCGGTGAATAATGTAACGGACCTTTCAAATTTGTCATCAATCCCTGGTGGTATCAATGGAAATCTATATGAAGAAGGGGATTCTCCGGTGGAAGGCGATTATTTTGATGGAGTTTTTAAGTATTTGCAGCAGATGCTTATGGAAGAGGATGACTTGGCGGATAAGCCTTGCATGTTACAGGACTGCTTGGCTCTTCAAGCTGCTGAGAAATCTTTCTATGATGTTCTTAATGAGAACAACACTTCTTCTTCTCCTAGCAGGTCTCCAAGTCCTACAACAATTTTTGATGGTCAAAATTTTAATAGCCCAATTGATGATTTAACCGAAATCTGGCCTAATGATGTGAATGATCTGCATGTGGTTCCTCATGAAACCTTTAGTCCAATTTTCAGCCAATCAGCCCTGCTGACAGTTTTAATCCCTGTGTTGATTACTTCGAAGTTCTTGTCTCTGTCCTTCCCAGATTTCACAATCATCTGTTCTTAGTAGAAGCCAAGTAGTTGTTGGGGAGAAGCCATCAGATGATCAGTCCAGGAAGAAGAGTACTAATCATTTTAGAGAACACGGTGATCGTGATGAAGATGAGCGTAGTACCAAGCAGTTCGCGAGCAGTGAGGCTGATGAAATTAGCAATACCGAGGATTACGATAATGCACTGCTGTGTCCTACCAGAAATCCAAACTTTTATGGTGAATCTTCAAATAAAGAGGCAGCTAAAAAACAGCAATATGTTCCACCAACCACTGCCAAAAGGGGAAGGCCACGTGCGGGTCAGAAACGTGACAGCATTAGGGAAGTAGTTGATCTGAGGGACCTTCTAACTAGATGTGCACATGCAACTGCTAGCTATGATAACTGGACTGCCAATGAATTGCTGAAGCAAATTAGGCAGCACTCTTCTCCTTGTGGCGATCCTACTGAGAGATTGGCTCATTGTTTCGCCAATGCCCTCGAGGCACGTATTGCCGGGATAGGACAAGGGAACAACACTCTATGCATCATTAACTAATAAAAGGGCATCAGCTGTGATATTCTGAGAGCTTATCAGGCTTACATGGAAATCTGCCCATTCCAGAGAATGTCGAACATTTTTGCTAACAAGTCTATTGCAAGACTAACAAGCAAAGGATCAAGCATTCACATTATTGATTTTGGTATTCTATATGGTTTCCAATGGCCCTGTTTAATTCATGGAATCTCCCTCAGGCCTGGAGGGCCACCAAAACTTAGAATCACTGGAATTGATCTTCCACAGCCGGGTTTTCGCCCAGCAGAGAGAATTGACGAGACAGGACGCCGCCTAGCAAACTATGCAAAGAGATTTAACGTCCCATTTGAGTTCAATGCAGTTGCAAAAAGATGGGATATAATCACTAAAGAGGATCTTGTGATTGACAAAGATGAAATGCTGGTTGTTAATTGTTTATACAGGCTACGAAATGTGCCTGATGAGACTGTAATACAAAGCAGCCCGAGGGATATTGTAATGAACTTGATCAAGAAAATCAATCCTGATATGTTCATCCACGGAGTCCTTAACGGAACATATAGTGCCCCATTCTTCGTTACGCGGTTCAAAGAAGCTCTATACCATTTCTCTTCTCTGTTTGATATGTTTGAGGCCACACTACCGCGGGAAAATCAGGACAGGGCGATGTTTGAGAAAGAGGTGATTGGAAGGGATGTGATGAATGTTATAGCTTGTGAAGGCACTGAAAGAGTTGATAGGCCAGACTCATATAAGCAATGGCAGGTGAGAAATCAGAGGGCTGGATTTAGGCAGCTCCCATTGAACAGTGAAATCATGAGAGAAGTGAGGACTAAGGTGAAAGCATCTTACAATAAGGAATTTCTGGTGGATGAAGACAGTAATTGGATGCTGCAGGGCTGGAAGGGTAGAGTGATCTATGCTCTATCTTGTTGGCAACCTTCTACATCTTAAGTGGATATATTTGTAACTCTTTGTTCTTTGAGGATCCAGGAATATTGATCAATAATGATTAGTTGTTTCTTTACTCTTTTTTTTCACTTCTTCGAGTTTTTCAGGCAATAATGTTATGATGATTTGTGGCCTGTTGGAACTTGGAAATTTGTTAGCATGAGAAATCGTTATCTTGATTGAAGTTTTCAACAGTTTAACAATAAAGTTTCTAGAGTTCTTGTCACATTTATGGAGATGAAATATTTAGGTAAGTCTTACTTATTCACAATGTAATAAAATGATAACGAATCGATTGATACTTCAAAATAGATAACGATTTCTCAGATGTTATACAAATTCAACAATGTATATCGATCAACCCCTAATTAAAGTTCGTAATGTAGTTTAATACAAAACACAAACCTTCTTTGAGAAATTTCTGACATAGTGTTGATTGGAGAAAAAACATTCTGTACTAGTGCTATTTTAAAATTGTAATTTTGCCAGGGTGTAGTTCGCATTTAGTTGCTAGTTCTCATTTAATGAATGCGAACTTAATCAAAATTAGTAATTTTTATTTTTTTTTTTAAAAAAAATTGCCTTAATTCGCATTTGTTGAATGCAAACTAGGTAAATTTAATTTTTTTTTTAAAAAGGCATAATTTTACAAACCTCCCCTGAGGTATATACTAATATCATCAATTTTGATTCCCTTTTTACCCCTAGTATGAAAAATCAATTTAGTATAACATTAAAGAAAAAGAAAATGAAATTTGACGGATTTAAATGAGATTGTTAAAAAATAATATTGATGATGCAATTTTTCACGTTATTCCTCAGTTAATATCATAAATTTATATATGTTATTTTTTAAAATTATAAGCTTTTGATTTTCCAAAATAAAAATACCAATTAGATTTTTTTAATATAGTACATGTGTGAAACAATATATTTTAAATTTTTATTTAGCAGGAACACAAACGCATTAACCTGCACATATTTTCATAAATAAGTTGACAAAAAATTTAAATAAGAGAATTTTTTTCACTTTACGACTTTGTGATTTCCTAAACAAATTACAAACCATAAAACATTTTTTATTATATTATATGGTTTATTTCTAATCGTTTTATTTTCTTAATTGAAATTGACACGCAGAGTGTTATCGTAACCTGCTCTTAAAAATCTTTTAAATGTGTATACTAAAATTCTTTATAGTAATATATATTTAATTTTTTTTAGTTTATGAATTTGTGATTAACCATAAAATATAACAATTTTTATAAATTTATCCTAATCTTTTATACATATTAAAAAAATTCAAACAAATGAAACAAGTAATTTTAACTACACATATTTTTTGTATAAGTTGACAAAAATTATCTTTTACTAAAAGGTATCAAGTGAAATTATTAGAAATTTAGGGGAGATTTTTGAAAATATCTTTTTGTTATTTCACTAAAGAACAAAGGGTACAGTTGTCATTTCATGTCAATTTGGACCCCACTTATAAGAGAAGGGAAGTAAGTGAGATTTCTGAAAGTTGAGGGGTGCTAAGTGATATTAGCCTATACTTCAAGAGAGTTTATAAATTATCCCAATAAAAAAAAAATTGCCTTAGTTCGACCTTTTCAAAATTTTAGCCTTCTTCTTGACCACCACCTCTCCAAAGTCCAAACACATTTCTAGCACCACCGCCTCTCCAAACCTTGTTCCACAACCACCACATCTCCAAACTTGAGATTCCACCACCACCACCTATCCAAAGCCACGGAATTCCATGTCTCTTATGTCACATCTACCTTGCCCTAGCTTGGTAGCCCCTCTCTCACTCACTCGTCACGCTCAACCACTACCATTGCCTCTACTGTTGCTGAAAAATCACCATTTTTGTCAAATTTGAACTAAGGCAATTTTTATTTTAAAAAAAATTAAAATTTTGCCTAGTTCGCATTCATTGAATACGAACTAAGGTTTTTTTTTTTTTTTTAAATATATATATATAAATTGAAATTTTTACTAAGTTCACATTCGCTAAATGCGAACTAGCTTAGTTTGCATTTGAAATGCGAACCACATCTCACATAATTATTATTTGGAAACAGCACTTATACACACAGAACATTTTTCTCAATAAGCATCATGTCAGAAATATCTCAACCTTCTCTTGCGGAATTATGGAAGAGTAATTATGTTTAGTTGTATCACTAACCACTTTACAAAATATTGAAAGTACAAAAGAACGAATTATTAATTTAAAAATTATAAAAATAACCCGATATTAGCCAAACCACATTAACTTAAAATTTACCCATTAATTGTCAGAAACCGTTTGGGTCAAAGAGCTAATAACTAATGGCTTTCCTCTGACTTGCGCAAAATCCGCCTTCCTTTTGCTTGTTATCATAAACCCCCAAAAAAAATGTATAGATTGGAGAATCTAAATCCAATGTCAATGTGCTGGCCTTGTAGTTCTAGGCCCAATTACAATTTATGACTTCACCCAATCTCTTTTTTAGTTTTCTCAAAAAATTGAGGAAGTGTCTTAATCCAATCTTTAGTTGAGTCATAACTTGCCTTTGTAGTTGGGGCTTCATCTTATGGGCCTGATGGAAGCATAAAGGCCCAGAATCTAGGAGTTCATTCTGTGTCGCCTAAATGGAGGTTAAGAAGCTGATGAACAACCAAGAAAGTTCATTAACCAAGCATTTTGATCCGTCAGTAATTACTGTATCGATAACAGCAACTGTTTTATACACATCTAGATGTGTATAACGAGACAGTAGCAATTTGTTTTTGAAGAGAGCTCAACTGTGGATTCCACTAATCAACTCAAATTGCAATAGCGGTGCTATTCATTAACCACTGATTACGATATTCTAGAGGTGTAAAAAAAGACAAAAAGTCTTTGTGGGTCGTCTAATTGTGATTGAAATGGGATCTACACAAAGAAAAATACTTATCATTAGTTGTGATCAAGCGGCATCTTGAAAATGTCAGGGTCCTACTGGAATAAAAGAAATCAACAAAAAAGTCTTTCGATGGTCATACAAATTAATCATTGATTTAGAACAACAACCGAAAGAATATTAAAAAAACGTACCAGTTGATCATAACATTGGACCAGATCACCATGTTTGCTGGTGGATTTTGCGATTTAAAGAGAGTTAGGCCTGCTGGATAATATATACTGAGGTAAGAAAATGAGGTATAATTCTTATTTAATCACAAAATTCATTAATAAAATCGCAAAGCAAATCCGTTCAAAAATTTTCATTTTGTTGTAGTGATTTTATCCTTTCGTTTTTAAGATTTTTTTGTTAATTGACAAAATTATATTATATAAGAGTATTTTATATTAGGAAAATACCTAATTTTAATTCCACTTATAGACTTCGGTGAAATTAAATTTTATAAAATCTTTACATCAACATCTGTAGATCCATAACATTTAATTCACATTTAAATTCTGGTAATGACACCAAAATCGATCTATTAAACCATTTCCACGATAAGTTTTGTGTATGTCATTCTTACGGACGGCCATACTATTTTTTTCTAAATCATTTTAATTTTATCCCTTAAACTATAGAAATATACACTTTCCTCCCATTCACATTATTTATTCCTTAAAATTTAAGATAAAAATATAAAGAAAATCTAATTAAATTACTAAAATACCCGTAGTATTATATTTTGATTTTTCATGTATCTAATTGATTTTCCATAGTTATAAAAGATTAGGAAAAATAAAATATAATAACGCGTTGATATCTTTGACTTTAGGGAGTGAAAATGTGAGAAACTGTTGAATGCTATTATATCTGATATCGCAATTTGCAAAAATTAAGCCAAATAGTAAAAGTGTAAAATATTAAGATTGCGATAAAAAAATAATCATAAAATTTTATACAAAATATATTTTCATAAAATACCTTTAAAGAAAAGATTTCAATAGAAAATGCCAATTTGAGAATTCTGATATTAATATTATTAAATTTTCAAATTAGAAATAACACAATTTGCCAAATCTAGCTGTTTTTATACAATTTGATCAAAAAATATATTGATATAGATTATATTGAAATATTATATAATTTATTTTTACTTATTTTTAAATAATTATCACATTACTATCAAAATTTAAATATATAATAAAAATTAAAATATAGTATCAAGGATATTTTAATTATTTAACTATATTATATCAATACTTTTAATATTGGTAATAAATAAATAATATTAATGAAGAGCAAAGTGTATATTTCTATAATTTAAGAAGTAAAGTATAAATACAACCCTAGTTTAGGGGACAAAGTGTTATTAACCCTAAAAGATACTACTGGAAAATTAACAATTTTGTTTCTCAAAAAAGAAATTAACAATTTGATAATAACTACAATTTGAAATTAGTTATTCGGCTACCAGAAATTGGTAATTATACTACTATCCCCCGATCAGTTTACGAGTTCAATGAATTTTACAATTTTTGAACTCTGTAATCTTTTAGTTTTAAAAATTTATATATTATAATTATTTAAAAATGTATGATATTATATTATATAATTATTTAAAATAGAAGAGAATAATTATATTATATAATATTATATTTAAATTATTTTTTTGATTTAAAAATTTATATCATATAATATTATATTATAAGATAAATATTTGAAATCTGAAAAAATGGTGTCGCAGATTTTTTGGTGTTAATAATTAAGCAACTCTTTACATTTCCACATATTTTTTTGAGCACCAGATTTCCACATCTACGGCAGAAAATTATTTTCAGAGAAGAAAACATGACTTTAACAGTTTTGATTGTAAGTGAGGTTTACTTCGCTTGAATTCTTTAAGAGTTCACAAATCATTTGTTGCTTAATCGTTTCAATAAGTTGCAGCTTTCCTTTTTTTTTTTTTTTTTTGAAACTCTTTATTTGATTCAGTAGAGTTACTTCAGTTTTATGTTATTTTTTTTTTTCTAATATACAGTTCTTTAATTCTTAAGAGTAAAGAGATAAAATAAACCGAAAATGATGGATGCTTCTGTGGTTCTAATTAGATTAGTAGTTAGATCCTTTTGCATGGTTGAGATTAGGAATTAATGGGTCGGAATCACTTTTAAGGTTGCCAATTTTGGATTCTGATGTAAATCAACTTTCATGATTTCAGGTATTGCTATTTAAGGTTTAATTAATTCAATTCTTGAAGTTTGATATAGGTTTTAGAAGCTTAATTAGATAGTTATGGACCACCAGTTCCCTAAAGTGAATGGATCAGGAATTGCTGATAATGGAATTGTTTTATCAAGTTTGGAGCAATCCAAATTTGACATCCAATTCGAGGGATCGTGGGATTCTGTAAATGGCTTTGAATTCAAGGATGCTGTTGTTTTTCCGCGAAATCACGAGCAACCTTCGGATCACAGTAGTTTTGCAGCAATATCTAATTAATGTATGTTGATCGAAGGGTTGACTGTTGATGAGAATGAGCGCTACCCTGTGCTCAATTACATTAATCAGATATTAATGGAAGAGAATGTTGATGAGCACATCAACCATGTCCCATGATCCATTAGCTCTCGAAGCTGCCGTGAAATCTTTCTATGAAATCGTAGCCAAGAATTACCCTTCTTCACCTCGTGAAACATTAAAAACGTCCCTAGATGGAACATGCACAATTCCCAAATGGCTCCAGTGGAAGTTCCAGCAAGACTGGTACTGAAAGCAGTGATAGTAGCCCAAATCTTGATCTGTATGGGAAACAATATCGTGCTTTAGATAACTCTTTCGTGTCATCTTTCCCAACTACTTGTGGAGATGGGCAGGTAGGATCTCTCATAGATAAAAATCTCATTTCCAGTTTTTATAGTGATAGTGAGGCCATGGTGTACTTCAAGAAAGGGTTAGAGGAAGGTAACAAATTCCTTCCGACTAGGAATCAATTGGTTGTTGATTTAGACAAATACAAATTACCATTGAAACTGGAGAATGTAGAGCGTGTAGCCAAGGATAAGAAAAGTAAAGAGGAGAAATTGGCTAACAGATCAATAGGAAGGAAGCATCAATATCAGGATGATATTGATTCATTCATTGGAAGAAACAGCAAGCAGTCTGCACTCTGTGCGGAAGAGGTTGAATTATCAGAATTATTTGATAGAGTACTACTTTATGCTGACCGTATTCCAAAGGGCTAGAGGTGTGCTGTGATGTTGATGTCGAACAGCCTAGTGGATTATCCGAAACCTTGCATAAGAATCGGTTGGTTCATGGATCTGATGTTGGAAAGAGTCCGGGAAAAAAGCGGGCTACTGATACTGAAGCTCTTGATCTCCCTGCAATGTTAATTAGTTGTGCACAGTTTGTTGCCACTGATGATCATAGGGCTGCAAATGAACAACTAAAGGTGATTAGGCAGCATGTTTCACGTACTGGCAACCCACATCAGAGGCTGGCTTTTATACTTGCCAATGCTCTCGAGGCACGGCTGGCAGGCACTGGACATGAACTGCATGTTGCCTTGACTTCCAAGCAGATTTCAGCTGTTGAGGAGTTGAAAGCTTACAGGGTTTATCTTTCTGCTCCATTAAGGCAAATTTTTTCGTTCTTTGCAAACGAAATGATTCTGAAAGCAGCTTCCAAAGCCACTGTACTTAATATAGTTGATTTTGGCATCACATTTGGTGGGCTTCCAGTGGCCTAGTCTCATCCAACAGCTATCTAAAAGAGATGGTGGTCCTCCCAAGTTACGCATTACTGGAATAGAGTTTCCCCAACCTGGTCTTAGGCCAGCAGAAAGAATAGATCAGACGGGGCACCGCTTGGCAAAATACTGTGAAAGGTTTAATGTACCATTTGAGTACCAAGCAATAGCAACAAGTAATTGGGAGAAAATTATACACAGCGGTAACTTGCAAGAAACGAAGTTCTTGCAGTGGTCTGTCAGTATGGTTTAAAGAACATATTGGATGAGACAACAGTGGGGGATAACTGTCCAAGGGATGCAGTTTTAAGCTTAATCAGGAAGATGAATCCGGATATCCTTGTTAATGTTGTTCTTAGTGCAAAACTTTCAGGTCCCTTCTTTTTTACTCGATTCCGAGAAGCCCTTTTCCACTTTTCCACTATTTTTGATGCTCTTGATAACAATCTACCAAGAAAAGATGAGCAGAGGATAAAATTTGAATCAAGAATTTCTAGGAACTGAAATGTTCAATATTGTTGCTTGTGAGGGCTTAGCGAGGGTTTATAGGTTCGAGACATACAAGCAGTGGCAAGCTCGTTATGAGAGGGCTGGCTTCAGGCAACTTCCCTTGAATCAAAATCTTATGAAGGAACTAAGAAGTAAAGTTAAAGAAGGCTACCACAAAGATTTCATGTTTGATCAAGATGGTTGTTGGATGCTTCAGGGATGGAAAGGGATTATTTTAAGTGCTTGCTCTTGCTGGGTACCTTGTTAATCTAGTCAATGTAAAAAGCCTTATAACTGTTATACAACAAATTTTATGTACATTATTAAACGATTTATATATATTTGTTTTTATAAACTTGTTTAATAAATACTAAGATACACGCAAATTATTGCTTGTAAATCTTTTTAGTATCTGTCCACTGAAGTTTTCGAGCTTTCAGGGTCAGAGAGGCATTTTAGTTCATCTGAATCAAATGTTCTTGCTGTATTTGATTTTGTACTTGAGCAGCTACAGATTGTGCAAGAGTCTACTAAAGATGCTGTTGGAGACATCTTGCATATGAATGAGTAATATAGAGACTGGGATGACAATTAGTCATTGAAATTCTCTAGTAACATATTAAGAATCTGTGGCCTCAGACGCACGGGTTAAGAGTACCAAATTGGATTTCTTGCGTTATATATATGTCAAGTGCACAAAGACAGCAGAGTACCAAAATCACATTGAATGGATACAAATGGGACATTCTTATATGGACATGTATCGTGAACTCGTGGTCTAGATTTTAGGCGCACGCGAGAGATATGACTAAATATAGATCATGGTGTTATTGACGGATTTATTTTAGAATTTTTTGATATAAAGTAGTAGGTTTTAGCTCATGTTAGAAACTGTGTATCTCAAAAGGACACAAAGTGCTTGGAGATTAAGGATTGAATTACTACAACTAAAGTAAAGCCCAAGCATTCATAAATAGTAGTATCAATTATATAATTTGCTCTTTTTTCTCATTGATGCTTCCTTATTTTCGGATAATTCATCTCCGAATGATAGTCTTGGGATGGGTCATTCTGAATATTATAATCTTGTATTTGGTTTGTTTTGGATATTGACAAGATATTTTGATAATAATACAATTTTATTTTTATAATGAAAATAATAGATAGAGGACAATTGTAGATATTAAAATATTCTCTTATTATTACTAATTTTTGTATTAATTTTGAAAAAAGAAAAAGAAGCTAGTAGGTACATTCATGAATTAAAAAGAATATAGCGTCTTGATACAATTATTTCTTTCCATTTAATTAATAGTACATTTACTATACTTGACTAGCCTGTTGGATAATCAACAGAAATAGATTAAATAGCCCTATACATATCTTATAAGTATCATAAGATACCTGTCTCTTATACACATCTAGATGTGTATAAGAGACTGTCTTTGGACTATCTAGATGTGTATAAGAGACAGCATTTCATGTTTGATTGTATTTTAAATATCTAGATGTGTATTTTTCTGAAGTAAAAAAAAATTAACTATTACAAGAAAATATTAATTATATAGGTAGTTTAGCCATCTTACTTTTTACTCCAGTCTAGTGAAATTATTAATACCAAAGACCCCATGGAATGTGTAATACCCCAAATAGTCCAGGAAAAGAGAATTAGATTAATTAAGAGAAATAATAATCCCATATTTAAAATCCAATCAAACATGAAATGATACGAGATTACATGTCCATGCAACTAGTACCATAATATAGCTTAATCAGTGATTGCTACCTTTTATATCATTAATATATTTATTTCTGCCTCTTATGATTGTAGGGGCCACCACTCCAAAATCCATATTTATTATTATCTATAACTAATTTTGTTGCTCACACGTTGCTTAAGCGTGCTTAGATTTGTTTCCAGAATGTTGGAAAAAAAAAAAGAAGAAAACCTTAAGTAGATTAATGAGCTTGCTAATAGTTTAGATATATTTACAATCACTCATATTAAACACCAAAGATATATATATAAGTTTAATCCTATCAAAAATAAAATTCTGTTGTGATAACTACAAAGATAGTTAGGATTACTAATCTACTACAATACAAAATATAGGCTATCGCTAGTACTAACTATGATTGTATGTTATTGTTAGTTCAACTATGCTTCAAATTTAGAAGGCATATGACAGTAAGGATTGCTGCAAATAGTTAACAAAGAAGAGAGAAGGCAAGATGAAGGGTAAAATGAAACCATATAATAAAGATACAAAAACAATCAATAATAATCAAGCAATACTAAAAGCCAACTACCATAGATTCAACATATCATCTGAAGTCAAAACAGAAAACATGTATTTTGTGACCATGATAGATGAAGGCCTATCTTTATAAAGTAGCACAAGTCCAAACCTCCAAGAACGCACTTTGTTGTATGATTGTGAGATTCACTTTTTCTGCAATCATGGAAAAAACTAAGAGCAGAATTTCTACCCCTAATAATAGACTGATAGAAAGATATATATATATACACACACATACATACCAAATATGTAATCTAACACTATAATAGTAGAGATCATTTTGATGAACCTCATAGGTATAATTGTGTGAATAGCAAATTGGAAATTAACATCTTAGTGAGAAAAGTTTCATGTATGCTATTGCAACATCTAATTTAAAATTTATACAAACATACATGAAGACACACATACTTCTGTCTATATAAAATTTGACTCATGCATAGATTTCTTAATTTGATACATAGATTTTTTAATAATCAATTACGAATGTGATTTGTCCAGATTTTAGGTTAATTATTGAAACTAATCTATGTCCAACTCTATGTATTTTAGTCTATTTCATCTTTAAACTAATCTAAGGCATCATATGAAGTACTTTCTGAGAAAAGCAATACTTAAGCAAAAAGCCATCACCTTAATAAACATTTAAAGTAGTGTTGTAGTTTTTTGTTATTATATTGAAAGATCCTAGTTTTATCATAAGATCAACTTTTTTAGAGTCATTATTGTATCAAGATGTACCTCATTTGAAAAGCCAAATAATTCATAAGTACACACCCTATATTGAGTATAATATGGTATTTTATTGAACTTAGATTCATTGGATTTTAAGTACAAGTCACATACATTCCCTTCTGCTGCTTTAAACAATAATTGAACAGAGAACAAAGAGAAAGCGGAAATCATGAATAACAGAAAAGTTTGAGCATGGCAGTCTACTATAGTTTCAACAACAGGTGAATCAATGAATGTAGACGCATTACAAAATTACGTATTAACTGACTAAAAGACTCTCTAAATTCTTCATCAGTATGTTAGAATCAGATCCTTTTACAAAAATATAAGATACATCTAGATTAGTAAAAGGATAGGAGACCAATTCTGATACATATCTAAATTCTGACACATAAAGGTCTAACAGTAAACATAAGCCATTAAAAATGCCAACTAAAACTCAACTGAGCATATAGTAACATCCAAAAAATTAAACTAAAAGTTTAAAAGAATCCAGATCCCTTAATATATAAAAACAATCTGTATATTCAATAATAGTTGACATCCATAAATTGTAAATTTAGAAAAAATTTATCTTCACACAAATCCCTTTCCACATGGAAGTTGTGAACAAACAATTGGACACCTCCTTTATACAAAATATGGACAAAAAATATTAACATGTGAAAATTTTAGAATTTACCTGTGAAGATTTGGGTTAAAATGCCAAAAGAATTTTCTTATTGAAATTGACTTGCTATGGAGTCCTATAATCAAAAAAAGCAGAATAAAGAAAATTCATTAGACAATTTTTATAGCCCAATTTAAAGAACAGTAAGTAAAGATCACATTAGATCCTAACAAAGGAAAAAGAAACAAACATAGATTTTACCTCCAAAAATAAATATATTCATTATAGCATAAGGGAAAATTGAAAAAGAATGAGAAAAGCCCATTCCTCTTAAACTTGATCTCATTACTAAATATCCATGTTTTTAATATATTTACTTACTTGTACTTTTCTGGATTCTCTTTATTTAGGGAGTCATTTTTTTGTACCTACTAGTTTCTTTTTCTTTTTTCAAAATTAATTCAACAATTATAATACCTGTCTGACTATTGTTGAAGCCAAACAAGAAACATACCTCTATTACCTCCCATTTCTTAGATCTTCAATTTAAGCTAAATCTTCATCATTCCCTAAACAATTTTAGAAAAATATGATCTTTAGCCTTGAATATTTAGAAATGTGTAAAAAAAAATTGCCCAACTTGCAAAAATAAAAATTGATCTAGATCCAATCATGGTAATTGGAACATGCAATTACTATAACCAACATTATCAAACATGAAGACTTCACTGCACCAATTAGGTAGAATAAAAAAAAAAAAAAAATAAACAAAAGAAAAACTTAAAAAAAAAAATTAGATTAGATCAAGAATCAAAAAAAAAAATTAGATAAACAATACAAAAATTATTTATTCAAATAAGCTAAAGGGAATACCTACAACAACCTAGAGACCTTAGGTAGTATCCAGTAAAATAGAGATGAAGGAAATGATATCAAGTAGTGCAAAAATAGGTTGGTGCAAGGTTTATTCTATAACCAAGAGTGGTAAAAATGCATTGGAGGTGCTGAATGAAATGTAGAGTTCTAGATAGTTCTAGACATGATTCTAGTGAAAGGGACAAAAATTACACTAATGACCCATGCCAAAACAATTAAACAGCATAGTTGATAGTTATACAATCAAGAGCTAGGCAAATGGAGGAAGATGGCTATGGGATGTATTGGGTGAGTAGCACGGATTTGGAGGATAATTCGGATCAGAGGAGCTTGCAATTGGTCATTTGTTGGGAAGAAATAGAAAACCACGGCTGGTAACCTCCCATAGGCTCATGATACATCCCAAGGACTTTGGTGATCAATTGTCCACAAAGGCTCGATATAGGCTCACGGAATCCGCACTTCAGAGTTAAAGGTCCAATTACGAGATCAAAGAGTTCAGAACCTCAATAAAGCTATTTGGGCTTAGTTGAAGTTGTTGAAGCTGATCAAGAAAAGCTCACAAACCTTTTTGAGATGAAGTCCACTAAAGACTCTAAGATGTTCTTAATAATGGACGTCAAGTCAAATCATTAAAGATCAAGCCTACTGGATGAGAAATGAAGGGTAGAAATTTAGGTCATTATTTCGAATGGAGATTCTTTTATTTAGTTGTCAATCTTTTATTTTGAGCCAATTGTTTTAAGTGTTAGTGTGTTTAAAAATTGTTTCAGCGTAATTATTTGTTTTTGGGCCATGTATTTAACATTAGTTAAGTGTACAAGATTGGGTTTAAAGGCTAATGGGTGAGATCCCAACCCAATTATTAAAACTAGCATATCCCATTGAATAATTTAGTCCTAGAATCTCTACCCCATAATAAATGAGGTCTTGTACACAATTGAAGGAATGAATTTTGGCAATAAGATTTCAGTTTCTTTTTCCTCTCATAAGAGTGAATTCTTATAGATTCTCTTTAGTCTTGTCTAGACTAGGAATCTAGGTTCAAATTTGAGGTTATAACCAACACAAGTATTGATTTTACGCAATTAGAGCTTTGGGTGTCCAATTGTTTGTTCACAACTACCTTTCGCTTGTGCATATAAACCCTACGTTTGTCTTATAGTTCTACATACCCTGGGGTATCAACCCGTATCACTCTACCTCGTGATGCACTTATTTTTGTCTGGACGCAACCAGAGCAGAGGGTAGAATAGAAGAACTAGAAACATTAGTATTATCTTTTGCAAGTTGACATTCTTCACATAATAAAAAACTATACAAATCATCAAAATTTACAGAATGTAAACGAGCTTCTAAACCACGCACAAAAGGCCTATATGCAGGACTCAAGCCATCAAGAACACAGTCAACAAGATCATCATCAGAAACGGGTGATTAAAGAGTAGCCAACTGATCAGATATACTCTTGGCTTTTTGAACATAAATAGGAATTGAGTCATTGTCTCTACGCAAGCTATGAAGACAAGATTTTAACTCATGGATTTGGGATTTTGATCCCAAAGCATAGGCCTGAATGAGCCTTTCCCAAGCAGCAGAAGCAGTGTTAGCACCCACAATTTGTTGAAGAGCACCTTCAGACACAATAAGAAAGGATTCAGCTTTAAGACTAGATGTGTCCTAGAGCTCCCATTGAGTAAAGGCAGGATTGATTTGATTAGAGGAATCAAGTTGTGGTATGGAGGAATGCTGTTGTCGAGATGACAAGCAAGACTACAACCTTTAAGCATTGGTAATAATTGAGTCTTCCATAATAAAAAATTATTGGAGGTTAGTTTGATCTTTAATTGGTGAATCATATTGGGGCATAATAGGTGGAATGTGTAACACCATAACTTGTGAAGTAGGAATATTAGAGATCGGCAGCGATGAGGACGATGATGATAATGGATCAACCATAGTAAAGGCAGCGGCTTAAGTATTTGAAAAAAAAAAAGCTAGGGTTGTTAGACCTCTTTCTCAAGCTGTTAAGTATTCTCATTAGCGCTCTGCCATGACCAACGAATACAATGCCCTATTGCAAGCAATGGTACTTGGGAGTTGGTACCTCCGTCTTTGGATCAAAATATAATTGGTTGCAAGTGGATTTTTCGTACCAAGACCAAGTCTGATGGTTCACTCGATCACCACAAGGCTTGCCTAGTAGCCAAAAGGTATCTCTAAAGACTCGGTGTTGATTTTATTGAGACTTATAGTCTTTTTATAAAGCCTGCTACAATTTGTTTGTTGTTATTCCTTGCAGTTACTCATGGTTGGTCTATTACTCAAATTGCTGTTTCCAATGGTTTTCTTCATGGTTCATTGGATGAAATAGTCTTTATGGAACATTCCACAAGGTTATTCCATCCCCAGTTTAAATTCGTGTTTACGGCTGAAAAGTGGATTTATGGTCTTAAGCAAGCACCTCGGATATGGTACACTTGTCTCACGGATGTATTGCATACTCTCGGTTTCCGTTGCTCTCATCTTGATTCATTTCTTTATTATTTTATCTCGGTCCGTTCGGTGGGAGGTCTGTCTCTTATACACATCTTATCCTCATTTTGGGAGTCATTCAAACCGTATACAAGCTTTAATTACTAAGCTTTAAGAACGGTTTGCAATTAAAAATTTGGGCCGCTTGCATTACTTTTGGGTATTGAGGTTAGTTGGCACAATGGTAGAATTCGGTTGTCTCAAGGCAAGTACATCACTAAGCTTGTCCAAGGCAGCAGTGAGCAATTGTAAAGCTCTCTCTATGCCTACTACTCCCACTGCAAAATTGTCTCTCAGTGACAATCCTTCATTTCGTGACCCAAATCTATTTTACAGTATTTGTTGGAGGATTGCAATACATAACCTTCACTCGTCCAGATATTTCCTTTGCTATTAACAAGATTTCACAATTTATGCATTGTCCAACTGATTCAGCCGGCAAGCAACTAAACGATCTTGCGTTATCTTTCCGTACTTGTTCATCATGGTTTACTTCTTGCTAAGTCTACCTCTTTGAATCTCTTCGTCTTCTTTGATGTTGATTCGAGTGGCTCCTTGGATGACCGCAAATCTACTTCTGGCTATGCTCTATATGTTGGTCGCAATTTGGTGTCTTGGGGTTCCCAAAATAGAAGGTTATCTCTCGTTCCTCCACTGAAGCGGAGTACCGCTCCTTACCGCTGTCTCTTATACACATCTAGATGTGTATAAGAGACAGGCACTAAGATTGTCACACCATAGAACCAGCAAAGTAGAGATAGGAAAGCCAATTTCACGCTATTTATCTCATGTAAACCCTGTCTTTCATTCTCGCACAAAATATATGGAGATCGATTTTCACTTTGTTCATGATCGTGTTCGCAACAAGCAGCTTAAAGTTTGTTACATTCCCACAGGTGATCAAGTGGCAGATTTGCTTACCAAGCCCTTATTAAAATCTCTCTTCATATAGCTTGAGACAAGTTGAATGTGGTATCTTCTCGGTTCAACTTGCGGGAGGGTGATAAGGATATAGTTATTTTATACTTACTGTATCCTATATTAACTGGAGAAATATTTAATCCATTGCACCGTGTTTAATATTTACTGATTCCTATATTATGAGATTTCTAGTTAATTCATTGCACTGTACCGTATATATATATGTGTGTGTGTGTGTGTGTGTGATTATCGTATTAATACTATTTCAAGTCTTCCTTTATATTAAATATTAGTAAGGATCCATACTCGTTTGATTATCTTAATACAACAAAAACAAAAGGATGGAACAATATATTAGAAAATTTTACGGACTCTCTTAGAGAATCATTCCCTTGTACTTTAAATATTTATATATTACAACATCTCGTATTTTAAAAGTTTGTCATCCATTGATCGGGTCAATTGAGGGTCAGATACCCGGTCAAGGAGAAAGCGATTTAGGCCAGTTGCCTGGGTAACACGTTATTATTAATTGTAGATTAATTGACCAGATAATTTTCTTTTCTTGATAAATGAATCTGACCAGATTATCCCTAAATTATTGTTGCTATGAATTCAATTATGTCACGGAGCATCAATCATCACTGTCATTTTCTATTACTCAGTCAAGGACCAATATGCAACTCTTTCTTTGTTTCTTTGGTAAATTAAAGATGACAACTCCTACTTATCTCTTATATTATAGAACAATAAAACGCGTCTAATTGTCTAGTATTTTGAATACTGTAGATGGGAGCAGCATGTATTTCGTCATTCATCAGCTGTTTTCATGCTAATTTCCTTCCGGAAAATCAATTTATAATTTTACAAATTTATAATCATTTGTTAAAATTATTTCACGTAATAAGATCTTATTAGAATTTCTTTTCTTCTTTTCCTCATCTATTAATACATTAGTGACTTTTGTTTATCATTTTATAGTGGATTTGTCATTTTGTATAAATACACTCATTTTCTTCCATCTTACTAGCAATATTCCAATGTCAAAGGATATAAATGAGCTAATTTGGAATTGCAAATTTGCAACTTATAGTACATTTTACTATCAAATTATAGGACATCCCAACTTTTTGGGAATTTTTGTTCTTTTGCCTGTAGTAGTTTAATTTGAGCTTAAACTACAATTCTTTTTAGTGATATATATATATATATTTCTTGTACAATGATATAAGTTTTTAAAACATAATGATATTATCTTTTAAATTCTTTTACAGTACCATGGTGTTACACACCTGTCTCTTATACACATCTAGATGTGTATAAGAGACAGGTCATAAGAACAGCCTTTCCATAATAAAGTTTCTCAGATACGTGGTCTTTGAATGATATTTTCAAACTAATGAAATTTCACTATTTAAAGTTGTCGTCTCAAAAATAAAATGAATTGGTGGATACTATTTCAAATGATAGAATTTCATTAATTTGGGGATATCACTTGATATGTCATTTGATAGGATCTTCCTATAATAAAATTTTTCTATATTGAGAAACTATTCCGTTGATTTTAAAAGATTATATATAATATAATATAAACTTTTTAAACATACAATTTTATATAATACAAGATATTAATACATAATCAAATGACCCCCTAAAAGGAACTACATATATTTTCTATAAATTCTCATTTTGTTTAATCATTAACTGGATAGCCAACAAAATAAAATTTTCTGTGATTTGATTAAGAAATAAATTCACAGTCGAGAACTAATTTCCTGACTTTTTTTTTTCGTTACACCTATTACTCCATCATATTGTTAAAAAAAAAAAAAGGAGTTTAATCCAATCATTTTATTCGGATAAACTGAATAGTAGCACTAGACTATTAGAGATGTAAATGAGTATAAACAAGTCAAACACTCTAATATTCAAGTTTGTTTGATTATTTGATCGAATTTAAAATTTTGTTTAAGTTTGGTTATTTCTTAGTTTTCTAGATATACTCAAACGAGCTTTTATCTGAGTAGAACTCGAATAATTTGAAATTTTTGCATGTGAGCCGAAATTGAGTAATTTGAAATTTTTGTTCATGAACTTAAACTTTTTAACTTATCAAGCCGAATATAAAAAAAAATTAATTAATGCTATATTTTATTTAAAATTAGCTTGATTATTGACAAACTAAACTCGAATAAACTTTTACTGAATCGATTCGAATATCAAATAAATTAAATTCATTTACAGCACTAGTTTACACTCTCCTGTAATGAAAATTCTTATATTTAATTCGATCTATAATAGATAATATAGATATATATGTATCTGTACATTTATCCGCATCACACTCAAAAAATTTATTTTTAATAAATTAGAGTAACGTAATTAAATATAAACTCACTAATCTATCCAACCTAAGGTGAATAATTTTCCCTCCTACCACATAGTGGGTAACTAACAGTAACAGGTTACGTGCAGCCGGTGCAAAAAAGAACGGGTGGTGAACAGAATACATTAAGGCAGCTATTGTTATCAGACTTTCCTTCCATTCTTCGCTTTCACTTTCACTTTCACTTTCATGGCTGGGAGTCTTTGTTCCGGGAACCTTCCCCGTCCAACTATCTATCATCTCCCAATTCGATTTGACCCTTCCACCTAGGGATGGACGCGAGGCGGGTACCCGCTCCTCAAGGGATTTTTTTGATCCGATCCTCACTCGGCGTGGATCATCGTTTTTAACCTCTGTCATCCGACCTCATATCGATCCAAGAAGATGCGAGTATCCGGTAAAGAGAGTCGAATGTATCACGTGCATGATACCCCAAACAGAGGGTCAAAGGAAGTTTAATTTTACCTTGGCCTCCCTTGAAGAAACCCATCTGATTTCTTAAATCATGTTTTGATGATGTGTATCAAGAGACAGTTTGATAACAAGTGGGCAAAAAAATAGAGTAGATTAAGGGTAAAAAAATCCAATATTCGATTGTCAAAAAAAAAAATGTTAACAAAATTCAATTTAAGAAATCACAATAATTTCTTCAAACTAAAAAGAAAAATTAAACTAACATAAAATTTATTCTAGAAAAATTAGATAAAATCAATACTATTATAAATCAAGACTTTAAAAATGAATGAATGACTTATTTACACTAAAAATTATAGGAAACATTATATATGAGAGTTGGAGCGGAATGCCGCAGTTTTAAACCCCTGACCCGTATCCAACCCTCTAGAAGCAGATATCCGACCCTCAATTGACCCGATCAATGGATGAGGGTCGGATACTCTTATTTTTTCTGAATGGAGCGGGACAGAGCAGGCGAGTCAGCGAATCAACGACTATTTTTGCCCACCCCTACTCCCACCGGTTCCTCCTTACTATATACCCCTTCCCTCTAAATCCACTACCATCTTTCACATTTGAATAAGCATCATCATATATTAGTCTATTACTTCAGCTTTTCTTCATTTTTGTATTTTTTTTCAGAAAGTCAGCAAAGATCCTCTTTCTTACTTCCCTCACCTTCCCAAAGGTAAAATTCTCGAATAATCATTTTTATTTTCAAGTTTTCTATATTTTGCTTTTATTATTTCTTGTTTTAGCTCTGAACCCAGTTCTTATATTTAATTTTGCATAAAGGGTTGCCGCCAAAAATTGTTAGACTAATCAATATAATGATACCAAGCTCAATTAGTGAAAGATGCTAGTGGCTCTACTAGAATTCGTATTATCTTTCGTTGATACCAAATTTGACACCTTGTATGAGAGCAGTGGCTAGTCAGCAACTAACATCTGAATACATGTATTTGTTTGCAGAATTATACACAACCTTTTTGCCTATAACAGACAGCAATTAGCTGGTATCTATTTTAGAATGTCAGCATATATATATATATATATATATATATATATATATATATATATATATATATATATATCAGGGTTCTTGAAAAGTTTAACTGTTAATGGATACTCTTGTGGAACCGTATATTAGTTTCTGGGAACATATATGACTTCAATTATCAATCAATTTCGGTTCAACAGAATGAAAGCATTACTGCTAATGATCCCATGCTTAAGTTCATAAGTCAGATGCTTATGGAAGAGGATGATTTGACGAATAAACCTTGTATGTTTCAAGATTGCTCGGCTCTCCTCGCTGCCCAGAAATCCTTCTATGATGTCCTTAATGAGCCCCAGATTAGTCATTCTTCTGTATCCTACGGAGAAAATGCTGAGAGTCCAAGTGGTGATTCGTCTCAAACTTGTTATAATCGCAGCAGTGCGTCTAGTTCTTATGTTCACCCTTCTGTCGAGTCTAATTGGATTGGCAATCCAATGGGGCTTGAATCCTCTGTTATTCAATCTTCTCATGTTAACGACTCCTCCCAGTCCATTATAAAGTCAAATCAGCAGTTATGTATTAAGCTCTCTCGAACAGCTTACTTGATGCTGTTGGTGGATTGGATGAATCTTGGATGAGTCTGTTTCGGATACACAGGTTCATGTGTATAAGAGACAGGATGTTACAGAACTTGGACTTCTTGAGAAGCATATGGTTTTCTTCCACAAAACGATATTTTTTTCAATGCTAATTTGGAATCACAGAAGGAGATTTCAACAGATGCAGTGGCGTTGGAGAAAAGTGAAAGTTACCATTCTCCTAATGTTTCAAGTTTGAAGAAAAATCATTATAGAGAGGATGGCGATAAAACGGAACATAGAAGTAGCAAACAGCTGGCAAGTTCTGCTGATGAATCCATCCCACTGGAGGTGTATGACAATGTCTTGCTTTGTCCGTGTTTGAACCCTCATTTAAAACCAGAACCTGTCTTTAGTTCATCAGAAAAGGCTTTAAAAGATGAAGCAAAGAGCAAGTCACTACAGACTCAGAGATCAAAAGCATCCTCCCGTGGAAAGCCTCTTCAAAGAGGAGGTAAGAGACAAGGTACCAAAAAGGAAGTGGTGGACTTGAGTGGTCTCCTGGTTCAGTGTGCCCAAGCTGTGGCTAGCTTTGACATTCGGACATCCAATGAGCTGCTGACTCGAATTAGGCAGCATTCTTCTGCTCATGGTGATGGTATGGAAAGATTGGCTCATTACTTTGCTATTGCTCTTGAAGCACGCTTGGTTGGCACTGGGACGACATTGTATGCAGATTATAGGACAAAGATGACAGCTGCTGACATTCTAAAAGGATACCAGATGTGGGTTGCTGCTGTTCCATTCAAGAAGGTGTCAAATATTTTTGCAAACAAAACCATTGGGAAACTAGCTGCTGGAGCAACAAGGCTTCACATAATTGATTTTGGTATTCTATATGGTTTTCAGTGGCCCTGCCTTATCCAGTGTCTCTCCATGAGAACTGGAGGGCCTCCAATGCTTCGTATTACGGGGGTAGATCTACCCCAACCAGGTCTCAGGCCAACAGACCAGAGTTGAGGAAACAGGGTGTCGACTAAAAAAGTACTGTGAGAGATTTGGTGTCCCTTTCGAGTTCCATCCCATAGCAAAAAAGTGGGATACCATCAAACTTGAAGATTTCAAGATCAATAGAGATGAGGTGCTTGTTGTGAATTGTATGAACCGGCTTGCGAATGTACCTGATGAGACAGTAGTCGAAAACAGCCCAAGGGATGCAGTTCTAAACTTGATCAAGAGGATTCATCCCAATATTTTTATCCAAAGTGTGGTTAATGGAACTTACAATTCCCCTTTCTTCGTCACACGGTTTAGAGAAGCCCTTTTCCACTTCTCATCTCTGTTTGATTTGCTTGAAGCTACTCTACTGCGTGAGAATGAGGGGAGGGCCCTTTTTGAGAAAGAGATTCTTGCAAGGGATGCTTTGAATGTGATAGCTTGTGAAGGGACGGAGAGGGTTGAGAGGCCAGAGACATACAAGCAATGGCAAGTAAGAAACTTAAGAGCAGGATTTAGAAGCAGCTCCCACTTGATCAGGATATCGTGAAACATCTTGGTTTGGTCAAGTTGCGTTATCATAGAGATTTCTCAGTGGATGAAGATGGCAATTGGATGCTGCAGGGATGGAAGGGACGTGTTTCTCAGGCAATCTCCTGCTTATTTCATCTGTGGACGACCAATGATTCTAATTTTTGCAACTGATGAGTCTTGGAGGTTCAAAGTCAAGAACCCTCAAAACCTGAATACGATGGCTGCAGCATTTTCCAGTGAACCGTAAGGACTAGCCATATCTTCATATTGTCATTAGGTCTAACATTGATAAAGCATTTTCTTGCACCATATTCGTCTCAAGCGATGTGTAAATTATGCTCTAGGGTGATAGTTTTCGTATCATCAAAGCTGTGAACTGTCAGGGCTGCATTTTTTCCAGCAATTCAGTGAGAGTTTGAAGCCTCAACACATGATGATTTACAGTGCCTCATTTCATGCACTTCTAATCATCCTTTGTAAAATGTTTGTATTGGCTGTCAGCCATGTAGTAGGCTTGGATTTAGTGATGTTAATTTAGTGAATCACATTGAGAATAATTGATTGATTGTTTTTTACTAGCTCATTTGATCCTGACAACGAAATCAGTGCATATCAGGCAGTATGAGGCTCCTCCTATTTGGTCGCGAGTTGGTTCTGATATTTTATAGTCCTTCCGTCCTATTTTATTTGACATGATTAAATTTGCACATAATTTAAGAAAAATTGATATTTGACCCACTAGTAGGATATTTTTTTCATAATTATCCTTCAATTAAGACACAAAAATTATTAGTTGATTTTGGAGTTTCAAATTTTGAAATGGTTTGTGAGAGCAATTAATGTTAAAATATGAAATTTAATGGTTGAAATAAGAGTTTAATGCTATGTCTTTAGAACTTGCATGAAGGATAAAATAGGTAAAATAGCCTTTAAAAATCTAGATGTGTATAAGAGACAGCCCTATATTTCATTTTATATAGAACTCTTGATATTTAAAATGAAATAGTAGGGAGTAATATTATTTGTTGAATTGTTTGGAAATTATTTGGTTCCGCTGCAATAAAATTAAATACTAGTGAGTTGCAGCCATACACTAATTTCACGTATTTATTGGACTAATAAATTACATACTACCGTATTATGATTTTAAGTAAGTGCACATTTGATTACTTTTATTCATCTAGAAGATTGGGATAGTATTTATTGATGAGAATATGAGAAAAATATGTTTAAGGTAGTTAGGTTATGCGTTAAGACAGATCTGTAGAAAGGTGGTTAGGTCATATGTCAAGACGATCAGTAGAAACATATGATATGCGAGTAGATTTTAGAGAGAGTAATCAACATAAGAAGGGTAGGAGGAGATCGAAAAAGACTTGGTGGATAACTTGTAAGAAAAATATAACTGCCCATTTAAGAATTGAGAAAGATATAATTACATAATGACGTAACAGAATTCATACAATCGATGCTACTTATTGATTACATTTAACTTTTAATTAAGTGCAAGAAATTCAAAATTTGCTAAACTGCAATGTTTTGTTTGTTTATATGGTGTTTAATTACTAAAATTCCTATATTATCATTCCAAACAAAAAATTTGACTATTTGAAATTGAATGTAACATTATTCGTTATAGCTGGTTTACTGAAAATGCACTACACCTGAATAATGATGACTAGTAATAATAAATACTAATCAATATTACAGAAATCAAGATAGTCTAGTAATGAAGATTAAGATACTTCAAATCCAAACGATAAAAAATAAAAAATAAATAAATAAAAATCCGAATGCGAATATCCGAATCTTCGAAACATGACGATTGATAACACAGAGGGTGCAAAAAGCGATGACGTACACAGGAATAATAGTATAATACTATAATCTGAAAATTCTAAAAAAGCCACGTAAGCAACAGTCAACATGGTAAATAGCCGGTCAATGTTGGAAACTTGGCCACTTGCGTAATGACATGCTCGTTGGAATTTTCACTTTCAATTGCGGCTCCACTTTTTAACTTTCACGATTGAAATTGGCAGATCATAGCAGGAAAAAAATTTTGGGACGTCTAGATACCATGGAATTATATTCTAGCTTATAGATGAGTTATTACGAGAAGTTTTATTGTGAATTGGAACAATTACTTGGTATGTCTAGTATACACATTTAAATTCTAATATGTGAAGTGAGATAACTACTTATAAACAACCGTAAACACGTCATTTTTTTGGACAATTCTACGGTTTTTTAAGGGAATTATTCCCCTGTTTAAATTATACACATTATAATACTATTATTTGGTAAACTTGTAGCTTTTAAAGTTAAAGGAATGGTTCCGGACTGTAGAATTCCCTTTTTTTTTTTTATGACAAGATAATTTACTCCACATGGAAGGCTTTCATTGATTGAAGAACAATTACCAAATAATTATTCCAATTCAAAATAAAAATTTTCGAATTATTACTTATTAGACAACTTACTGATAAATGTACATTTTAATTTGTGGTTAATTACATTTTACCTCCTGAACCTACATTCTAGTTGTATTTTGCCTCTGCTGGACACCAATAATATACACTGCCTCATCTAAAAGATTTCATCATATAAATAATTTTAAAAAAGTGACGTGGATATTCGTTTTGACAAAAATGCCCTCCAATGAATTTGTGTGCAAAGTCATTGCACACAATTTAATTTTTAATGATTGTATGTCTTTTATTTACATCTAGATGTGTATAAGAGACAGCATTTTATACTTCATAAAAAATTTTGTAATTTTTATATGATTAAAAAAAATATATACTGCTAAATATAAAATAGAGATTTTTTTACAACTATTTTCTGTTCATTTCATTTTGCAAGAACTAAACTAAAGAATATGTTTTAGCTAAATAAATACATTTTAATTTTTTTGTAAGACATCAAAACATACAAAATTTTTTATGAAGTATAAAATATTGTATAAATAAAATAAATTTACTTAATTATTTGTTCTTTAATATGTTTAGATACCACAAAGAAAATAAAGAAAAAGTACTTATAGAAGTTCACCATTTTTGTATTTAATTTTTTAGAATGGAGAAAAATAATATATAAATTGATTAAGAAAAATACAATAATTTAAGAAATCCTCTTATTATTATAAAATTAAAAAATTATATGGAAACATTAAAAATGAAATTAAGGGAAAGTAATTAGTGCATAAAAGGATAATAGTAATAATGTCAAAACAATGATACTCATCTTTTTAGAATTATTTATATGATGGAATCTTTTAAAGGGGTAAAAATTATAAAAGTTGGAATTCAGGACATTTGCAAGTACAACTAGAGTGTAGGTTTAGGGGTAAAGTGTAATTAGCCCTTTAATTTATGTTGGTCATTGAATAAATATTAAACGTTTTAGTTGTTTTTCAATAACTAATAGGAGACTTCTGTTTGAAAAAAGATAATCCCCTATTTTTAATAAAGTGATCCACCCAATTCAAATAATTTATTCTCATTAATTATTGAATAACTACTAAATGTCATTAGTTACTCAGTAACTAATATAATTTTTACATTTCTTAATTTGGTTTAAAAAAAATACTTAATAAATAGGAGTATCATTTTCAACACGAGTTGAAGTCATAGTCATATTATTAGATTACAATTATAACGAATATTTTTTAATTTTTTATAATTCATTTCTCAATGACACAAAAAATATTAATTAGTTTAAATATGTATAGAATTACGTAATACGTGTAGATTGTGGAGTTAATATAATTACTAGGCGTCCTAATATTTGCCTAATAATCTGTAGAAGACTTTCATTTGAAAAAATATAACTTTTTATTTTTAGTAAAGTGGATCACAGGTTTCTCTTATTAATTATTGAACAAACTATTAACATATTACTAATTACTCAATGATCACCATAAATCTTGTCAATGAAGGGGGTTGAAGGGGTTGTTTATTGAATTCTTAGTTTAGGAAAATAGTTAGGTATCTCCTACCCTTTTTATGTAGATCACCTGTCTCTTAGAATTAAACGTTAAAGAATCTTGTTTTAATCAATTGATGTCATAAATTTTCTAAAATTTAATTCACACCACAAGATCTACAAGTGGAGTCAAAAACCGGGTCTACCTAAATATTTGTCCTTTAGTTTATGGATTTCTTTAGGGCAATAACCTAAATAGTCCTCTAACTTTTTTATTAAAGCGGAATAGTCTATCAACTTTAATTTTAGCCAATTTAATCCCTTAACTAAATATTTATATCCAATTTGATGTTTATAAGAGACACTAACGTAGACCTAGTTCTGAACCCCACTTGTAAATCTCATGGTTAAAATTAAATCTTATAAAATTTTGCTTACATCAACTGATATCATAAATTTTATAATATTTAATCCATATCATAGAGTCTATAAGTAGGATCAAAAATTAAATCTACCCAATATTTTCCGATCCCTATTGTCTTAGTGGTGACCAAGGGCGGTTACTAGTGTAATTATTGGTGGCGCAATTGTGAAAAACTCGTGTTTTGGGTAGTACAAACAAGTAAGGACCAAATTGGTATAAATATTTAAAATTGAAATTGCAAGACATTCCGATTTAATGAAAAATTGGCAGGACTAATTAGGTGATTTGCCTTCAAATCATCAATCTTTATATTTGGTAGAATAGATACTCGTCTTGTTTTAAATGTAATACGATCCCTAACTCGCTAAAATATCTGTCATATAAGATAGAATTACTCGATTTAAAACCTTAAAATCCATTGAAATCTACTACGTACACATGCTAAATTGTGGTGGTAATTAGATATTTGAAGATTTTGGCTTATTGTTTATTAATTTGGACTCTATTCAAGTTGATTGTGAATGCATGTAAATCTTTAATTTTGACCATGATATTACGTATAGGAATATCACTTACATTTATGCTGTAAATAAGGACGAGTGCATTATGCCTTTATCATATTTATTTCTAGTTTATTCGGTTAATTATCTTCTTATCATTTTAATTATGGTATAATTTATTAAAGTAACATTTTCGTAAAAAAAAAATATATTTTCATGATGCTTATCTATGTCTATCACTTCAACCAAAAAATTTGTCATTTAGTGAATTCTGAGACTAATATACTTCAGAAAATCCTCGCGAAATATACAAGTGAAAAATGCTCTACCAATTCTTCAGCTCCATGCAATAGAATGCACAAACGAGTCAGTAGAGATGTTCAATTTATGAAGCACATAATCTTCCTTTCTTTGTTGAATTTCTTCACAAACGGCTGGATAAATTCCTAAATTCAACTATATTTGACTTTCATAACTAACCCCATAATCAGGCACAACTAGTTGTCTAGCCGAAACCTTATTTAATCCTCATAGATTATAAGGTGAAGCCGTACAAGACAGTTGATAATTAACTTCGCGTGTATATAATTGAGACAGGGAGTTGATCATCTGCAACAAGAATAAAATGAAATCTTACTTGTTTAACAATCCAAAAGTCCAAATAGCTTAGTGGGTGCACCAAATCCTTCTTGTGGTTGGACTAAGTTGCCTAAAATTTTCAGTGTTTTCTGTTGACTCCTGACCTAATCTAATCTACCCAATGAACAAATCCTTTTCCTATCACACTCATATAATTTTCAAATCAAGATTTAGCTTTTGATTTCCCTCTACAATGTACTATAAATATCTGCTAGTGGTATGATCAAGCAACATTGCAAGTATAATAATTTGCAATTCTCATTAAGCTTAAAAGATAATATACAATAGCAATGAAGGGTCAAACTGGTAGTAGTGTGATCAAGCCATGGTCCAATGGCCTTATTATGCTGAGCATTTTGGCTATTCTTGGCTTTGTAATTTCGTTTGCAAATGCTGAAATTCACCACCATGAATTTGTCGTACGTTTTCTTCACCTTTTATGTTTTTATTCATTAGTGCATTTTGTCATTTCTTAGTTTTGTGTGTAATTCTACTGATGCACTCCAATGAAACAGGTTGAAGAAAAGCCAGTGAAGAGGCTGTGCAAAACTCACAACATAATTATATAAGGGACAATTAGGACCAAGGACAATAAATTGACTTGTACTTTCAATTTCTCTTGAACTTTTCTTAGG